>SMMW01000540.1:0-555000 GCA_004794655.1 Marisa cornuarietis | reverse complement strand
ACACACACACACACACACACACACACACACACACACGGATCATATTTCATTTTACAAAACGAAATTAAATTTTCTTCAATAGCTTTGGATGACAGCCGAGTTCTAGAGGTGTCTCACTCACTCACTCACTCACTCACTCACTCACTCACTCACTCACTCACTCACTCACTCACTCACTCACTCACTCACTCACTCACTGGGTGGAAAACTGCTACAGCACGTGTGACACGTGGTAGTCTTCACTGGGTGATCCCTTACTTCAACTTTTGAGCCCGTGCATGTCGCACAGTCTCTTCAAGTTAATTATTTCCAATCAAAAGTAATTTTCTTTTACTAAATATAATTAGTTCGACTTGCTCAAAGACACAATTTTATTTTAAATTAGTTTCATATTAAGTTTGCATTTTATTCAAGATTAGCTTCACTAACGCAAATGTCACACTTTGAATACGCTTGTAAGATTAACCTCACGAGGGCAAAGCTCGCGATTTATTTAATTGAGATCATCTTTTCCTGCACAAAGTTCGCAAACTCTTTAATTTAAGTTAGTTTCGCAAGCACAGAGATAGCACTTCATTAAAAAGGCAACATAAGACTCCAAAACCAACTCCCGAGGAGGGTTTTTATTTCTTTTCTTTCTTTTTTTTTTACGCCGAGCTGGTGTCGTGCCAGAGATAGTTTAGCCAGGAGTGGCCTTGACGTGACGTAGCAGAGCAGAGCATGCGCACACGCAAGAAGCGCGACTTCCGTTTCCGTGGTTCAACAAGTTCGCCATCAAATCTGGGCGGACGGCCTGCCAGCTGGCTGCAGATCGATACCCGCGAAAAGCGAATCTTCAAAGTGGGTAGGTTCTCGCACATTCCTCCACCTTGTTTCAACAAGAGGGAAATCAATGGCAAAAGGGAGGAGGAAAGGGGAGGGAAAGGGTAGAAAGAGAGAGAGAGAGAGAAGAAGAAGAAGGACCAACAGACAGACCGACACAAACAAACGACAAATCTTTATTTACGAGGGTAATAAAATAAGCAAAAGATTTTTTTTTTACATATGCCCATCGATATAAGGAAAAGAATCTGAAATATCACATTACTACAAAACAGAGGGACTACAATATACATCTCTGGGACATAACAGGAGAGAGAGAGAGAGAGACTGAAAGACCTGAAGGCCGTAGCAGTCACAATTACACGCAAACAGGTTGTTGTGTCAAACCCTTTTGCCAAAGAATCAGCCATTTTGTGTGCAAGTTTCAGGTCTTTCTATTTTATGAATAAATTAAATTATTGACTTGAAACTCGTCCTAGGATAAAGACCGCGGGAAAAGAAAAAAAGGAATAAAAAGGCTAGTACCACGGAGAACAGATGTTTTGATTTATGTCATCTCTTGCTAGGAGATTAGAGCTGGGTCGGGAGGAAAACGAAACACAGAGACAGCATAGAAAGCCGAAGAAAAAAACTCAGAATCGGCGGCGAACAGCCATCAGCGCCAGTCATTGGAAGCGACATCGCGAGGTCAAAAGTCATGTAGCCTCGCTATGATGAATTGGGTGAACAGCGGAGACAGGACTTGGAAAGAAGTCAAGCGAAATGAAAAGAAGTGGGAGGGAAAATAACCCGGGGGGGGGGGGTAGGAGAGGAATGGGGATGCGGGTAAGCATGAATGATTTCTAGGTCAGACACGAATTACTGCCAGTGCAAAGGTCGCAAGGTCAATGTGCCATAATTTCATCTTTTCGTGTTTCATGCGCGTATTTGTAGAATGCGCTGGAATCAGCTCCGCCGGCATCAGTTTGCGAATATTGCATCTACCACTGTGAGAATGAGACAAAATGTAGTAAATATTATGACACATGGAATAACGCTTTACTTTTACTGTCGGTTAATATTTAGAGTGAGTTGTATTGAATTAAGTGCTTTGTGTTTGTTTTATGTTACACACAAGACAGGACCAGGCAAGCCAACGTATACAAAATACGAATATTGCAAATCTGATAAGGACAATATGATCAATTGCAAATAAGAGACGGGCAGCGGGGAACCATTGCAAATAATATATGAATAAGGAAGCCCAAAGAAGATACTGACAGGGCAAGACATTGCAAAGAACTAGGACAGGGCAAGATATTGCAAAGAGATAGTACAGGCAAGACAATGCAAAGAGATAGGGCAGGGCAAGATATTGTAAAGAGATAGGACAGGGCAAGAAATTGTAAAGAGATAGGACAGGGCAAGACATTGTAAAGAGACAGGACAGGGCAAGACATTGTAAAGAGATATAACAGGGCAAGACATTGTAAAGAGACAGGGCAGGGCAAGACATTGTAAAGAGACAGGACAGGGCAAGACATTGTAAAGAGATAGGACAGGGCAAGACATTGTAAAGAGATAGGACAGGGCAAGACATTGTAACGAGATAGGACAGGGCAAGACATTGTAAAGAAATAGGACAGGGCAAGACATTGTAAAGAGACAGGACAGGGAAAGACATTGTAAGAGATAGCACAGGAAGAGGCAAGGCAGTGAAGATACCATGAATGTGTACTGTCACAAGACTATCGGCCATCGACTTTCGTCAGCGACGATAATATATTTTGTAAACCGTTTTCAAGGAGTGAGATTTTTCCAAGACGAGGACGATGTGTGTGTTTAGACTGACTGAAAGTTTTATGTCTGCCGTTCGTCTTGGGAGAAATAATTTCGAATCTCGCAGACGTTGGAGTGAGGGGACGTGCGTGGGCGTTGGTGCCATGGTCTGTATGGCGGGTCAGATGGCGGAGTGACCTGCACACATTGATTAGCCGGCTAATGTCATCAGGAGCGGGACGGGCAGGCATTCAGATTGGCAGCGTTGTTGGCAGGTCGCACGCAAATAAAGGCTTTGGTGAGGGTTTTTTTTCCTCTCGGCTTAATTTTTCGGTCGAACAGGACATCCCATCCGCAGCAGAGAATGGCAAAGATCAGTTTTCATTAGCTTTCCATGATACTTTTCATCCCCATCAACAAGAAGAGCAACCTGTAAGCGTAGGATGGAGAAGGAGAAGCATGGCCCAAAATAACATAACAGCAATTTGAAAAATTCTATAAAATAGAAAATCCAATAATTCCTAGAACAAAGCCTAAAGCTGAACAAACAACATACAGAGCTTAAGAAGTAGAGCAGGAATTTATAAAACTTCGATTTCTCTCCTTGACAAAATCTTGTCGCAAGTTTGCGTTTGTGGACGTTCAGCTGAGGTAGAGTGAACAGTGCTCAGCCGCACTATGAAAACAACGAATGTCGTCGCTGCGGCATCCTGCATGATGGGGCTTTTATCAAGTCACACTCACGTCTAGAGTTCTTCCTCGAAAATACTTCAAAATGTACTTTTATCATGTCACACTCACGTCTAGACTTCTTCCTTGATAATAGTTCAAAATATACTTTTATCATGTCACACTCACGTCTAGAGTACTTCCTTGATAATAGTTCAAAATGTACTCTTTTATCATGTCACTCTTAGGTCTAGACTTCTTCCTTGATAATACTTCAAAATGTACTCTTTTATCATGTCACTCTTACGTCTAGAGTACTTCCTTGATAATACTTCAAAATGTACTCTTTTATCATGTCATACTCTCGTCTAGACTTCTTCCTTGATAACACTTCAAGATGTACTCTTTTATCATGTCACTCTCATGACTAGAGTTCTTCCATGATAATACTTCAAAATATACTTTTATCATGTCACACGCACGTCTAGAGTTCTTCTGTGATAATACTTCAAAATGTACTTTTTTATCATGTCACTCTTACGTCTAGACTTCTTCTTTAATCATGTTATTGAAATGCACTCCGTGACCAGGTCCCACATCTGGAGTACTTCCATAATCATTACAGAGGTGTACTCTTTTATCATGTCAACCTTAAACACCTTACTCGAGATAAAGAAATGTGCTCTTTTATCATGTCAGTCTAGGATACTTCCTCAGTCATGTGGTGCAAAGCCTGCGTATTTCCTGAACATGTTCAGGAGAATTATACTTCTTGCTGGAACGACCGCTGCTCCACAAGATAAGCTCGCGTTTATTGTTCGTCGTGACGCGTCAGATGCTTAGTACATAAAGGATGAAAGCAACAAAGATGGATAGATGCGGCAGCTGACAAGGGCTGCTACTCACGGTTGTCTATGGCAATAGTCAGCAGGTCCTGCACATGACAACCAGTCCACGTCTTCGCGTTTGTAAGCCAGGGTACCTTGAAGGACAGTCTTCGACAAAGTGTCGTGCTGGATCACGTGACCACACCAGCATACACCGCTCGACAGTTGCAAACGGATTTCTCAAACTCTCTGACATTGCTAGATTTTGTTATTCGCGGATTTTTCTGCTCTCCGTGCGTTATCGCTACAAGCTACTGTTTGTCCACGAGACTGTAAACAAACGTGCGGAGTCACCCTGTCTGTCGGCTTCACAACAGCTTGTGACTGTACAGAGGATGCAACCTTCAGTTTTTTTTCTAAACAGCTTGACCATTGATGTACAAATCATCATCATCATCATCATCATCATCATCATCATCATCATCATCATCATCATCATCATCATCATCATCATCATCAAGAAGGTCGTTATCGCGGTCGTCATCATCATTACAACCAGGAAGCTGGAGCTGTAAATCACAAGCCGCTGGATGAAAGCTGGCGCTCATGGGAGAAGTGGCGTTGTCAGCACAGCGCGACAAGACAGGATGGCCCTCGACAGTCGTCCAGAGATAAGGCTGACGGGCCATGGCGCACGCCGTTGCTGGGACGTCAGTTCTCACGTGACCTGGGTGTCCGAGGACGACAAGCTGTGCGCATGGCAGATGCTGTTAGCGATTACACGGACCTGCGGTTATGAATTTGTTGCACAAGCTTTGTTTGTTTGGATGTATATTCTGTCTTTCATTGTCTGTTGTCTTTCAACGAAGTTCATAAGCCGGGGTTAAATGTTAAATACTCAACACATGTTGTTTTTACTTCTTTATTTATTTTCTCTCACGCCATGAGGCCTACAGCCAACGGGAGAGTTTGCGATCATACGTGATGGCTACACATGATGGAGGAGCTGAGATCACATGACAGGGCTACAGCCAATGGGCGAGCTGGCATCGTTTAACGAGGAGCATCCGAGGACATTTGTGCCCGGAAAATATCGTATTTTTCTATGCATAACAATGAATGTCTAAAAATAATACCTGTTTTTTTTATTCCTGATGGCCGCTTACTTCTAAGCCACACAGAGCAGACGTCACGCATGTTGACAGGCCTGTGTGTTCATCATCTTCCTCGCCCACCCAAAACTGAATTAATTCAGCTTATTGGCTTCATGGTGGGATGCTTGGAATTTAGAGACAGCTGGTTTTTTTTATTTATATTCAAAACAAACATTAAATTAGTGAAGTATTGATGAACGGATCTATAAAAAAATCTGCTTAAAAATAATGTAGTCCACAGACGCAGGAAACACTGAGTTAATGTAGCCTAGAGGTTATCACCAGGGAGTTTGGCTCTACAGCAAAAGTGATGCAAGTCATGTAAAATATCTAACAACAAAATTACAAACAGTCTACAGCAGCACTTCAGACTAAATACTGTTAACATGTCAAAAAAAGTCTTTCTGGTTTTTTTTACCAACCGCTGAACTACAGCAATGCCACCCTCTCTCTCGCCCAGACTGTTGATTCATTGGGCATCAGAGGAACCCACTCTCTAAATTTGGGGCAGGAGGAATTGATTTGCGATCGGCGCAATACACCCCCAGTGGGTTAGGGGGTTCAAGGCTGCTTGCCGTTACTCCAGTTCCATCTGAATTCCACCCACCACCCCACCTAACTCTTACGGTCTGTCGATTCTGTCTTCCTGTCCTTCATGCTGAAGACCAGAAGTAGTGAACACGAGAGGGTTGTCGTTTACTGAGGTACGAAGCTCCATGAGTAAGAAAAATCGAACTCGGCGAAAACGTGGACAGGTTCCACTGTAAATTGGCGCTGGATAAGACGGAGGGGGGGGGGAAGCAAGAGTGGGTGGGGGGTTGAGATGTGTGGTTTGCTGCAAGAAGGATAGCACAAGAAACCTCGACTGAATAGCTGCGCTGATATTGACGCACGAGAACAAGGAAAAAAAATGTTCTAATTTTTGTGGATGGTGTGATTCTGGAAGAACACTTTCATGGCTAGGATTGCAGGGCTGGGACCTGCTGGACATTTCTTCGCCAAGCGAAGTGGAAAGAAGAGACTGGCGAGGAACATCCATTCTTGCGGAGGGTCTTTCTCTCGTCATCGCACTCAGACGATCTGACGCGGGTCGGATTTTTTTCTGAGGCTTGAGCACGACGCGCGAGTATCACGTGCCGAGTTGACTACTGCAGCCTTGGAATGAAGGAAGATGTGGGATGTGTGTGTGGAAGGGGAGGAGGGTGGAAGGAGTAGGTAGAGTGGTTATGGTAAAATTGATTACACGTATTGATAATGTTGTCTCTCTCTCTCTCTGCCATGCCTGTCACGTGACTGGGAAAAAGAGGACAAGTGACAGGCACATGAAACCCTCGGCGGGTGTTTACTTCTCGTCCCTGTGCAACGTCACCTACGTTGTTAACTCCTCAAGCCCTCCAGCGTCTGGTATCTACAACGTCAACGATCTTCAGCATCAGGTATCTCTCTCTCATTGCTCAGAACTGGGCCCAGCTGCATGACGCGCGTATGATCAGTGCTCACGCCGGACTGACCACGTGATACGCCGGAAGGAGCCTGGAGACTTTCGGGAAGACACACATCGTCTCTTGTGTTTTGCATTTCATCGTCTTTTCTGAATCGGCGGCAAGTGTTTCTGTTTTCTTTCTGTGAATCCTTGTACCGTGAATATCCACTTGGAGTTCTAAGTGGACGCTGTAATTTGTTTTCCATCCAACCCTGATGACGAAGACAACAGTCATGTGTCATAGTTTTATCGTTGGTAAATGAACAGGTTTCAGTAAGTCAGGTATGTTGACAGCATACCTCAAAGACTTTGTCTACTCGCAGTTGTGAAAATAAGTTGGTGTGAAGCGATTTGTAGAGAAAACTTTGTCACTGACTCTCCAAGACATCCTTCATGTTGCTGACAACGGAGCGCTAGGCGTCGCTTTCTTACCGAGCAAATCTTTTGGTCTTCTATATGAAAGAAAAATTTGCAAAAAACCAGTGGGATGAGACAAGGTTGTGCAAAGGTCTGTAACAGTCCTCGTTAGTCAAGTGTCAGCGAAACCTTTGCTCACCAAAGAGACTGTTCCAGAAAGTCTGACATGGATGTGTGGGTGTGCCATCTACAGACTGCCGCCCAGGTAAGTAGTACCCTGCTAGCCTGCACCTATCTGATTTCTCGTCCTGGTCTCTGCACACACACACACACACACACACACACACACACACACACACACACACACACACACACACACACTGAACAGATGTCTTAAGTGCTGATTGTAGATCTTGGAACCTGGTAGCAAGAGCAGTAATATTTTTGTTCCTCTCCATACACAGGGAGATGTAGTGGGTCTAGTGTCCCTATAAGGATCTGTCCTGCTCAGTTGTCGCTGAGTTATATTCACGTCGAGAGTGGGGTAAGCTTTGCAGCTAACATCCAGACTAGACCATTATCTCCTACTTTACCCAAGTTGTCCTCAGGGAGACAGACCTCTCCGCGAGAATGTGATCTGGCGAAAACTCCATGAATTAAGGAGTCTGGAGTGACTGGGGATTGAGGGGTGGGGTGGCAGTGGAGGGGGGAATAAAAGAGAGAAGGAGAAAGGAAGAAAATTGTTTTTCGTACAGAACACAGTTTGACTGCTTTCGCACAAATTCGTTCGTTCCATTTCTCTCTTCCCCTTTCCCTCGCTCCTGTTCATCACACACACGCGCGCGCCAGCACACCCACAAACACACACACACACAGTCTGTACTGAACACCAAGATCATCATGGACTGGAATGATTTAAGATGCTGCTGATGAGCGGTCTGAAATGGTCATTGTCGGCTGTCGTGATTGAAGACGCCACTCAGGAACCAGGCCTGATGATTGGTCTGGAATGGGCATCTCAAAGACCAACAGACCGCCTGTGGCCCACTGCGATGTACACCCTTTCCTCCCCACCGCCCTGACAAGGCAAGGGGGCAATCTTGTGAGCGTCCACTGAAAGTAGAAGGTGGTGATTTGACTGGAGCTGACCGGCTCGGGGGGAGCGAACCAGACTAGGGGTCAGCACTCGGAGCGTCAGGCAAGTCGAGAGATTGTCAGTGGTCACGTGAGCACGCAATGGACTGGATGTAAAATGTGTGGGGGCGTTTCTAGCTTGAACAAACTCATGTTATTAATGATGTCAGCTGCTCAAAGAAAGAACGAAAGAAAGAGTCGTGAAGATTGAGAGGCGATAGAAGACGGTAGGACAAGAGTACATTTGAGTGAAGAGGGTTTCCTTCGTAGAAGAATTTTCTGATTTTAATTGGAATTGTAATTTTTGATTGAAATAGGATTTAACATTTTGAAACAGGATCTATCATGCGGACAAGTGATTTTTACTATTGTTCTTGTTATTATTATTAAACTTTATTGTTCTTAAACATTATTTATCATGTTACAATAGGGTTATCATGATGAAATAGTGATTAGTATATTATAGTAATTAATTATTATAAATTTATTATTCTAATATTAGAGTTATATTCCTATAAAAACAACTGTCTTCTTGTTTCACAGGTTTAGTTTATTTGGGATATGTTAATGAAGTACAGAATGAATGATTTTTCTGACTACGCAAACGTATTGCACAAAGCAGTGCATGACGGCGCAAACACGTTGCACACAAAGCAGTGCATGACGGCGCAAACACGTTGCACACAAAGCAGTGCATGACGGCGCAAACACGTTGCACACAAAGCAGTGCATGACGGCGCAAACACGTTGCACACAAAGCAGTGCATGACGGCGCAAACACGTTGCACACAAAGCAGTGCATGACGGCGCAAACACGTTGCACACACAGCAGCGAATGATATTATGGATGTGAGGTCCTGTGTATTGTTCTTTTCAAGGACAATGTCACGAGGGTATCTCAGGTAGCCTGCTCTACTTCCCAGAATAAAACTGTCAGATGATACTGAAAATATAAAACACGAAACGAACCACAACTTCTTTATCGAAACTTCGATAACTCTTAAAATTTTAATATTTACCTGGTTTCGCTAATGATAAAATGTTTGAGGTTACATACATGCGACATGACTTTTAATGATTAAATATGATTTTATTTTTACTTTCGGCTGGAATAGTTTTTGCTGGAACAAGGAGAATTGATCCCCCCAAGGCATTTCAAGGACATGATATAGAGTAGAAAGACATTTTACGACATTAAGGATATCTGCGTGTTAAACTCTCAATCTTCTGCTGGTCCTGAAAGTACGCTCACAATGTTCCACACACACACACACACACACACACACACACACACACACACACACACACACACACACGCACGCACACACACACACA
The DNA here is from genome assembly GCA_004794655.1 of Marisa cornuarietis. Classification (NCBI taxonomy): domain Eukaryota; kingdom Metazoa; phylum Mollusca; class Gastropoda; order Architaenioglossa; family Ampullariidae; genus Marisa; species Marisa cornuarietis. Next base: position 545,461 of record SMMW01000540.1, on the reverse strand, counting down.
CATCTATATATAAAACAGAGAAAGAAAGAAGGAAAGAGGCCAACGAATCCATTTTCTGGTCAATCCGAGCGAATCTATATTATAATTAGCATTGTCATTTCTCATGGGAAGAGGACCGTAAGAATGAACTGTTCATGTTGCAGGTCTGACCAACATGTCCTGTTCTAGATGCTTTTCCTTTCAGAGTTTTGTCCAGCTGGCGTTGTTGTTGTTGTTGTTGTTGTTGTTGTTGTTATTATTATTATTTCTTCTGAAACGCCAAAGTGTTTCCTCGCATCTTCCATCCCAGACGATTCGTCAGAGTTAATTTTCCACGTCTACATCGATGGAGCCAGAGACAGACGCCAGCATACATTCTGTCACTGGCTGTTTGTTATGGCTGAGCTCGGTCGATATGACTCAGAATTTCCTGGCAGCTTACAAAATATAAATAAATCTGTAGGTCTGGGGCTGAGAGATTTAACACTCAACGTGCATAAGTACTAGACACTTTACATGTAAATTTAAACCCCACACCTTCAGGAATAGTAAGAACAGTGGAAGACTAACAGAAATGCATGACGGAGAAATATTTATGTCCATAAGGGTTACACTGCAACTTTCTCCGCTCGTTAACCCCGTATAGTGCATAGTGCGTGTTCATCGAGGGCGGCCTCAGACTCTGCACTTTAAGAACTGGCTGCCGACTCATTGACGATACCTTAAAAGTCAAGTCTGCAAGTTTGCAGGAACCACACCAATTCTCTGATTCGCATAATCATTGCATGGAATAAACACTGACGCAATCACTACAAGGAATTAGTCTGGGAGATCCCTCTTGTTGCCATATTTACGGTAATACTGTACAGATGGGCGTGTGAGGCAAGCTTACTCATACCAAGCAAAAAAAAAAAAAAAAAAACCAAACCCTCCCGTGAGCAATGGCTTGGACGGTGTCGCGTGCAGTCGCTGTCGTTGCAGTCCATGCAAGGTTGGTAGTTGTGGGAACAAGAGGTTTACGATGAGGTGGAGCGTTGCAGACCATGCAATATTGGTGATGATAGAAAGAGAGGTTTAGTGCAAGGAGGAGACCTTGGCCAGGGGCTGGGCTCTTTAGTCCGGGTCGTGTCCCCGCCACCAGCGAAACTCTCCAACCCGCGATGGCTGCAGGTGTTACAGGTAAACTACTCCTACAACATTTTCTTCGCAGAATGTTACGGTCAGTGGTTTGCATTTCTAGTTTACAATGGATGATTTTGTTGTCTCTACGCCTTAAGCTAAGTAGCTACCAGACAAGCCAACTGAGTCACCAGGAAATAATACCTTGCAGACGGCATCGTAGGCGAGTGATTCTCACACAGACTTGGACTTTGTGATCTTGAGGTCGAAGCCCATTACATTTGGTGTTATTACATTAAAAAGCAATAGACTAAAATATGCAAGAACTGACATACTTCAAGTCCGAGGGAGAAAGAGGTCTAAGGTAGATATTAGATCAAATCACTGACATAGCATATCAATGAGATAAGTGATGGAAATTTCCATTTAAGTTTCAACATCACATCATAGATAATAAATTCTGAATGAAAGTCAAATGGAAACAAATCAGGATATAATCATTAAATAAAAGGGTTGCTAGAAGGACGAAAAGGAAATAATAAAATCAGAAATATGTTCGCAACGATTAATTATTAGAATCAAAGAGTGACCGTACCAAATTATTATTTTGTTGTTGTTTTTGTTTTTAATTTTTTTTTTTTTGCCATATGATCTCAGGAATCCAAAAGCCAATCACAGCTGTTCAAATAAACGATAAAATGGTTAAAATGTAATAAGCCGGCAATGATCTCTAATAATTATACTGAGTGATTGTAATTTTTAACGTGGCGCTCGGCTGACTGGGGCCTCGGTATGAGCCTCACAGGTGTAACCAGACAGGTGAGTAGGAGTGGGCGACTGCGGCGACGTCAACAGTCGTTATCACTGATCTCCTACCACACAGCCTCATTAGATGTCGGTTATGAGATCTTTTAAAACACTGGTCAGTGGTCTGCTTCATATTTCTCTGTAACAACAGCAGGTTAGTTCTTATAACACAAGTCTAACCCCTCGACAGTATGTGTAGCGATGTATGGAGATAATCAGACAGATGACAGCATCGCAAGTCTTCCTCGAATGCTCGAGAGTGTAAACGCCCGATCGGTGTGTGTGTGTGGGGGGGGTGGTGGTGGAGGGATCGGTGTGTGTGTGTGTGTGTGGGTGGAGGGATCGGTGTGTGTATGGGGGCGGGGTGGAGTGATCTGAGAACAAAAGAGATGAAAAAAAACTCGATCATGAAATACATTCTTTTAACTCAATAATAGAATCAACGCTATTGGCTTTTTTTTTTCGTCGAGAGGCTGCTTAATTCTCTCTCCCCCTCCCACATCCTTCTACTCTTCCGTGTGTGTCGTTCACAAGCTGCAGAGACTATTTTTTTCTGCCTTGGTTCACAAGGTATCGAAAGTTCGCAATGTGTGCAGAATGGAGAGAGGAAAGAATACAATTTTTCAGAGGAATGGGTCCAATCATCTTTCTTGCACTCGAAATGCAAGATTAAAATAGACTGAAAGCGAAAATCGATCTCGATTTTCTGCTGACAGCGATCGATCTCAAGTGACGAGCTTGCACCGAGGCTATTCAAACGAAAAACATGGCGAGAGAGGTTTTTAGCAGCCTGCACCACTGTTTCTCCTCTTGACTGGCCAACAAGCCAAAGCAAAGAACTTAGCCTGAAAAATCGTGAAACATTAAAAAGTAACAAAAATCTTAACATTGCAGGGTTCTCATCGAGACACCACCACATACAGAGGTGGAGAAAACCATCCTTAGGATCTTAGTTTTATACATTCTAAGACAAAAAATGATTTGACATCTTCCTGCTTTGGGCTACTGAATGAATTGACACACACACACACACACACACACACACACACACACACACACAGTAGTAATACAGGAAAGCATGCACCTACATTCACTAGCAACTCAATCCCATCCATGAACACACACACACACACACACACACACACACACACACACACACAAACACAGTAGTAATACGCGAAAGCGTGCACCTACATTCACAAGAAACTCACTGCCATCCATGAACACACACACACACACACACACACACACATTCACACACACACACATAGGAACTCACACATATACACACAGGCACGCACAACAAATATGCGCGCTTACAAACACATGTATACACATACAAACTCATATATATATAAACACATGCGCGCACACACTCACACGAACACATACATATACACATAGGCGTATATGCATACACACATATGCACGCGCACTCACGCACACGCACCCTCGCTCGCATACACACGCACACACAGAGTTTCTTACTTGCTTCCCCTCGCTAATCTTCACAACCTTCACACGACTCCATGGCTGAGGGCAGAAATTGAAGTTTCGATTCACTTTCTCAGCACGAATTCCCGAAGCCCACCTCGTTGGTCTCTGGCAGCCGCGAGCCCTGGAAACAATTAACAAAGTTACAAACTGCTGCTGACAGCAAAAACCTCCGCCACCCGCTCACAAGCTGCGACTTCTCACAGGCACTCTCTAATCCTCGTTTCTATCTATCTATCTATCTATCTATCTATCTATCTATCTATCTATCTATCTATCTATCTATCTATCTATCTATCTATCTATCTATCTATCTATCTATCTATCTATCTATCTATCTATCTATCTATCTATCTATCTATCTGCTGACTAAGAAACTGTTAAAACTCGTAAGTTTTAGTTTCATTGACTGCTAGACATTAACCATCCAGCTAGCGGCCTGGGCCCAGCTGCAGCACCACTAGCTGCGTAGGATGTTTATAAAATGTCACGTGACAAGCTGACATGCGTGTTCGTGATGTAGTTAGCGTTCCAAGTGACTTCCGCTACATTGCCCCCCCCCCCCTGACGGATTGTCTGTCCACAGCCCGTGGCCATCAGCAGTTGGTGCTGCTACCTATCCTCACGGCCGAGATGGTTGGCCACGCCATAAACTCCGCCTTCCCCAAGAGAGCCTCGTCCAGGAAGGTCAGTCGCAAAGTCGCCATTCCACTGGAGACGATCAAGCACGGGGACAGGATGGACCCGCAAGAACGACAATTCTTGGAGGCCGTGGAGAAGGGAGACAAGCACACTGTTGTACGATGCCTTACTGGTGAGAGCGATTTCGTGGAATGGATACTGTACCTAACGATAACCTACTTTAAAATATTCTTAATACTGTAGTTCTGGGGCCAGCTGCACAACACATTTCTAATTTTAAACACTTTTAGGCCTTAAATCTGTTTAGATAATCAGTTTAAAGTGCACACCACAATTTTAGAATTTTTGATACTAAAACTGCTTTAAGTAAGAGAAAGTTAAGTCTGACTTTCCGTCCTGTCAGTAAAATTTTTTGTATTTTTTTCTGCAATGCATCAAAATGGCTAAGAAGAGATTTTTCTTCTTTAGAACAGTTTTAAGGTTTAGAAATGTTTTGCAACTGGCCCCTGAACTAATGCTATAATATATTGTGCTTAGTATTTTTACAAAACAGGGAACCATTGTTTATTGTTTATTGTTTTAGTCTAGCCAAAACCAGTCCATCCAACCATCAATCAATCAACGAATCAATTATTCTGTCTTGATCTCTGGCTGTTAATCTCAGCTCCTATCTGCTCGTTTGTCTGTTTACTCATGTTAGAATGAAGTACACTTATTTTTCTTGCATTTTTTCTTCTTTTCTTTCTTCCTCATTTTACCATCTTTTCTTCTTCTTTTGGTCTTATGTCTGATAACTTCCCTTCACACATACCCCCACCCCACTGCTTTTCTCTGACTAGTCATGTACCCGGTATACTTTCTCCCAGTTTAGGAATTTTCTGGTTTCTGAGGAAACACACTGCAGTCACTATGTACAGACATATGATTGTAGTGACTAAAAGTATTCACAGTCTTTCGCAGGCGCAGTGTTTAGAAAAAAATAGTTCGAACAACGGGGTCAGATGACAATATGATTGTGAGACTGACAGCGAGGTGACTTAAGACAGACTTTCCAGAGTTGGATTGCACAGCGGACGTCTGGCTGGCCGTCAAGAGTCAAGTGTGGACAATCTAATAATTTGTCGGTCAGTTTATTAACGGGACTGGAACTGTCAAATTTTCCCGAAGCATCGTGGAATAGTGACACAGCCCTTGATTACTCCTGCCCCTGAGCTAGCCGTTAACATTTAGAGAAGAAGGGTTCTCTCTAACACGTGACATACAGACTACGTGATTGGTCAGAATATTTACTAATTTTCTCCAGCTCGTCCTCAACTGGAGGACGTGAATAATTCTGCCGATGTTAGTTCTTTTCTGTTTTCCTTTTTTTATCCTTTTTCTTTCTTTTCTTCTTGTTGGGAGGGGCATGATGATGATGATGATCTTCATCCTTCTACCACGTGACTATTTCGTGTGGTCTGTGTTTCAGGCCCAAACCCCGTGTCAGTCAACTGCACGGACATGCTGGGCCGCTCGGCCATTCAGATCGCCGTGGACAACGAGAACACGGAGCTGGTGGAGCTGCTGCTGATGCAAGATGGCGTCAAGATCGGCGACGCTCTGCTCTACGCCATCAGGGAAGGCGTGTACAAAATCGTTGAGGTAACAGCCCCCGACCCCACCCGGCGTCTATCTTCTGAGATTAGTCGGGAAAGACCGGCGCGTGTAGCTATCGGGAACCACAGGCATCAGAAAAAAAGTTTTGATTAACGATAACGGCGATGTTTGTTTGCGGAAATGACCAAGTAATGGTTGCATCAAGCAGTGACGGAGCGACTGAAGCTTGTTAGATAATTGTAATGAGTCGGTGATTTCCCCCCTACCCCCCACAAAGTGCGAGCGGAAATGCACTGCAGCAGACGGCGATGTGCGGGAGGGGCGACAAGTAGGGCTGCTGATGGCAAGATCAGAATTTGCATGATGGAGGAAGTGACGTCAGGGGAGACGCACAAATTAGTTTCCGGTTCATAACAATAGCTGCTGCGGGAGAAAGAAATAATATTGAGAAATGAATCGTCGTGGAACACACAATACCTTACTGATGGGTGTGTATTATAGTCTGTGTGTGTGTGTGTGTGTGTGTGTGTGTGTGTGTGTTCATGAGTTACTGGGATAGACAGAAAGCAAACAATTAGATAGTGTAGAATATTTCTTATAAGAAAGTTTGTAGCTTTTTTGAAAACGGTCAACAGTCTTTAGCGATGTTCTACATTAGGATTTATTTTATTCCATGTCTTCTTTTCTCAACGGAAAATTTTTCAAATTCATCACGCATTATTATTAGAGACCCATGGTTTGTTAAAATGCTCATGTCAGAAGAGCTCATCTAAGTGTTCATGTTAGAACGGATCAGCTTGTTTACTGAGTAGCTCTTCATCTCGCGGGCTTCAGATGCTGATTGAGCATCCCTCCATCACGCGCGAAATGCTGGGCGCTGATTGGGCGAACGTGCGTCACATGGGAGAGGAGAGTTTTGACTATTCCCCCGACATCTCGCCCGTCATTCTCGCCGCTCACTGCAACCAGTTCGAGATTTTACAGCTGCTCCTCCTGCACGGGGCCACCATTGAACGACCCCACCAGCTCTCCTGCTCCTGCAAGCGCTGTCAGGCACAGGTGTGTGCATGCGTGTGTGTGTGTGTGTGTGTGTGTGTGTGTGTGAGCATGGGCGAGTGTGTGTGTGTGTGTGAGTGAGTACATGTTATTGTGAGCGTATGAGTGTGCGTATGTTTCTTCGCGTATAAGTGTGAGTGTGAGTGAGTGCGTTGGTGTGTGTGTGTGTGTGTGTGTGTGTGTGTGTGTGTGTGTGTGTGTGTGTGTGTGTGTGTGTGTGTGTGTGTGTGTGTGTGTGTGCTTAACGACTTTGAGGATGTGATTTACGACTTTAAATGAGAAGAAAGGGAATTATTTCCATTTTCCGACATCGACAACTCACTCAATTTTTCTTTCTTCCCGCTCTAGCGACAGTACATCACCCTTTCTCTCTCTCTCTCTCTCACTATATATATATATATTGTGAAGTATTTGCTGAGTATGTTGCACAGAATGCACACAGTTTGTATGGGGTTCCTTAGCGGCCGTCCTGCCAGACTCCCAGACCGTCTTCACGACCTATTCACGTGCGTCCGTATGTTTGACCCTCAGGTGCACGCCGACAGCCTGCGCCACTCGCTGCTGCGCATCAACACGTACCGGGCGCTGGCCAGTCCCGCCTGGATCTCACTGACCAGTCCCGACCCCATCCTGACGGCCTTCAAACTGTCCTGGGAGCTGGAGCACCTGGCCCTGCGGGAGAACGAGTTCAAGGATTCGTACATGCACCTCAGTGACCAGTGCAAGCGCTACGCCTGCGACCTCCTCGACCAGTGCCGCTCCTCCGAGGAAGTCATTGCTGTGTTAAATAAGGTGTGGAAACATTACTTTTAATTTAATTCTTGCATAACCAAGCCTGCTGTTGAGGTTATTTCTTCGTCTTCACTCGTCAACTTAGTTCAGGTACACCATGGTGTCAAGGGTGGCGCAACGGTTAGCGCCTGTCACCAATAAAGTGAAGGTTGACTGTCCTGGGTTCAGTTCTCGTCTCGGGCACGCTATTCTTTCTTTGCATGTGGCATCTGTTTACAGGGCTGGCTGCCTTGCCCTAATATAGCCTTAGTTGCTGGCTCGGCGTAAAACACCAATTAAAAAAAAAACTGGTGTCACCCACTTGCTGAAGTTTGTGTTTTTGTTTGGTTTGGTTTGTCGGTTTCATGCAAAGCGCATTCAGCTCGCATTTACCCAGAGAAATGCGTTTTATAAATTCTATTATTATTATTATTATTATTATTATTTCCTGTTACAGATATGTTGGTTTTTGTGTTGTACTTGTCAATGGTTGTGTGGGTTGCTACGGGTCAGACTTTTATTAGAATGGGGTTTGAAAGGCTTTGTCCATGATCTACACTGTGATGAAGTTTGTCCACCCCCCCCCCTGTCAACAATATACCTATGTCCTTTTTGTTTTGCATACCTTAAGACTGCCATTGCCGGAGATAAATGTCAGCAAGAAAAAGTCCTTTCCTGAAGAGCATTAAAGGAGTAGTGCAGTGCAAAGGTTTTCTAATGTTTCCAGCTCAGTGCAAGATTCCCAGGTAATGGTAAATAATCCCCACTTCGTCTCGAGATACATGTTTGCAAACACCACCATGCGCAGAATTAGATCAACTGACGTCAGCGTTGTACTGGGATACATTTACGCTGTAAAAGCCTCAGCCAATGGGAAAGCTGGGAGCATGTGGTAACTAGGGGTACCTGTATACAAACATGTCAGACAACACCATTTTGACCTTCTGTGCACAGAATCAGGAGAAACAGTATCTTGCGCTCAGCTTTACTCAATCATTAACAGACAAAAATTCACAAAGATTAAAAAAAAATGTTGCTTCAATATTTATTCAACACGCAAGGAGAGACAGAAACTTCTCGAATTAAAGCGATGATTTCTCGGCTTTCACTAGAGCCTTTGATTTGGGGTGACTGGCATCTTCTGCGATCAACACGATCTGTTTGACGACAGTAATTAGAAGTGGCTGTAAATAATGACACAAAACTCTGCCATTTTCGAAGCCAAATAGCCATGATTGTGAAGGAAGACCCGTGACTGAGCTCGATGTGGACTAAGAGCACAGTAGCCCCTGTCAAAACAGATTGACGCACTGCCATTCCATCGGCGAAGAAGCCTTTTTATACGACAGAAACATTTTGTTCTGAAGGGCTGTGAGAGACGCCATGCTGGAAGGTATTCTTCAAGGTACTCTTATCCGCCACATATGCATTGTTAAACATTTGTGGCAAATTTGGACATGGCAGTCATGTAATAATTTTGTTGTCAAACATTGTCACATATTTGAATATGTGATACAAAGGTCTTTATACACGGATATTTTCATCTTTAGATGTTTCGATTGTTTAACCTTTCGATATTGTTTGAAGATTGATACTGAAGGCTTCGTTCTGAGGACAAGAAGGAAACAGCAGGGGTCAGAAGGATTTAGAAATCAGTCACTGGCTTGCACCTTTAAAAAGCATATGACAAGAAATTATTTGCTTTATGGAACACAATTATCAAGTTCCAAACACCCCATTACAGGCAAGACACGGCTCGAAAATTTGATGAAAAAATCATAGAATTCTGTTAATAATGTTTACTCATGTGTGGTCATCTTGTCTCAATAAATTTGATATGGAGAAATGAAATATTGCAAAATGTACGCAGCAAGAAGTCAAATGTGCCTTCAATATATCTGAGTAAATGAGGTCACCTGAGGTCACGGACTCCCTGTTTGCAGGTCAACGACAATGAGCACGAAGCTTCCGACGAGGATAATGAGAAGCTTACTTTGTCTCGCCTGAAACTGGCCCTGAAGTACGAGCAGAAGCAGGTATGATGTCTTCCTTACTATTTTTATTTAAAATCTCTATTTCTTCCTATAGAACGAACAGAAGGAGGTACAGTCTTTTGCATAACTGATTTTGTTTTTTCTTGAGCAAAAATAAAAAGTTGTGATGATCGCGTCACCTCTCATGGTCCTCTACAACGAACAAAAACAAACAAAAAAAATTTTTGGCATTAATGTGTCTTTAGAGCAAACAGGAAAATTCTATGTTAATGTCTCCATATTAGTTAATTCACTGTTCAAGCGCTTGCACGTGCATGGCGTTTTCTTCCATACAGCAAGGATCTTGCAGAGAACTACTTCTTGTGTCCGCGTAGAGATTTTTGACGGTTATAAATGTTTGACTTGGTCTTAAGCGCTGAAGACCTTTCATGAGGTTCTAACAGCTCGGAAGGAAGATGAATGCCATTCAGTTAGTGACGCGTCTGGGTGGTCAGAGGTCACCAGTAACTGGAGCCGGAGTCTGAGAGGCAGGAGAGAGGAAAAATTTATTGGGATGCCAGAGGACGGGAATTTTAAAGAGGAAAATGTGATTGAAGCTGGAGTATGCACGTGTCAAGCTCTTGTTGGGTGAAGTTTACCTCAGGAAAGGGTAGAGATGGTAGAGGAGACACTAGGACGACCGGTGTGATTGTGCCTGAAGTTCCGCAGACATTAAAATTTATCATTGGCAGATACTGGGACATCGACCTGGTTAGTAGAAAGAGGAAAATTAAAAAAACTAGATTACGATGACGATTAGATGATCACGACAATGACAATGATGATGATGATGGGCTACAATGTATTTTCACGCTGTTGGCAGTTCGTCGCTCACCCTCATTGCCAGCAGCTGCTGACGTCCATCTGGTACGAGGGTTTACCCGGGTGGCGCAAGCGGAACGGCATCATGAAGTTCCTGACGTGCATCGGCCTGATCCTGCTGCTGCCCTTCATGGCCGTCTACTACCTCATCTTCCCGCGCAGCAAGATCGGCCAGCTACTGCGCAGCCCCTTCATGAAGTTCCTCTACCACAGCGCCTCTTTCGGCGTGTTCCTCTTCCTCCTCATCTGCGCTTCCACCGACATCGTCACCGTCTCCTCCAAGAGGGACCGCCTGCGTGGCCCGCATCCTTCGGAGCTGGAGTGGCTCATCGTGCTATGGGTGACAGGTGCTCAGTGTTTCTGTGATGAATGTGAGGGCTGGTGAGATGGAGGGGAAGTAGTTGTTCTGTGACTGGTGTCGAGTAGTAGTCAATGAACGCATGATTTTGTGAGTGAGTGAGTGAGTGAGTGAGTGAGTGAGTGTGCACTGTCTTTCTCTCTCTCCCACGCACACATGTCTCTCTCTTTCTCTCTCTCTCTCTCTCACATACACACAGAAATAGGCAAATACGACCATATGCACACACATACACCTGCATACACACACTCACACACATACGCACGCGCTCACGCCCCCACCGACCGATAACCCCGTCTCTCCAGCCACCCCCACCCCCCAGACACAGGGCAAATTGGAAAAGTGAAATAAGAGAGAATCAACAGCAGTAGATCAAAGAGCATTTTCCATGGCTGCGTTTCTTCAGCTATCCTAGTCATGCGTGCTTTATCCGTCAAAACAACAAAGTAAAAGAAGATGGTGTCTTTCACGTTTCGAGTAACCGACGAGGAAATAGCGCAGGAGGTTTGCTGTAGAAATGGGTGTGATAGATTATATCATGAGATTATTGATATCGGTAGCGGAGCTCGGAGGCCTGAGATCGATACCCAGCTTCTGCCAGAGACGCAGAATGGCACTAAGCCAGCGGGCAGATGCTCAAGACAAACTCGGAGGCTTTAGCAGGGAAACCAACTACGTGACAACGTGACAACGTGACGTTGGGCGCCAGACCTCGGCAGATGCCTTCTATCGGTAATCATCATTAACAGGCCGTCTGACATGATGCCATCTAACATCATCTTGGAGTACTTTATCAACCTGAATAAAAAATACGTTTGCTTCAATTAAGATATTTGTCTCGCTCACAGAACTTGTCGGAATTTCGGACACTAGCCTGTGAGTAACGTGACAGCCATGACATGGTTCTTCATGGAGGGAGGGGGGGGGTCAGGAGGTGATGTTTGTTCAAATATCATTACAGTTTGTATGAGTCATGCTCGTTCGTGTGTCACCAGGGTTCGTCTGGTCCGAGTGCAAACAGCTTTGGGAGGAAGGCATCAAAGCCTACGTCCGGCAGTGGTGGAACTGGCTGGACTTCATGATGCTGTCCCTTTACCTGGCCACCTTTGCCCTCAGAGTTGTCGCCTACTTCCAGATCGAGTCAGGCAAGTATGGGAGCCGAGAGATGGTGCGCAAGGACTGGCCGACCAACGACCCAACCCTCATCTCTGAAGGCCTCTTTGCCATTGCCAACGTCTTTAGCTTCGCTCGGATCATCTATCTGTTCCAGGTCAGCGAGCACCGACACTTTACAGCACAAACCTCGTATGTTATGGGAAACAAAGCAAAAGATAAATTAAACAAAGCATAAATTAATCAAAAAAGTCGAGAAGACCATTTGTTATCGTCTGCTTTTATTTTCCTTCAATTTCTTGAATAAATGCTTGCCTCACACAAAGCTGTTGATTGAAGTGAAATTCCCAAGGTATACAAATGAGTTGAAAGGCCTTAAGAGAAACATTTTGTCAGAGCTGTGAATGTTGAGTCAACTAGTCGTCCAGGAACGGTGAGCACAGCAAGATTTTAAAATAAGATTTTAATTTTAAAATTCTTTTTTTTTTTACAATAAAAAGTGTTTTTAAGAAAGCTTTTAAGAGAGTGTTGTGTTAGCTCATCGTGGAACAGCTCTGAATATTCTCGTCAGACAAACGCAACATCTGCTTGCACGCGTGTACTAACAGACTTTAAAAGCGATTTGAAAAATAAATTTAAAATTCTCTCTAAAACAGTTTAACAATTTTACAAACACGTTGTGACATTAGAGCAGCATCCTCGGCTTTTTATCTACCCCCAGAATAACATTGATCTACACGATTTCAGGCCAATCAACACCTCGGTCCACTTCAGATCTCTCTGGGCTGCATGCTCATCGACGTGGCCAAATTTATCTTCATCTTCTTTCTCGTGCTGACATCATTCGCGTGCGGTCTGAACCAACTGTACTGGTACTACAAGGACAGTCTGAACCAAGAGCCCAAGGGGGTGTTCTACACGTGAGTCTCTATTTCCCAATTCACGGAGGCTCATGGGATAAAGGCACTGAATCACAATACCTATGTACGTTCCTTTCGATGCAAATAAACACGAAAACTAGAAACAAATATAAATTGTTGACATAAAGCGGGTTTATATTTCGTGTCGAGAACAATTTAGAAAGACAATTAGAAGGAGTTACCTGAGTTATCGTCCTTGAATAAAAGAGTTCTGCATTTTGAGAGTTCCTCTTTATGTCCTCTCTTGTTCTTGCTGACAGGTTGATCAGTAGCTACGTCACTCTCTTCTGGGCCATGTTCTCGCTGACCACTCCTACCAGCATCGAGATCCAGAACGGCCAGCACTTCACGCAGACCATCGCCGAGCTGTTGTTCATGGCCTACCACTTCATGGCCATCGTTCTTCTCCTCAACATGCTCATCGCCATGATGTCCAACTCCTTCCAGGATATCGAGGTTCGCCACAGGTTTCTAGTCCGCACTTGACTTCTTCCACCCACCTCCAGCCTCCAATATCCTTAGTCACTGGCGTCGACTTTTTAGCATAACCTTTGAACTCGAGCCTTACACGTACCGTTAAAATAAAAAGTGAGTTCAAAAATTATTTACAAAATTCAAGAATACATCTTTCTGTTCTCGAGATACACATCCCCAAACACCATGCACATGGATATAATTTCATGGTCAAAGTTTCAGTCAGTAGTAGGGGCGGTCCGGTGGCGCAACGGTTAGCGCCTGTCACCAATACAGTGAAGTTTGGCTGTCCTGGGTTCAGTTCTCGTCTCGGGCACGCTGTTCTTTCTCTGCATGTGGCATCTGTTTACAGGGTTAGTTGCCTTGCCGTGATATAGTAAAACACCAACTAAAAAAAATTCAGTCAGTAGGACTTTTATTAATTTTCTCTCGAAAACCATTTTCTTTTAACGCTCTTGAGTTGAATGCGTTAATTAGTGTTAATTAGTTTTATGAGTAGGAGCTATAGAGCTTAGATTGGTCTTTAAAGGGAGAATACTATTAAATCTCATACTTGCTAACCTTGAACTTTATTGTAGAATATCGAGCTGTTTATATGTCTTTCCCACGCCTCTTATCTGAGGCATTTAAAGATTACTCAGAAACCCGTAGGCAAAGCTGCAAGGACCAAGGGCTGCCGTGTGGTCGATATTCATACACCGCACCAACTTAGAAAAAGAAAATAAAAAGTTATTAGGTAAGGTAGGTAAAGGTAAAGGTAATCCCATAACCTTTTCAGGTCTTTGGGGAGTGAGGTGCCAGCTTTTACATGAGGGTGGTGCCAATCTCTTCTCCCTCGCTGCCTTACCTTCCCCAACCCTTTATGGAGTCAGGTACCCATTCCTGTCAGCTGGGTCGACTGGGGGGAAGTTTGCTGCGCTTATCGGGAATTGAACCAGCGCGCTCTCGGTTTGGACGCCAGCGCTGTAACCACTCGGCCATCCGCTTCCCCTAAAAGTTATTAAATGTTGTGTGGAGCAGAAAATTGATGCAATGTGCCACACCATTAGAAGTAAAGTATCGTATTGCCATGTCTGATGTAGCTTCACATTCCATTACTTGATGTGCCATACTCTTGATGTAGAGTCACTTGATGAAAAATGATGAAAAACAGTTTAACTTTTGATATAAACTCTCCTTCTGTACCGTTTGGTGTCAGGTGTCACTTGGTATTCTCTTACTGATGTGTTCCTGTCCTGTTGTTATGTAAAATGTCGCATTGTACTCTTTGATGTAGAGTGTCATGCCAGACTGTTCCACCCTCAGAATCACGCGGACATGGAGTGGAAATTTTCTCGCTCCAAACTGTGGATGGGCTACTTCGATGAGGGGTCCACCTTACCACCGCCCTTTAACCTCATCGTCAGCCCCAAATCGGTCTACTACTTCATCATCAACTGCCACCGGGCCATTCGCAAGTTCCTCTTCAGGAGCAGCAAGAACTCCCGGCGCCGAAAGTCTTCTGAAGGCACCATCAGGGTGAGCGAGCGAGCGAGCGAGCGAGAGAGAGAGAGAAGAAAGTGGGTGGAGGGACAAAGAAATGGGTAGATTGATCGACACGATCTATCCTTCAGGTTTATAATAATAATAATAATAATAATAATAATAATAATAATAATAATAATAATAATCATAGCATTTTTCCCTCGGAGTCGGGGTCAGTGCGCTTTACAAGATGTCGAGGGCAATAGGTAGTGATGCTGTATGACACAATAGCATCACCATTAGCAACCATACAAACATGGATAATAAAAAAGTTCGGGAGACAGAAGAAGGCCAGTGACAGGACTGGCACAGAATCGTTCAGCATTTCTAGCACTTCTGTGATCAGCACTGTCACAGGTTTTTTTCCCCTCATGACCAGTTTGCTCTTTGCACTATTTAACCAATCACAGGGTCACGCATGGGGGGTCACGTTCGCGCAGGCACATCGGTTCTCTAATAATAATAATAATAATAATAATAATAATAATAATAATAATAATGAAATAATGATGTTGGCTTGTATAGCGCCAAATCCTGGCCTGTGGACAGCTCAAGGCACTGACGTCAAAATAAGATGACGACAAAATGTGGGTGTGTAGCGGGCCGTCACCTCCACGTCACAGGGCAGCGTCACACACAGCAAGAACACAGTCCTCAGCACAAATATCCAACATGTCGTACAAGCTGGAATACACTCCATACAACAAATATCCAACATTACATACAAGCCGGAATACACTCCATACAACAAATATCCAACATGTCATACAAACCGGAATACACTCCATGCAACAAATATCCAACATGTCATACAAACCGGAATACACTCCATACAACAAATATCAAACATGTCATACAAGCCGGAATACACTCCATACAACAAATATCAAACATGTCATACAAGCCGGAATACACTCCATAAAACAAATATCAAACATGTCATACAAACCGGAATACATTCCATACAACAAATATCCAACATGTCATACAAACCGGAATACACTCAATGCAACAAATATCCAACATGTCATACAAGCCGGAATACGATCCATACAACAAATATCCAACATGTCATACAAGACGGAATACACTCCATGCAACAAATATCCAACATGTCATACAAGCCGGAATACACTCCATACAACAAATATCCAACATGTCATACAAACCGGAATACACTCCATGCAACAAATATCCAACATGTCATACAAGCCGGAATACACTCCATACAACAAATATCCAACATGTCATACAAGCCGGAATACACTCCATACAACAAATATCCAACATGTCATACAAGCCGGAATACACTCCATACAACAAATATCCAACATGTCATACAAGCCGGAATACACTCCATACAACAAATATCCAACATGTCATACAAGCCGGAATACACTCCATACAACAAATATCCAACATGTCATACAAGCCGGAATACACTCCATACAACAAATATCCAACATGTCATACAAGCCATACTCCATCAACATACACGTCATACAAACCGGAATACACTCCATACAACAAATATCCAACATGTCATACAAGCCGGAATACACTCCATACAACAAATATCCAACGTCATACAAGCCGAAATACACTCCATACAACAAATATCCAACATGTCATACAAGCCGGAATACACTCCATGCAACAAATATCCAACATTTCATACAAGCCGGAATACACTCCATGCAACAAATATCTAACATGTCATACAAGCCGGAATACACTCCATACAACAAATATCCAACATGTCATACAAGCCGGAATACACTCCATACAACAATTATCTAACACGTCATACAAGCCGGAATACACTCCATACAACAAATATGCAACATGTCATACAAGCCGGAATACACTCCATACAACAAATATCCAACATGTCATACAAGCCGGAATACACTCCATAGAACAAATATCCAACATGTCATACAAGCCGGAATACACTCCATACAACAAATATCTAACATGTCATACAAGCCGGAATACACTCCATACAACAAATATCAAACATGTCAAACAAGCCGGAATACACTCCATACAACAAATATCCAACATGTCATACAAGCCGGAATACAATCCATACAACAAATATCAAACATGTCATACAAACCGCAATACACTCCATACAACAAATATCCAACATGTCATACAAGCCGGAATACACTCCATACAACAAATATCCAACACGTCATACAAGCCGGAATACACTCCATACAACAAATATCCAGCATGTCATACAAGCCGGAATACACTCCATACAACAAATATCCAACATGTCATACAAGCCGGAATACACTCCATAGAACAAATATCCAACATGTCATACAAGCCGGAATACACTCCATGCAACTTATATCCAACATGTCATACAAACCGGAATACACTCCATGCAACAAATATCCAACATGTCATACAAGCCGGAATACACTCCATACAACAAATATCCAACATGTCATACAAGCCGGAATAGACTCCATACAACAAATATGCAACATGTCATACAAGCCGGAATACACTCCATACAACAAATATCCAACATGTCATACAAGCCGGAATACACTCCATGCAACAAATATCCAACATGTCATACAAACCGGAATACACTCCATGCAACAAATATCCAACATGTCATACAAACCGGAATACACTCCATGCAACAAATATCAAACATGTCATACAAGCCGGAATACACTCCATACAACAAATATCCAACACGTCATACAAGCCGGAATACACTCCATACAACAAATATCTAACATGTCATACAAGCCGGAATACACTTCATACAACAAATATCCAACATGTCATACAAGCCGGAATACACTCCATACAACAAATATCCAACATGTCATACAAGCCGGAATACACTCCATAGAACAAATATCCAACATGTCATACAAGCCGGAATACACTCCATACAACAAATATCCAACACGTCATACAAACTGGAATACACTCAATGCAACAAATATCCAACATGTCATACAAGCCGGAATACACTCCATACAACAAATATCCAACATGTCATACAAGCCGGAATACACTCCATGCAGCAAATATCAAACATGTCATACAAGCCGGAATACACTCCATGCAACAAATATCCAACATGTCATACAAACCGGAATACACTCCATGCAACAAATATCCAACATTTCATACAAACCGGAATACACTCCATGCAACAAATATCCAACATGTCATACAAGCCGGAATACACTCCATACAACAAATATCCAACACGTCATACAAACCGGAATACACTCCATGCAACAAATATCCAACACGTCATACAAACCGGAATACACTCCATACAACAAATATCCAACATGTCATACAAGCCGGAATACACTCCATACAACAAATATCCAACACGTAATACAAGCCGGAATACGCTCCATACAACAAATATCCAACATGTCATACAAGCCGGAATACACTCCATGCAACAAATATCCAACATGTCATACAAGCCGGAATACACTCCATACAACAAATATCCAACATGTCATACAAGCCGGTATACACTCCATACAACAAATATCACACATGTCATACAAGCCGGTGTACACTCCATACAACAAATATCTAACATGTCATACAAGCCGGAATACACTCCATACAACAAATATCCAACATGTCATACAAGCCGGAATACACTCCATGCAACAAATATCCAACATGTCATACAAGCCGGAATACACTCCATACAACAAATACCCAACATGTCATACAAGCCGGAATACACTCCATACAACAAATATCCAACATGTCATACAAGCCGGAATACACTCCATGCAACAAATATCCAACATGTCATACAAGCCGGAATACACTCCATACAACAAATATCCAACATGTCATACAAGCCGGAATACATTCCATACAACAAATATCTAACATGTCATACAAGCCGGAATACACTCCATACAACAAATATCCAACATGTCATACAAACCGCAATACACTCCATACAACAAATATCCAACATGTCATACAAGCCGGAATACACTCCATACAACAAATATCAAACATGTCATACACTCCATAGAAAATGCAGCATCCAACGCAATGAAGAATCTGCAACAAAGGTTTCCAGACATAAATGATGGAACCAAATTATTTGATGGTAACTTAACAGAATTTCTGTCAACAAATGAAGAGAAGCAGCATTTGATCAATGCTGGCCAATCTAGGATTGCTGGTACCTGAATGCCAATCTTATCTAGGATTGCTGGTACCTCAATGCCAATCTAGGATTGCTGGTACCTCAATGCCAATCTAGGATTGCTGGTACCTCAATGCCAATCTTATCTAGGATTGCTGGTACCTCAATGCCAATCTAGGATTGCTGGTACCTCAATGCCAATCTAGGATTGCTGGTACCTCAATGCCAATCTAGGATTGCTGGTACCTCAATGCCAATCTTATCTAGGATTGCTGGTACCTCAATGCCAATCTAGGATTGCTCGTACCTCAATGCCAATCTAGGATTGCTCGTACCTCAATGCCAATCTAGGATTGCTGGTACCTCAATGCCAATCTAGGATTGCTGGTACCTCAATGCAAATCTAGGATTGCTGGTTACTCAATGCCAATCTAGGATTACTCGTACCTCAATGCCAAAGAGTCTGTTTGCACGGGGCATAGGTGTGACCTCTTTGTGACCTGTTGTAGAGTGCCCCTAGAGACTTCTCTCCACTGAATGTCATTAATAATATTTTCATGCTTAAAGCAGTGTGAAGCCAATTAATTCTAAAAGCACAGTAATGGGTGAATGTCTCATCCCCCCACCACCACCACCACCATTACAATATTTTGCGCTTACAATGGAAATTGCATGTGTTCCTACTTGATTTTCTTTTTTTTAAGTTTTACATTCTTAATAGACCTGAGGACGCTGTGTGCATGCACGTATGCAAGCAGACATGTGTGTACGTACGAACATATATAGATATATATGTGTATGTAAGTAATTGTGAAGATTTAGCTTTTAGACTCTGTAGATGTTTTGCTTGTAGATGTATATTAGTTTGACTGTTTCCGTCTTGTGTTTATATGTAGTCAAAGAGCACGGCATCTGCCTGTCATCGGTTAAATGTTTCATTTTTAAAGTATTCATGTCAACAAGTTTTGTGGACGTTCGAAGAGTGTAGATGTCGACAAACACGAGCTTGTTATGTGTCTCAGCGGTTTCTTGTTGTTTGTTGTTGTTTTTGTGGCACCAGTCGATAGTCAAAACTAATCTCAAACAACTTAGCTGTGCAGGAGTCAGTCAAATTTTCAGTATTTTCCTCTGGTTACTAATTTTGTAACAACATTTCGACTCGTCTGGTCTACTTACGACAACATTCTGCAAAGACAATAATTTCTTTAGTCCTACTTTCATGTAGGAATCACTTTTACCCAAGATTTTCCCCCCAAAACATCTGTTGGGAGTCTACGTGAAAAACAAAAATTAATTTTTCTTTCTTTTATTTATTATTTTTTTTTAAACAAGACATTCTAACGATTCATATTTCCAAGTATGTAAGACTGCTGGCATATGAAATAGTTTCGAATAATAAAAGAAATCGACTGGCGTGTTTATAAGCAAAACAGTATTACACCTGGATTCTGTTTTATTTTCTAGTCTCGACAGACTGTTCGCCCGTCCGACTTTCATGTGTTCAAGGTGAGAGTCCTCCATCCTTACATCACCCCCCATCCACCCACCCACCTTTAAAAATGTCATCCCTCGAACACTGATATTCAACCTCCTTGTAATCTACTCCTCATATTTATGCTGAGACATCCAAGTCAAAGAATACCCGTCACATTAATCTGTCAGTCTACACTCCTATGGGGACTGGGAGGGTCTGAACTTGTAACCAGATTTCATTTGAGAGAAATTCAGTGGGAGGTCCATTGCACGTACATGTTTTTGTCAGTCCATTAAAACGAATAACTGGTTGATTATTAACCATTTTACTCTTGACATGCAAAATTTTACTTCTGTAAAACTTCACCTGTCTGTCCAACCCTGTCGTAGACCTAACAACCCTCGCCGACATCTGCCAGTCGCCTACTTCTTCCCTAACTACATCCCAAATGTGCATCTGCAGTTTCACAAATGTCTTTAATTCTGCTGTGAGTGCATGCGAATGCGTGAACATATCAACATAAGGGCACTATTGTTAAGCCTGATTATTCATAAATAATGTATTAAATAAAATAAAGCAATGAGAGCCTCAGTAAAAATAATCAAATAATTAAGCTAAAAATATAAAAAAAATTAAAGAAATTGCTGTTTAAAAAGTAACGCATGCATTTTCTGAAAAGATTTTATTTTCTGCATTTGCCTTTGATTATGATTTTGCGTACATAGTCAAAGCTTATCTTGCATGCCACTTTTACTTATTTATTTATTTATTTTGTTTGTTTATTGACGCCGACTGCCTTGCAGACGCAGGAGAGCATGGCTCCCTTTAGCTCTCTTAGTGAAGGCAATGGTGAAGCTAGTGTGAGTAAAACATGGGCATTGTGTTCGTGGACTGTTCGTGTCCCACCTGCTGTGTATTGTAATTATTGACTTTATTATTGACTTTATTATTGCCTGTCCATTTATGGACCCTTTATTTATCATCAGTCGCGGCCACGCAGCCTTCACGCGCCTCTCTCTCTCGAAATTCGTAGTTGCTATGGACACCAATGAATGATCTTATTAGCGTGTGTCACATGGTTTCTGTTTGAAAATGACCGTTAGACAGTTACACCTGCACACCGCCGTTGAGTCTAGTAAAGTGTGAGATTATAAATGTGAAAGTATTTGTGTGGATCGCGGGCGCAACATGAGAGGAATATTCATCTATTGTTCTCTCCGGTTTTGTCGTTTGTCTTCTCTGTCCTCACATCTCTTGACAGGAAAGAGGTTAACAATGGACTGGAGCAAGCGGTGTAATGTTTATCAGAGCTCCCTAGTAAATCTTACCCTAGACCCACATGTGATATAGAGTAATATTAATTGTATTTCTGCTTTGATGTCAGAAAATTATCATTCACTCTATCGTTTTCTGTTTTCGAGCTATTTTTAACTACCTCAGTGTCTTCAAAATTTTAATCATTATGACTTTGTTGTTAACCTCTTCAGTTTGACCTTAACCCTTTCCGTTATTAACTCTTTCATTATACATTTAAACTTCAGTTACCTGTTGGAAAACAGTTATTTTACCTCCACAAGAGTGGTGTTACAAAGTCGTTAGAGAATATCCAGTACTTCTTATCAATAATTCAAACATTGCTCATATAATATTCCAAGTACTGCAATGTGCACCTTTAACTATTTGAAAATAATGAATATTATCATTTTGCATAGCTGTAAAGACAAAACAATTTCTCGTTTAAAATATTTATTTTGCAATCTGAATGTGTTCTCTTAAGACTTTCAAACTAACATCATTTTGTTATTTGTAAGGGGCACATCAGTTACATTCTAAGAGAAACATTGTAAGCTGCACTTGACTTTAAGCATTTTAATGATTTAATGAAGTGGGGGAGAAAATAGGTTTTGAAACAGGTGTTAAGAAAAACTACTTTGTACTTCAGAGGCCGACGTACACCGGAGACGTCAGCGCCGCTACGCATTCTGGGGCGCTACAGTATCAGGTGAGCAGGTCTGTTGTACCTCAGAAGGTCAGAGGTCAACCCCATATCCACAACTGTTTCAGATAAGCACCCAATATACTTACTGAATATTTTAAAACCAGTCTGTCCACCCACGGACGTGTATAGGTGGACTGCTGTCTTGTCTGCCGAGACCAACGCTGAGCCTCTTGCGAAGTTCTCCGCTGCTAGTCTCGGCGAGCCTTAACAATGAATGTGAATAAACCGGAAGCTATTTTGTAACCAGCCTCGTTCTAGTAGTTAAACTGAAACGTGACTAAACCGGAAGCTATTTCGTAACCAGCCTCGTTCTATGAATTCACTGAAAACAATCGTCTGCCAGCAGTCCAGTAATACAAGTCCGTGGTCCACCCGGGCTAGCGCACCCTTGCTAACTTGCTAGCTGCAGCTAAATCTTGTCTTCGTTGTCTGTGGGTAGGCGCACCTGTTGATAAGCTGCTGATGGTCACAAATTTGAGTTCAGATCCACATCCTATCCTTGCGCTTAGCAGTCAAGCAAACTAATAAAGTTTTATGAACATTATAGGTAACTGCTAGGTAATTAAGTTAGAAACTTATCGCTGTGTTGTACACCTGGCTCCAGAAGACGAGAAAAACAGAAGCTTGCTGATGCTCTGTAGATACTTTGCAAGTCCTGTTAGAAAGAGTACAGTACAGTGTCAACGACTTTAAAACAGTGCTGTTAGACACGACTAACAAGCAACATCAATACACAGTACTATCAAGATGTAGAAACAAACAACATTAATTAATAGGTGTAGGAAACAACTCTTACCAATATCAGAAGCATAACAACGGTTGTGTACGGCAGGAGGTGATGCGGCGTCTCATCTGTCGCTACATCCATCAGACAAAGAAACAACTGCGCCAAGATGGCGTCAACGAGGATGACCTGCTGGAAATCAAACAGGACATCTCCAGTCTCAGGTGAGTACGACCGCCGGGTGTGTGCTCTTGTTGCCGACTGTGAGGTCGTGTCACGCCTGCTTCGTCCGGACATTTGGTCACCGAGGTCCTTATTGTATGTTTCGTTCAGATGTTGTTTTTTTTTTCTTTCATCTTCATTCATGCATCGTTCGTTCCAGACGCTTTTAACATCGACTCTGAGCCATTAAACTTTGTTCAGGTGACTTGTATTTCATCTTCAGTCATACTTGTTAAATAGTTTTGCCCCCAACGTTCATTCCAAGCTCTTTCTGCTATCTCGAAAGCAGATAATACTAACTTTTCTCCTGAGTTGTTTTTAATTTGTTGATAACACAGTGGTGATCATTTTTTTCACCCAACTCTGTAGGCTCTTATGTCTCGGTAAAAGCAAGTGACTGGCTAACAGACGGACCCCCATCCGGTTTAGCAACTGACCAGCGTGTACTGCGCATGCGCTGAATAATTAACGATATACCCTCTTTGACTGTAATTACCACGGGCCTCTATCGTAGGAGTGACCAACCGTAACAAACCCTATAAAGGAAGGGCTTTCGCTTCCGTTTTCTGTCAAAATGGGGGATCTTCCTTAAGTAGAAGAAATTTTAGAAGTGAATAATTAAGCTTTTCTGAAATCATAACCTTGTTAAAGAAGATTGATTGCAAAATAAACAGAATTTTCTGTAAAATGTATTGTGTTTGTTTATAGAAAACCCATTTATATTTTTCGACAATTTTATAATATAAATACATCGTCACAACAGATGCTATTGACTTGTTTTACCACTAACAATTAAATAAACATTGTTTTTAATTTTTTTGCAAACAATTGTATCGATTGTTCTGTTACGAAAACAAAACATCTACTTTAAGAATTTATTTACGGTATGCAAACAAAGAACCGGAAACACGAGGCCTGTCTAAAGGAAAGCCGAGACTTACACCGGACATGAACATGAGTTGCTTATGCAGTAATGAAGGTCCGTGATAATTACATAATGTGTTGATGTGTATATTTCTTTTACTGGATAAACAAGTTAAATATTATGCTCTGATCTGTCATAACATTCTATCTTGAACGGCATCACATAACGTTTTGTCATATACACGCCATCACAGCGCTCTATCATGCACTTATAATCATATTGTTTTGTCATGTACACGCCATCACAGTGTTCTATCAGGGGTGTTCCATGAAGCACCCTTTGCTTTGGTGCAGATTCGAACTGCGGGAGGACAGGAAGCGAGAAGCGCTTCGCAGCTCCGGCAACATGGACAACCTCCGCCGCGACATCCGTCAGTCCTTCATGTCCCTCTCACCGGCCATGGGCCAGCGCGTCGACCGCAACTCCTTCCATCCCAACTACCCGCAACCCCCGGGACCGTTGCTGGGGCACGGGAGCTGCGTGCCGCTGTCGGGCCAAGGCCTCCTGTCCCCCGAGGAGCTGGAGCAGCTGAAGCGCGAGCTGGTGGCTGAGCTCAAGGAAGAGGTGCGAATGGCCGCCAAGCAGATGATGGCCTCCTGCCTCTGTAACGGTATGATAGGAGGTGGGGTGTACGCCGGTGGGGGCGTCTTGCCGGTCCCGCAGGCCGTCCCTCAGCTGACCTCTGACCTGTACCACACCCACCTGTACACACAGTTATGATGCCAATCACTTGGCGCCGTCCCCTCGGGGGAAAAAACGGCGCTCAACAGGTAAGGCGAGGTGTTTCTTTGAAAATTTCAAGAAAGTTCTATTACCGACGCCTAGACAAAGACGTTCCTTACAGGAAAGTGATAAAGTCTGAACAAATATCAATGGTGTTAAGGCCTTGACCCATCATTGCCACTTATCATTGCATTGGGACTGATTGGCACGGAAAAGATTGATCAGATCATTCCCTGTGTTAAAAAAAAACCAACGGGTTGTTTCCGTTGTTCCTACTTTTGACCAGTTAACAGGCTAGCAATGACTATAGGAAACTGTAGGGTCAGATTATGGTTTCCCAAGGGCAGTTATCTGACAGTTCTTTCATCCTATTAATGCTAACTATAATTATCTGTGACGGAAGCCGTGTGTCCTGTCAGGTGTGTCTCGGGTGATGCATCCAGATGTTGCATCGGACGATCCAGCCAACACCTGAAAATACTTTTTTCTTGAAGGGTGCTAAATGGAGACACTTGGTGAAGCTTTCGACAGCTTTAACAGCGACCACTCAAGTACTTTTTATGCAAGGAACATTCCAAACCCATGATATCAAAGAGAAAAGAACTTTGAGCAAGCATATGTCAGCAAACAGGCTGATGCTGATGGGTGACCAACAATGAGGGCGTTAATTAACTATCATGTGATGAATAGTTTCCTACCATTCCAATCCCACATTTGTTTTGCTGTGTGTGATAGCCTGTAGTGTATAAGGCAGCACCCAGAATATTTGTGTCTAGTTGTAGTCAGTGCTGTCAGATCTTAGCAATGGCACATTCTTTCTGATTTATGTTGGGCAAAGTGTATAAATGTCGCAGATCCTGTCAGCAGTGAGCGATATAGAACTTTGTCTATTTTAGAAGAAATTCATATGAAAACGCTTGGCATTATTGACAATCGGTACCTCCGTGTCTGTGTTTGTACGTGGAAATATTTTTCATCTGAGCACAAGTGTTCGGGTGAGTGTCCACATCTTCATATCGCCTGTGTGTGTGTGTGTGTGTGTGTGTGTGTGTGTGTGTGTGTGTGTGTGTGTGTGTGTGTGTTTAAGGCTCGTTCGCTTCACTTGTCGGATGTGTGGATGTCTGTGTGAGAGAGAGCGTGTGGGGGGATGTGTGGGTATGTCTCAGTGAAACTATGTGTATGTGCATGCGTGTGTCTCTCTCTTTCTGTGTGTGTGTGTGTGTGTGTGTGTGTGTGTGTGTGTGTGTTGCTTCGTGTGCATGTGTACTTTTAGGAAGTGTGTTGCTTGTCTTGCATCTCTGGCTAAATGCTTAGAAACTTGCTGACATGTCTGTAAAATCAGTTTTTAACGAGAGCTTCATCATTAAAAAACATTTTGCAATTAAATTACTCTACTGACATAAAATGTAAAAATCCATCCTAGTCAAAGAACTTTTAAGGTGAGTTTCTATAGAAGGTTGTGAATATACTTAGAGTAGCCAACAATTTTGTGAACATTCCTGTCACAGTTGATATAAATTGTTATAGGATGACGAAGCTACTTTCACCTGGACGTTGGTCCTGTACATACCTTCTGACAACAGGTAGAACTAATACAAGCAGCATGAAAGCTTTTCCCTGTGGCGTGTTCGTGTCCCGCTCGCTCCTGCGAATTTTGTCGACTTTCCACGCATCACCATCGTCTGTGATAGATGTCAGAGGACTACAAGCATTTTTGATGCAGTTGACGGTGCCAGTTGTGTAATTATACATTAATTATACATACATAAATCAATCTGTGATCATAAATATCCATGCACAGAATTTTGTAGAAAATTTAATAATTTCTTTTGCTTCGCATCTTGCGCAACTGACAATGAAAGAATGAGTGAAAGAAAGAAAGAAAGAAAGAAAGAAAGAAAGAAAGAAAGAAAGAAAGAAAGAAAGAAAGAAAGAAAGAACATTTCATTACAATATTTTATAGCGTGTTCAAAGTCGTGATGAGTTGTCTATAGCAATATCATTGTATGAAAATAATTTTGTACACTTCATATAAAGTATGTCTATATAAAAAACGTTATCGCACGTGTCGGCATGTAGATGACAAATATAAAGACAGGGGATTGTTTTGATGAACAGAAATGTGTTGCACCTGCGAGGTATTTGTCCTTGGTGAGGAAAGATTGCTTTATTTTGCCGGAATAATTACAAACAGATTCATCAAGATTCAGTTTCCAGCCATGAAAGGGACGTGGACATTTCTCGCAGCTCTAAATAACTGCGTTGCCAGGCAACTTGGTGCAGAGCACGAATAAAACGTTGTGTCTTTATTCATCTTCTCTTGTGTTTTGTTTTTTTACAGTATTTTCCGCACACAAATGTTATTGCCTTTTTATTAATCTTTTTACAGTCACAGCTCATCCTGACAACTATTTTCATATCTGACGACCTCACACGTTCACTATAGCGCTTGTGGGTGCGCGACCGTTTTTGTGTACGCGTGTGTGTGTGTGTGTGTGTGTGTGTGTGTGTGTGTGTGTGTGTGTGTGTGTGTGTGTGTGTGCGTGAGTGCACTTCCTCCTTCTGAACATCTGCCTTTCACTTTTTCAAGTGTCACAACAAGAAGTTATTTAACAGTAAATGTAAATGTTTTATTATAGGTTAGAGTCAAATTTCATAAAAAAAGAAACATAAATCGTGGCCGAAGTTATTGTGGACAGCTAACAGATTTTTATGGCTGAAATTACTGCTACCAGCCCCGTGGAGATGATAATACTGCCTTTGAGTGAAGGACCACATGCTCTGATGAACTCAACAATCCTGAATGACATTTTACGGGAAAATTACCAGATCTGCACAATAATGAGTTTACCATATGAGTAATCGAGGAAAACACTTCCGTTATCTAAAGTGAAAGACTTTTCTTTTTTTACGCAAACACTCCTGCAATAATAACACATCCACGTAGAAATGAAAAACATTGAATATTGACAGCAAACAGCGGGATTCAATTCCGATCTCATCAGAGAAGTAGATAATTTTCATCTCTGTGTCTGAATACATGATTTTGCACTTTAGCTGATTCTTGGCAGACATCCTATTTGCTCATTTCACTCCTACACACTTTTAATCTCAACTCGTTGAAATAACCAGACTAATGTAAATTAATGCATTATGTCTTGATTTTCTAAGCCATTAAATTTTCAAGAATTATGACGAATATTTCGTAGTTCTGAAATGCACGCTGAACTACATTCTCCAAATACAATAACTTCTTTTACGAACTATAATATTATAAAATATCCTTCATTATTGCACAGAGAAAAAAGAAAAACACTGTATCTTGTCCAAGTGGAGAACGGTCAGTCCGGCCCGACAAGGCAAGGGCAGAGTTCACTAAATGAGTTTTTTTTCAAAGCAATTAAAATTTTTATATATAATCACAATAATGTAAATTTTGAGGGACAAGCAAGTAAGCGTCTGTTACGGAATAGACAGGACACATCAACTGTCTGCGGCCTACGAGGACTATTTTTGGAGAATTATGAGACTTACGATGCATGTGACCTTAACCCCAGGACGAGGGTAGACCACTTCCGGTTTGATGTCGAATGTTGATACGGGTAGCGTTCTTCGGCCATGTCGGCTCATGTAATAAAAAAATTATCATCGACATTGTTTAGTACCTTACTGTACTGTTTAGACTTAAAAATGTCTAGCATTATCCTTTCATGGATTTCCAAAGGATGAGCAAAGGACAAAGCTTTGGCGGGTAAAAACTAGTTTGGGTTTATGAGTTTATTTGTGCACGTGCAAGCATGTCTGTGTGTAGACACTTTGTAAATGCCAGGAATTCCTCCATCAGGAGGAGGTAGGTGTGTATTAAATAGTCATGAACTAGAAACTTTTTAATTATGAACATAAATTTTACAGACTGAAACAGTGATTTCGCGATGCCTTTTTATAGTAGCAGAGCATAGTTTTCACGCGCTTAATTTAAAAAAAGGTGACAGAGGACACCAGTGCAAAGCAGGCTGGGTTTGTACCCGTTACAAACGTGTTATTGTGGCGAAATTACAGCTTGACCAAACAGACCAGGATAAAATTTAATTTTGTACGAATGATGTTATAAATATCGAAATGGCACTTGGAGGAAAAAAAGGTTCCCCACCCTTCTGGTAGAGATACGCCATTGCTCGAACTCAAACTGATTTTCAGTTTCATCAATCTTTCAGGTAACTTGCTTCTTGGTGGAACATACCTAAAAACATACCTTGCGGTATTTCATCAGTACCTCGTTCCTCCTTTACGAAAGGGTACTTTCTTGAAAGCTAAGCCAGGTTATGACAATGACAATGACCAACTTTATTTGTCCCACTGGGCAATTTGAATATGGGAATGTGCTCTAGTTCAACAATGAATGGAAAAAAGTGGGCATAAAAATGAGGTGTAGAAGACATGGACATGCGCAATTAAGCGGCACAGATGCAGAAGGAGGAGGAGGCAAGTTGAAAGAAACATGTCGGCTCCTTGAGTTATGTCCTAAGAGGTTTATTAGCAGGACACACTCTCGAATGCATCGAAATGAGTAAACTAACGTCGTTTGAAATGGAGAGAGTCTAAATTTTAGGCAGGGTAATGGAAAGCGTATAGAAGTCAGCTAAACTGTTTTGATGCTTTGACCTCCTCACACTGACTCTGCAGCTAGCGTCTAGTGATGTGTTTGTGCACCTGGCCTTATGGTTGGGTGCCAGGAGACAACATCGACGTGAAACTCTGAGATCCGCCATGCACTCCATACGATACAGGCTGTAACTGTCGCGTTGATGAAAAACAAAACCAGCCAGGCTCCACTAGTCCACGCCTGTTGTTTGCCAGACATAAAAGTGTCACTAGCTGCTGCAAACATTTATGGTCACTTTTATTTGACACGAAATGGAAATCAAGGTACTGATGCAGTCTATTCCAGGGGCTAACCCTGTTTTAAATTCTGGTCAGTAGATTATGTAGTCGGATATATAGCTGTAAAAGTTCATGTATTGTGAAGTGTGCAGCTTACATATTGCATGCACTGACTTGACAACAAAGAAGAAAGAAAAGGACTGTGTACCACATAATACTGTGGACGAGTTATGTTCTCTCTCTCTCTCTCTCTCTCTCTCTCTCTCACACACACACACACACACACACAATATATATATATATACAAAATTACACAGACACACACATATATATATATATATATGCTGTACACAGGTTGTGTTGCACAGTATGCGCTCTCAGCTCCTCTACCTGGTCATTAATGTTCCTGTCAATCATGTCTTTCCAAACTGACGATTACGCGATGCATTCTAAATCAAAACATGGCAGGTCTGCATAACCTGTAGAAGTGTGTAAATCGACATAATTAAAGCTTGTTAACCACGTGCACCTTCGGTGACGTCACAGATAACAGTCGGGTAACAGCGGAGACGCAGAGAAGAAATGCATGGATTATATATTCTCCTCTGTGTGTGTGTGTGTGTGTGTTGGTGCGTGCCTGATTGAGTGAGTGAGCATTAGAGTGAGTGATTGAGTGCCTTGTGGCATATTTGGTACTCAAGAGAAAATGCATGAATTTTTTTGAAAGAATTTCCCGACCATTTTTTTATCCTTTCCCTTTGAAAGCCCAGCAAAAGAAGAAACATTCTCGCGGAAAATGCAATTTTCAAGTTTTCTACACTATACGACCTCTAAATATAAGATTTCCATCACGTTTCTACATCAAAGTTGTCTACCTTTCGGGGTGAGAGTTTGAAATGACATCCCTAATTACGCTACTATAGAAACCTACTGTCCTATTGCTTCATGTTTCCAATTTAAATTTATAAATGAAACGTCATCTACAGCATTTTATTACTACAAATATTTGTTTTTTTTGGTAATGAAGGGCGGTTTATTACAAGCAACCCATCGCGTCTTGTGATGTGTGTGAGCCAGTGCAGTCTCTTTCACTCGTTGAGTGGTTCAGCAGGCAAGACGCTGTGAGTTCTAAGCAGCCGCCTGCTGACCGGCCCGGTCTCCGCCATTGTCCACCAGCCGCTGCCGTCCGTTTCTGTTTGGAAACAGTTCCCGTCCCTGGTTCCTCCTCGACACGTCCATGCTCATGGGCCGCTTGCTCACGTCACCCATCCCACCTGCCAGGAGGTCGAGGGTCGGGTGTCACAGAAAAGCAAGACTTTCATGAACATACGCATCGACATTCATGGGGAACATCCCGCATTCTTTCACACCTCCATCTCTCTATCACACTTTTATTCTTCAGTTTGTTTTGCATCGTTTTAATTTAATTTGTTGTTTAATTTTTTTTCTTTTTTCGTGTTTAATTCTATATACCTGGCACCTAGCGTACATAGACTCGTGCACTGACACACGAGTGCGTATGCACATTCCCATGGGCACACACCACAGATGCACGCACGCAAGCGCATGCGATGGTTACCCTAAAATATCCGACACCGCAGTCGACGCACGTGAATCCATTTCACCTCCCGCTTTCCCTCCCTTTGTCATTGCCAAGAGCTGAACTTACGACTTCTCCGAGGCATAATTGCGGGGTGGGTCACATCCTGAAGCCCAATCCATCTCACCCGCAATGGTTTGTCGTACAGCCGTCGCTTCGTTAACACTGACAGATCTCTACAACCAGAGAATGCATCATCATCATCATCATCATCATCATCATCATCATCATCATCATCATCATCATCATCATCATCATCATCATCATCATCATCAACAAACTTCAAAAGATTTTTGTGTCGCCACCGTTAATTAAATGACGCATTGTTTCTAGGACCAACCTGACGTCATATGTGTGTAGACGGAAGCCAATGGGAACACGGCGGAGGATTTTGACGTCATCGTGGTTGATGCTAATTCTCACTGTGACGTGTAGTTCTTCTGCATACATGACTTCCGTTATGACGTAAATTCTGTCTGTGCGGTAACGGCCGGCTGCACAGACCAAAAGACACCACAGCTGTCACGTCACTGTTCGTTTGTATTCATGAGCAGGTGTGTGTGTGTGTGCACGCTTGCGTTGTGCGTAACATAAAGGCAGTAAGTTATGTACAGTTTCTTCTCCCAAAAACTAACATCTCATTGTGTTGCGACGACAAAATTTTGAGAACTCTCTCTCTCTCTCTTTTTTTTTTTTTTTTTGCTTATCTAGAATGCACAGACAGGTAAATTTTGTGTTCTTCTTTTCAACTTTGATAAAAAAAAAGCTCAAGAAATTGAGAATGGCTATTTACCACATTGGGATTAAGACTATATCCTCACAGCTACCTGTTAGAAACTTCTGTAAAATTTTAGAACGGTTATCTGACAATTACTGTTCATTAAAGTGAGACAAGTTTAGTACCCTGGCAATGAATCGGTACAAGATCATCACAGTTCCATGGACACGACAACTCACAGAATCGGTACAAGTTCAGCACTATGCTGTCAGGACGGGGCAAGGCCCGCAATCCCACCCGGTGGCAGCCTGACACAGTCACGGCGACCTGATGAGGGTAGCCTCCCTTGAATGCCAACCCGTGAAACCTGTGGTTGGGCCATGGCGCCCGTTCACCCTCCATCCTTACAGGAGCCGCCATTTCCTGAAACGGAAGCAGGCGACGAGCATCATCTGCGCATGCCGGGGACACATCAGCGACCAAAGTTGTTCGTTTGATGATTGCATGTGACAGTTCGTGACTGGGTGCAATGCACAAGCTTGTGTTGTGTGACAGCTTGCGTGCAGCATGGAATTTTCCGGGGTGGATAATAGTTCTCTGCAACTTTAGCTCTCATTTAGAAGATGCATCCATTTTTCTGTGCATACCCGCTAGCAAACCGGCCTAATGTTCATTGAATTAAATAAAACAGATCAAAAAGTTAACCCAGGTCAGGATGATTGTACAATCCCATCGTCTGTTTTGTTGATCCCTAATTGCTGTGCAGTTTTTTTCTGTATTTTTTTAAAGAGTGTATCTCGTAAACAGAAGGAAGTATTTATTTAGATTTGGGAAATTTATCATTTGTTATTGAACGTTTTCACTCTTTAGAGACAATTGCATCCAATTAGGTCTTTAAATGTATTCTGCTTTGTAAATTAAAATAGAATTTGTTGAGACTGAGGAAGAGATCGGCAATGGTTTGGCAACTGGTACTGACCACAGCTGCATCGACGGTCATATCGTGATCCCAGATGAGGTCGTACATGGACGCCATGGCCTGACAACGCGGCTTAACCAGCTTCCATTTCTCGAACGCCGTGCGTCGCATCTTCAGCAGGACGGCACCCAGCTCGTACCGGTCTACAGCGCCCTCTAGCACGGTGGGCACTGGTTCGAAGCTCTCAGCACCTGCCATCCATTCGTCAGACACTTGTGCAGCGCGTTGTCAAGATGTGAAAAGGTAGGAGGGCTTATTTCAATAAGTTACAATATAGAAATAATGTAATATAATCATCTGAAGATAACAGATAAAATATCTGTAATAATAAAGCAGATAAATACATTAGGTGAACAACTCACCCCAAATCTTCAAAGCAATCTCTCTCTTGAGTTTTGGCCAGCTGTCTACAAGCTCATGCCTGTTAAGAGAGGCCACGAGTTTGGTGGGCAGGTTATGGATCTTGAACCACCCTGACCCCTCATCGTCTAACCCGGTGGCGGCGGCGGCGGCAGGCTGAACGTGATGTCTCTCGCTCCTCTTCTTATCGACGCCATTCGAGGAGACGCTCAGCACGGACTCCTCCTCCCCCGCCCGAGAGGTGGTGGCTTCCGGTGCGCCGACCTCGTGGGCAGCTGGGGAGATGCTCTCCTCTACTCCATAGTCGCATGTTGACAGCTCCTCTGCTATCGAGCCATCGCTCACTGGGTCTTGTGCTGTCTCCGTGTGCAGCCCCTGGCTGCCTGACGCCATGACATGACTGCTGGCGCATGCGTCGTGCGGCTGACGTCATTTTGATGACGCGAGAAATGTTTGCGTCATGCTCACGTATAGGTAGTAAACGCAATAGCTCGCGCACAGATAACCAAACATGTTGACAGAAATGTTTACAGACATGTCTCGCTGCATCCACCTGTTCATTCGTCATCGTTACTGTTGTTTATTCTTTTGTAGATCGTATGTTGTTTGTTTGCTCTTCTGTCTCTCGTATGTTGCCCATGTTTCGCTCTTGTCTTAAGCGCTGAGCATGAGCCTTACGAGTTTGAGTATGCACTATACAGACTTTGCGTTTGTTGTTGTTATTATTATTATTATTTATCGACTCGAATATTTCTCTTACACGTTGACCAGAAAGTTACAGGACAGAACACTTTATGGTTACTTATATATATACACATATATTATATATATATTTCTTTTTAATACTGAAGCTCTGAAGGCCGTGAGTTTATTTCTCATATATGCACGTGTAGCTGGGAAGTCAGTTATATATATACATGTATATCTGTCATAGCCTGACCTGAGAATTTCACCGACAAGAGTCAAAGTCAGCAGTGGGTCTCCCTCACTTCAAACAAAGTTTAATAATGCAATTTTTTTCAAATTAAGCAGTATTGCTCGTACAGTGATCTGTTTGAATTTTAATAATTTCAAGATCGTAACACGGTTGAATAACAATGAACATTCCCTGAAACATAAAGATAAATGCGAAAAAGGAATTCTTTTTTAGACACGAATTTTATTTTTATGGTCTAATCTTCGTGATGATGTTTGTGAGCGAAAGAGTTGCAGTGGTGCTCACGTAGCCAGAACTCAGTGGCACAGAACCAGGTGTCAAAACAGACACAATGTGTCAGACTAGTGACAAATACCATGGACATTGAACTCTTCATCTGGGGTCAGCGTTCAACAAGTATAAAGAATATAAACAAGCACTGCCAACAATACCTAATAATATTAATCAACGCTGAAGAAGCTGTGTACAGATCCTTAATGACCTCATGCACGTGGAAAACAAAGCTTTTGCATCGGTTTTAAGCGACGGAAAACTTCAAAACTGTATCCTAACACTAAACAAACATTTCTTTACACTACAGTCACTTTTCACTCCCTCCAGTAAATTAATAGTAGATTAAAACACAATATTACTGGGTAAGTATGCGGTCTCCATCAAAACAAACAGGTTTCGTTCATTCGCCACCACAAATTCAGTTGAAGGGGACTTAGATTATTGTTTAAAAATAACTTGTGTATGAATAAACATTTCTAAAAAAGTTCTTTCAGTAAATCAATGAATATATATAAAATTTGAAAGATATAGAAATCAAGATTTAAGCTAATATAAAGTTTAAAAATAATAAATTGGAGACTTCAGAAAAACCTGCTATTCCACAGTTTGCAATGAATGTACGGGATTAAAAATAAAGTCCAGGGTAAAAGGAAGAAGCAGTTACAAGATGAGATTTTGCTACCAGAGTGTTCAATGCACGTGCTTGTGCATGCTGAACAAGTCTTTGGAAATGTGCACGTGACCATTACTGAATATACATTATGAAGTACCTGACATAAATGCTACGGCTCTGCCAATGGAAAAAAAGTACCATTACTTACTAAGATTTTTTTCAGGTTAGGGGACTTTGGTGGTGGGTGGTAGGAGAGGGAAAGAGAAATAAATCTACAGGCCGCCTGCAGCCGAGGCGAGAGCAATCTTCTTGGCCCCTCGGTGGCTGTCAACGTCCTTCCCGTAGTTGTTGTCCACGCGGTTCTCCGCCACGTTGAGCAAGTTGAGGCCGTCCCGGACGCCATTTTTCTGCTGCGCGGCGTTGTTCCACACGGAGGCCTTTTGGTTCTGCTGGCCACTCCTTGCGTCCGCCCAGTCGCCCTGCTGCGCGTCTCGCGCCGTCTCTGCTGCACGTGCGACTTGAGCAGTGCGGGAAGCCATTAGGTCACGAACCGTCTGCTTGCCGTCGGATGCCTGGAGGTGAGGAAGGCAACTGTAAGACGATCTGAAGGCATCTTTTTGCACATTTACCGATTTATTTATTTATTAAACAAACGACGAACGATATTTGTTTAGCAAAGCCCAAAATATTAAAATATTATTTTATGTTTACAACAAAGAACCTGATATTAACATTCATTTATTGCTTGACTTTGTTGGCTGAGTCATTTGTTGAAACTAGTCTATGTAGCAGTCTTAACTGTGTTAGTCTCAGCCAGTGGACTGTGGGGCAGTCTGAACTAAGTCAGTCTAGACCAGGGGCCAGTTGCACAACACATTTCTAATTTTAAACACTTTTAGGCCTTATCTCTATTTAGATCACTAGTTTAAAGTGCACACCACAATTTTTAGAATTTTAAAAACTAAAACTGCTTTATGTATGATAAAGTTGTTTATGTCAGACTTTCCGTCCTGTCAGTACATTTTTTTGTATGTTTTACTGCAGAGAATTAAAATGGCTTAGAAGAGATTTTGCCTCTTTAGAACAGTTTTAAGGTTTAGAAGCGTGTTGTGCAACTGGCCCCAGAAGTCTATCCTAAAACAATTGTGCTACATTCAGATGTCAAGGACTGTCATATGGTGAAACATTTGCATCTCACTCAGCGAACTGTGAAGAAACGCTCGTATCTCACCCCAGATATCAACCGTAAGACACTTGTACTCTGTTCATTGGTAGCCAAGCGTCTTATTGTCTGACTCCGACAACATTCGTTCCCGGTTTATTGTCTACAGTAACACCCAATCTGTTTATAGTGTTTACAGTATAAACAAATACTCATCGTCTATCGGGTCTATCGATAATACCCACACCTGTCTATGGGGTCTATCGATAATACCCACACCTGTCTATCGGGTCTATCGATAATGCCCACATATCGGGTTGACTCACGGCGTTGGCGTTGTCGGTGCGCTTGTCATTTTTGAAGCCAAATTTATCGACGTTGTCGTCGCGGATTAACTTGAGACGCTCGTGGTTGTCGCCGCGCTTGTTGCCGTCATTGAAGAACTTCTTGACGACCTGGTTGCCCTGGTTGCTCTTGGCGAACTTCTGCCTGACATTGTCGATGATGCGGACGTTCTCCCCGAAGTCGGAGTTATCCTCATCCGCCGCCTTGGCTGATTGCGCCTTGCCCCAGTCACTGTTGGAAACCCGAGACTGCTGACGGGCATCGTTGACCTTTCCAGAGAATCCTTTCACACACACGCACGCACACACACACACACACACACACACGCACACACACACACACACACACATATATATATATATATTTATACAAACACACACACACACACAGTTTAGTGAAAAAGACAACGACCACCAACGAGGTGCTACAAGTAGATTAAAGTACCGTTAAACGTCGCGACAACGTCTCTGTCTCATGGAGTAAATTATGACAAATTGAATTTCCTGTATTATTTCATAGTGACAAACATTTGTCAGAATCCAGCTGGAAAACACTTTTGTTTCAATCGTTGTAAAAGTGAGCGAAAATCGTACCTCGGTCATTGGCAAAGGCCTCTTTGCTGTCTCCGAATCCCTTGTCACCCTGAGCAGTCAACAGGGATCCGGAATAGTCATTGTTGCTGGAATCTCCAAAGTTGTTTCCCCTTTGGCTCTGGAGGTCGCTTGCGGCGCCATTATTGGAAGATGTACCGTAGTCCTGGGCACCCTTAGCCAGACTCAAGTCACCATTGAAGACGCCGAGTCCACCAAGACCGAAACCACCTACAGCAAGATGTCACAAGGAGAGTCGATTAGTCCCAAAATAAATGTCACAATAATGGTCCACTGAGAAATGGAGACCAAGTTAGTCCGCGCTAAAATGTCACAAGGAGCGCCATTTAGTCCACTGCACAAACGAGTTATCACAAGAGCAAGGGTAGGCAAGCAGTCAAGGTTCAAACAGATCTACAACTACTTTTAAGACCACAAAAACATGCATGAAGGCACAAAACATCCGTGACATCTGTGATGTGGACCTACCCAAGCCGCTGTCAATACCCTTGAAAGCCTGCGCCCCGTTGCTCGTACTAGCATCCCTCAAGAAGTTGTTCTGTAAAAGTTGTAAGTGTGGTCCCAATCGGAATGACACATTTTGTCACAACTACTTAAGAGCTAGGCTAAACTTCACAAACGCACACAAACACACACACACACACACACACACACGCACACACATCTATTCAATCAAAAGCACTTATTTAATTCAAAACAGAAAAAAGAGAGAAAGAAGGAGAGGGATGAAGAGTTTACAGTGGGAGGGGGGGTTTGAGAAAAAAAATTCTTACTCGTTATACATTGCACGAAAAAACTTTCACCCAAATTTCACGAGAGCATTAGGATCCAAACACAGTTTGAACGATACTCTGCCATAAGTCTCGAACGGCAGGTTCTGTCACATGACTTACCTGAGACTGAAGGTTCCCTCCGTTGCCCGCCAGGTGCCCCTTTTCGTTGAGGAGCTGGTTGGAGGCCAGCTGGCCGCTGCTCGCTTGATTTCCGTTCCACACTTGGCCACCAGCGTTTGCGTCGCGACCGAAGCTGTTCTTGGAGGCCCCTACAGCTGCAGCATCTTGTGCAGCCTGCCAGCTGCGTCCAGCTGCCTGCTGATTGGCATTGTTGGCTGCTGTAGACCATTTCTTGGCATTACGGTTATAGGAGGACCTGAAGCACAATCTGTCTGCGTTATTCTTCTGGAAAGGGTGCTAGTGTCATACATCTGGTTCTAACATAAATGTGTGTGTGTGTGTGTGTGTGTGTGTGTGTGTGTGTGTGTGTGTGTGTGTGTGTGTGAACGTTTGACGTACGCGCGGTCGTAGTCGTTGTCGATGTTGTTGGCCTTGTTGTCCTGCGAGAAGACGAAGCCACCAGTCTTGGTGTCTTCAGTGTCGAATTTCTTGTCGTAAGCGTAGTCGGTCTTGTCCTTTGCACGGTTACCGTCGCTGAAGTCGGTGTTCTCTGTCCACGACTGGTCCTTCACATCTTTTTGCCAAGTCCTGCCCGCACGGTCAACCTGTGAAACTGAGCTTTTAGAGTTTTTGTCGAACTTTATTTTGGAAAAAGAAATACTCATCACGTGACGTGGTCCTAACAAGGTGCTAGTCTATTCTTCGCTGTTCTAAGCTTGTTAGCTTGTAAAAGAAATTACCATAGCTTGTAGTAATCAGTTTATTATGGACTATGGTTTTCTGTACTCATTATCTCATAAACTGCAATGGGTAATTTATCGTTGGCTATTCTGTACTCACTGTCTAACATGGTTTACTTTCACATGTTCGTTGTTGAATGAGTAGTTCATTGTTGGTTATACTGTACTCATTACCCAACGTGGTCTGTTTAATGTGTAGATAATGTTTAATTACCTAATGTGTAAATTCCCTCCCCCCCACTTCTGAATCGTTACTTATTACAATATATTATCCACGGCTTTCCGATGGTCAGTTTATTATTAGCTATTTTGGACTCATTCTGACCTAAAAATGGACAGTTCTTCTTTCGCTGTTCGTCTTCTTACATCGCCTTACCAGCTTACTGTTTGCAGCAGCAACCGCCTTGCTGGCGGCTTTGTCTGCAGCACCTGCACCACTGTCGCGGCTGTTGCTTTTCTGGGCGTAGTCTCTGCCGGAATCGAACGCGGAGCTGGCGGCTTTGTTGGCGCTGTCGCTGATGATGCTCGTCACGCGGCCAGTCTTCTTGCTGTCGGCACCTGACAGCTGCCCAGCGGCTTGAAGCTGAGACCAGTCGCCAAACTGTTGCAGAAAATAAGCCACAACCAAGAAAACCCAAATGATGAATTCATTAAAACCGCCATTTTTTTCCGGTGGTTTTACACTCTGCTGAACTATGACACTGATGTTGTACTATTTTCTACTTACGAGTTTGCTTTCACCTCCGCTTAGTACTTAGTGTCCTAAAAAAAAATTCTGTGATTATAATTGTGGGCTATCGTTTTCACTGTAGCCTCTAGTTTATCAGCCGATCTATTAATTAAGTCTACGCCTGTTTTATCGAATTTGAACAAATTCTTAAGGACTATAACTAACTCCGAGGTAATCTTACCTCTACTTCATGACTACGGCCTCTTGTGGAAGAGTCTGAGTGTAAACACAGGTCAAGTAGTCATACTATTTCTTTGTTATTTCCCGTCCCGTTTGTTTTCCGATCCTTCAGTTTGTTCATTACGAGCACTGACTGATGTCACTCACCTTGTTCTTCAGGCCCTTTTCAAAATCGAAGGTGGATCCCTCCAATGGCAGGTACATGGCCAAGATCTCGGCAGTGCAGAGGCACAGCACAGCAAAAGCAAGAGGCTGCTAAAAGGAAAGGGTTAATGGTTTCATCACAGGAGGCTAGCAAGAAAGATAAACACAAAATGAAGGGTTTTACGAACCAATAACAAGAAAGAGACGGAGAAACAAAGAGAAAATACGGGATGAAAAGACAGAAAAGACAAACAGGGAAGTCCACAAAGATTCTTTTAAAAAAACTTTGCTCGTCCTAGGTCGGAATGATCATTACCTGATCTGAAATTACTGAAGCGTTTTGAATACAAAAAATATAAGACTAGTCTACGATGAGTGATTTTATAGTTATCTTACTTTTTTCTTCAAAACTCGTCTCTGTTAAGAAAAATTATCATTATCCTAAGTACACTTGGAGCTGTTTACTGCACATGTGTGATTGTAGCAAGGGGTTAGCACTAACCTTCATTTCTAGCTCAGGCCAGTCTGTCAGGGACAGCAACCCAGCGACAACTGCGACTAGCCGCGCGGGGGGGGGAGTGACCTCGCTTTATAACTGGCTGCACACGTGGCTATAATTTTTTTAAATCTCGACTATAAATGTGGGCGGCAAGTTCACTCGCATGGCCGATTTTTTTATTTTATTGTGTACGGACGTAGGTGCAAACCTTTCATACACAAGGCGTGCGGTGTAACCATAAAAAGAATCGAAAAAGAAAGATGTCACCAAAATGGTGAATCGACAACCCTGAGAATCCTCGCGAGGGGAGTGAACTCCGGTTTTAGTCACGACTTCAAAAGTTGGGTGGCAAGATCAATGTCTGAGCTGTTTTTATTTTTTTACGGAAGTGTATATAATCCTTCCACACAAAAAGAATGCGACGTAGCCATAAATCGAATCCAAAAAGAAAGATAGCAGGATAAGAGGGGGAATCGGGACTCTAACAGAGTCTATTCAGCAGTCGCACCACGGACGTGTATAGGTGGACTGCTGTCTGTCTGCCGAGACCAACGCTGAGCCTCTTGCGAACTTCTCCGCTGTTAGTCTCGGCGAGCCTTAACAATGAATGGGAATAAACCGGAAGCTATTTCGTAACCAGCCTCGTTCTAGTAGTTAAGCTGAAACGTGACTAAACCGGAAGCTGTATCGTAACCAGCCTCGTTCTACGACTTCACTGAAAAAAAAATCGTCTACAAGCATGATGATGATGATGATGTCCATTTGTAATGCGCAGGTATCCATTCGGAAGAATGCTCATTGCGCAGCAAAAACAAAATAAGTAAAAAATAAGAAAAAAATAAAGTAAATAAATAGATAAACACCAGGAAAGTAAAAAATAAAGACACAAGTGTTGCTTGGTTGTTTAAGTTTAAGCAGTCCAGTAATACAAGTCCGTGGTCGCACGTGATGATGGATGCTGGGATTGCTGGATCCCCTTCACGTGATGCAGCAAAGTTGGGGACAGGAATTATTTTGAATGAAGCTTTCGTCCTCTTACAATAAGATAATAACTACTTTTTTAGTTGTCTATGGTGCAACTTCTTGGCTATGTTGTGCTTGTAGTGCCTGTTGTACCGAGCTGCACTTTCTTCTAACCTCACCGGCATTGTGTTTGTTTACTTGCCTGCGGCTGTTTATAATATCAACTTTCTCATGGTCGTTAATCCTCTCCTCAGTTTCTTCATTCTTACAAGTCGTCTCAGAGACAGACTTTAATCAGTGCCAAACAGTCATAAGTTTCAACATTGTACTGCAAATTCTGCTTTGTGATCATCTGGATATTCCCCTGACGTGTTTGATTATTGATGCATTCTGCTCGAGCCCCTTGACTGTACACCTGTCTCACTGACATCTTGATTTATGAATGTCATCCGGGAAAGGACCATCCTGGCATTGCCATTGACTCTAAGAACCACAGGAATGTTGCCTCTCTTGTGCTTTTGTGTTCGTAATGCGCGGAGAGCCTGGCTTTCACTGGGATAAAAGCTCACAGTTGTTGTTGTTGTTGTTGTTGTTGTTGTTGTTGTTGTTGTTGTTGCTGCTGCTGCTGTTGTTGTTGTTATTATTTCTTCAGAGGAGCAGATGTATCGGCATTTACCCTGTATTTCCCGTCTCTTTCTCACTCAGTCGCTCCTTACCTTCACAGTCACGTTCTGCAATGCAAACTTCCTTCTTCAGAAAGAAGTCAACACCTGGGAACACGATGAAAACTATCAAAATAATTTTTTGCTAATTAAGACTCTTAA
The DNA here is from genome assembly GCA_004794655.1 of Marisa cornuarietis. NCBI lineage: Eukaryota > Metazoa > Mollusca > Gastropoda > Architaenioglossa > Ampullariidae > Marisa > Marisa cornuarietis. Next base: position 503,054 of record SMMW01000540.1, on the reverse strand, counting down.
AATATTTTTGATGTCGTTGTTATCCGAACAATAAATTCGGATGCCTTCATGCAAACCTTCTTTATGTTATTATTTCAGAAAATGAAATCGCTCGCTGGTATTCTGACTCCAAAATGTTTAGAATCTCTCCGTTCACCAGGTGATACATAGACGTGAAAATCTGTCGTCTGCTAAAAATAAATTGTTCAAGGCTAGCTTTATCAGTTTATAGTGTATTTGTTGTCATTTTGTTTGTTTGCTTTATAGAAATTGTTTCCACGTCCTTTTGGTTTCTGACTTGGGGGGTAGCAGCAGTAATGAGTCGGTGATGGGGAGTGTCATCCCCACCGGCCATTTTAGTGAACATCCAGGGAGAAAAACTTGAGAAGAAATCTCGGCCTCACGATCTTCACCACTATTCAATTGTTCCGCTCCGAACATATCAAACAACAGAGAATAAAACAGTAACTTTATGGCGGCCACAACTATAGATATTATGGGAACAGGAGAGGCAGGGGAAAGAGTGGGGGGGGGGAGGTTCCTGGGTTTGGTCGGAGGCTGCAGACAGATTTCTAGTCGACGTAAACATCGTCACCCCCAGGGGAGGACAACCGCTAGCTGAGCCTCCCATTAACAGCTTTGTTGCGAGCCATTAAGCTGGATCAGAAGATACAGAGCGGGCAACCAAACTACAGCGCCTTTGAAGCCGAATATTTTAATAACTTTCTATCCCTCTGAAATAGAATATGTTTACATATTTCTGCCTATTCGACATACGATACTGTTGCATATTTCTACCAAATGTTTGGAAAATAGTCGGAAAGTAGTTGCGGTTTGTAGAAGTCAGATTCCAACTTGTTTGCTTCACACTTTGATGTGGTGTCTGTTACCCCCCTCCTTCTTCTACTTTTATCCTCTTTTTTCTCATATCCCACCCTCCCTCCGACTCCAAGGAGGTGATGTTACAGTTAATGCTCAAAGCATTGGCTTTCTTCGGGGCATCTAAATTATAAACGGATGTCCCCCTCATACAGGAGTCACTCACACACACACACACACACACACACACACACACACACGCACGCACGCACGCACGCACACACACACACAATTTCGTTATTTACCCCGTTTTGAATAGAAATAGGGCCATACAATGCAAATGAATATTCTCTTCAGCTGTTGTCATGTAAAACTGCAAACAACAGTTTTTATATAATTTTCTGACCTCAGAAACAAAGGTATTATTTCCTGGTCTCGGTTGGTTTCCATTATGACACTCTCATGCCTGCTGCAGTTAAGCGAATCGTGTTTATATAAATAGGGACCTCCCTTCAAAAGAGACTTCATGCTGGTTTTTCACGACTGGCCGGTAACAGTGTGAGTGACATCAAGAAGCATAGAATATGTTTTTCCTCAAAGAAGAAACAGGTGTGCTGTGTTCACTATTAGAGGATTAGGGGACAGTTTTTTTAAGTGCTGGCTTAGAGACGATGTTTACCAGAATAATCGTGGGAAGGTCTGCACAAACCACTATTTTATCAAATCTGCGAGGGCCGCTCCTTTGGTTTCTCAAGAGACAAGCCTACAATCATCATCACATAAAGAAAAGGTCAAAATTCAAGGAATTGCTGGTGCATGATTACGCTTACATGAATAAGGTTTAAGTCAACGGGAATGCTGGGACCACATATTATATAATTAGGCATAGTGAATCACAGAATGATGGAAATATCTCGCGTCTCGGTTTTAACTTTTTATGTGCATGGCGTCTTTCGCAGAAGTATATCGACAACAAACGGGGGTTTGATAATTCAGATTTAAGAAAAAAGAATATCTTAAAGTTAACCTATTCAAAAATCAATGCTGTCTGGGAGACCTTTCAGGTACTCAAAGAAAAAAAAAACTGCATCGTGAAAACTGCGTGGAAAACGTAAAGGGGGATAACAATAAACATTTCTGGTCTCAAGATAAAGTATTACGAGGGGACAGAGCTCAGCCCTCAAAAAGATTTTACCACACAACATAGGAGCTAATGGGCCTAAGACAAGAGGGAAAAACACCTGCGGAAATCATAAAAAGGAAAGAGGAAAAAGTTTTCAGAGAAAATGTGTAGAACTGTCGAAGGAAAGCTCGAAGAGATGATTCCCCCTCCCCTCCATACAAGAGAGAGAGAGAATAGTACAGGCAGATCGGGTTAAGGACCAGTTACATTGCAAGAGGCTGTCATTTAGTTGATTCCATATGGCAGTCAGAACATATAAGCACGGTCTTTCTTTGTCATATCTTGAGTCATGTCTCTTATCTTTATATGCACATAAAACAATTCAGAGATGCCGTGAAGCATCTAAAGCACCAAAAATAATAATGTAACAAACAAGTTTGGGCAAACCAGCTCGTTTGTAAATACGGATGTCGGTAGCTCGTAAGTTCATTAACCAGAAGCTGTAAATATCATACAGTTCATAGTTTTTCGTCTGAGTAATGTTCCATACGAGATCTTCAATCCTGTCTTGAGTGCCATGCACACAGTACTTTTAGAATTCCTTGCCACAAAACACGCAAAGTCTGTAAAGACAAGAGCCTCTGTCTAAAATAAGAAGTCCAGAAAGGTCAGCAATATTTTACCGTGTTTAGGGTAACCTATACAAAGTGTTTGGAAGTAACAGGTGAGCAAGTATATTTCACCAGATGTGGGGAGGGAGAGAGAGAGAATGAGTCAGAGGAGAAAAGTAGGAAACAGTATGTAATAATAAATAAGAAAGTTTACTTATATAGCGCCATATCCTGGCCACATGGGCACACCCACGGCGCTTTACAAAGAACACGAAGAATAAGTTAGAAATGGCATCCTGTTCTTAGACCAAAACGTTGATGCGTTACAGTTTGGATCTTCAGATCCCACAGTCATTTGTCAAAAGCAGAATGGATCAAACAGTAATCAAGAGTTGGATACATTCGTCAGGTTACTGGTATGCACATGATTATCAAGCAGAGACATTGTATTAACTGTTTGACGATGCTGTAAAGTCCTCAAAGTGAAGACTTGTACAAACAAAGAAACTGTCATGGCCTTAGTTCAAGAAGACTGGCTGAAGAAAGTTTGAATAAGTAGATGAAAAACAAAAGGCCATGGTAAACAGTCCAACACAATGCCAAGGGCGCCATCAAAACATGTATGTCAATACAACGGCACTGGATGCACAACAGTTTTTTATGGGAATTTTGAAGCGAATGAGAAGAATGGAAGGAGGAAAAGAATGGTTAGCCAGGGGTAGGGGAGCATGGAGAAAAAGAGGAGGAGGAGGAGGACGATGATGATAGAAATATTAACGAAGCAGAAAATTTCTTTATTCAGTCCTATATCCGATTTCGAGGAAAAATGTTAAGCGTAAGCTGACAATACAATAAAAGCCTTCAACTGTCAAATTTAACGGTCCGAAGGCTGGTTCTAGAAATACAAGACATATCCGCCTGGCTCTGCACTTGAGGATATAATTCCTTGTCCCCTCATTTCTCCACTTCAGGACACAACTATTTGTCCCTCATTTCTGCATTTGAGAACACGATTGTTGGTTCACCATCTCTCCACGTGTTAAAGTAGTACGTCCTTGACTGTTTATGTAGAGGCGTTCGACAGAAAAATTCTTGGCAGAAAAATGATTTTAGTGCTACCAGTATTAACCGTTTGTGTCTTACCGGCTACGTGGTTCTCGAAACGTCTGTTCTTGCAGTTACTCACTAGTCACGTGCTGTTCATTTCACTACAGGCACTGACTCAAATGATAAATGTCACATGATAAACACAACAAGTAAATTTAGTAAAAAAAATTTAAAAAAAGTAAATAAGCAGGAAAACATCCACAAAAGGATCTCTGGCGCGTCATCAACATGTCGTACGCACTCGTAGTCTCCTGTTGAATGTTGAACATCTTGAATGTTTGGTGTCCGCTGGAGGGCGGGAGGCTAACCCTTGGCTTTAAAGCCTGGGATGCAGCTGAAAAGACATCTGCAGACGAAAAGAAGTCCCACCTCCAGCAGCTCGATAACAGACAAGACGCTGGCGCCGATGCACAAGCCCATGTGTCCTCCTACGTCACCTGCACGGTGAACAATGAGTTATTGTTGGATTATGGTCCGAAATTGGACAATTTCATCAGAAGAATGATTATTACCGGCAATCTGATAACCTTCTGAAGTCAGTTAATGTTAGTATACGATATTTATTAGTTATTTGTTTAGGCCTTAACGCTCTTCCTAACAGGCCAAATATGAATATACATTTGACCGTCGCGTAAAAATTTACATAACCGTCACGTAAACATTTACAGAACCGTCACGTACAACTTATATAAACATCACGTAAAACTTTGCCACGCTTGGTCAGACATTTGCTCATATGTGTTCACTTAAGAAGAGACGAGTAAACAACGCATGAGCTCATGTTGAGACAGAAGTTTAACAAGTTACACCTATAAAGATGGGCTTGTTATAAGGGTGTAACGAGAAAAGTACTCGCCAAAGATATCATACATACTTAGCTTCATGAAAAAGACGGAGCATAAAATATGATAAAGTCCGAAGTTTTACTTACCCAAGATACTCATTACCGTCATTTCCTCTTTCTGGTAGATTTCGCTCTCGGTCAAAGTTTCGTAACATATCTCCAGATGGATGAAATTTTCTCTGGTCAAGAGATATTCTCTATCAGATAAGGACAATAATTGCTTACATGGCTCAGGTTCTCTTCGTAACTACAGTGTATTTACAGTGTAGTAGGAAAGACCTGAGATATTTACCTGTTAAAGGACTAGTAGGGCTCAATGACACTATCCTAATGGAAAACATTAAAGAAGTCTGTAAGAAATGCGCTATAAAAAAACTTCATTATTATTATTATTATTATTATTATTATTCAAATCTTCCTGCAATAACGTATTTCATGCATCGAAACGCAAAACGCGAGTAGGTCCAGCGTCCTTGAACTTTGCACTCAGCAGGTCTGCTGTATAAAACGTAACATGACCGACATGGAAGACAGTCACTCAGAGAAATCATGCTCATGGTCATACCTCATGGAAGCCTTCTTCTTTATGATGCTGGCGTTGATCAGCTGCTTTGCCACGAAGGTGGACGCCAGAACCGTTGACGACAGAGAAGACAAGTAGCCGACCTCTTCACACGGGATAGAACAGTTACAGTTTGCATTGTCCTCCATGGATATTTTTTCTGGGAAGAGCAGAACAGATGCTCTTCTGAAAGGTGTGGTTCAGTCGGTAAAAACACAGACCACAGTATGTTGAAAAGAAGGAAGTAATGGCAATATATATTAGAAGAAGAAAAAGAGATACGGTATACAGAAAATGTGTCTGGTTGAGAGAGAGAGAGAGAGGGGAGAAAAATGAATGGACAACGGAAAAGATAAAAGGAGTTTCAGGACAAAAAAGTAATTTTTCCCAAGATAACTATGTGTTGACGTTTGAATGCACACAGTGTTTGCTTTATGCGCCCTACTAGAACTTTAACAGGCCTGCACAACGACTTAACATGCATGTACTGCACAATGGCACTGGCTGACAAAAACATATCCATCAAGAAATGATGTCTCTCAAAGTACTCCTGGGGGTAATATTAATAATTACGTACAGATTTATCATCAGTTAGTACACTTGTACACTATATACTGTGGGTACATGGGTGTTTGAATATACCTGAATAAGGAAGGAAGCACTCTTCCAGGTTGTCGATTGAACAGAGCGGATCATCACCTGCATAAAAAACAAAGAGGAAAACCTGTAAGTTTTTTATTTGATCACTTTATGAATGATATAGAGTGTTATTATCAAGTCAGATCTCAAATGCCAGGCTAAAACCCGAGCTCTGTAAATGATCTAAACATACCCAACTCAAAAAAGTATCGACAACCACATTGTTTCGCCATTCTTCTGGCAAAACAGTTCTGCCAGCAAGCACTTTTCGTGTAAGAGTAATTCTGATATCGGGTCAAAGGTGACTTGAAGTCCTCCCTTTTGGTGTCCAGACATGATGACTGCCCAAAAGCTTTGTACGGTGGCGGCAATCTACGGATCTGCAAAAAGGAAATTTTGAAACATCAATGTCGCGTTCTCTTTGTGTTTCAAGTGGACTCTTCTGATTATATTACTAGGTCGTTTTATGCGTCCGTCATTCTCGTTGAACGCACGCGCTCACAAATGTAAGAGGAAAAGAGAAGCGTTTTTGTGTGAGAGATTATGAGTGTGTGCTTCGTGCATGCAGGCGTGAAATCAAAATTATTTCTTCTTGTATCTGAAATGCAATATTTTAATGTCTTTAAGAATTCAAAAAATAATATATAACATAATAACTGCTATATAACATTTAACTTTACCAACACTTTCACTAATTGTATTGCTCCTATCAGTTTTGAATAAAATATATCTGACCTTATCGGTCGCAGACTAAACCACAACCCTACTATTTAAACTATAACCGTAACAAAATCAAACTGTAGCCCTAGAAACGTTTAAACTATAGCACTAACAACGTTTATATAGCACTAACAATGTTTATATAGCCCTAACAATGTTTATATAGCCCTAACAATTAAAAGTCGTAATGTTCCAAAACACAACCTACCTTCTCGCGCCTAATCGCTACAGCCGTGAAGGTACCTGGACCAACCACGATACCCTTATTTACTAAAAGGGGTGCTTCGTCTGGCTCGTGAAACAGTACCTGGAGAAGCAGCAAAAACGTTTTCCCTTGAGTGTGACATGTGCTACCTAGCCTGCTCCCATTTGTAAAGGGGAGTCAGGTGATAAACTTTATTGGAATTTCTATGAATGCAAGGACACAAACCTTAACCCCTGCGGTGATAAACCTTGAGTAGTAGGATTTATCCTGCTCGATGTTGAGCAGTAATTGCAGTCCGCTAGCGTGTCCGGAGTCCGTGGCGTTGAACCGATCGCCGCTAAGGTGAGAGTTGAAGGTGAAGCAGAAGCCAAGGTCGGTTAGTGTGCGATGAAACAGGTGGTCGCACGCCATATGCTTTCTCTTCCAGATGCACATCCTGCAGCACGAGGGTTTGTAACGTCAGACAGCAGGCGTAGGTTACGTGTAAAGACCGAAGCTGTTATGTCACTAGCTAGGCTAAGCCAAGTCAAGGGTAACTACAATCTTACACGATACACCGATGAGTGAGACATCAGGCAATGTTACAGGACACACAGAACAACGGGTTTATGTTTTTATACATCATCTGATGTGGTGTGATTCACAGGACACTGTTACACAACACGCAAGAACAGATACTGGACGTCCAGAAGAAATCGCTTGTACCGGAGGCGTGATCCGAACCGACGATCCTTATCTTGTGGCACATGCGCTAGACCGACCACCAATACAGTGAGGATCGGGTGTCCGTGTTCGGATCTCGTCTCGACCTCGCTTTTCTTTCTCTGCATGTGATACATCTTTGTCTTAGCCATTGTCCAGGCGGAAACTTCACCCCCCCCCCCAGCCGACCCTCACTGTCTCGGTGACAAGTGCATTACAATTCTGCTACCTGAGCGCTTGTCGTGAAAAAGATGTCTTCTGGTAAAGCTCCACCGTTGAATGGTGCTGCACATTTTGTTAGATTATCATACGACTTGCATCCCGTTTATTTTTTTCAATTATCGGGACAGCTATGTCATAATATAAAACTTAGACAAGGCCTATCAGCGGAAAGTATACAGTAATCCCTCACTTATCGCGGGTGTTCCGTTCCAGGCCCACCCGCGATAAGTGAATTTCCGCGAAGTAGGGACGCTATACTGTTTTTAGTAGTTATACATTATTTTAAGTCTTTATAAACCCTCCCAACACTCTTATACATAACCCTTTCTCATTCCCTTAATAACTTTTCCCATAAAAATGTTTTAAACTCTTAAATCTAGATACGTAATTTAAAAAAATTAATATGGGTAGTCACCATTGAAAATACGCCATACAGCTAGAATGATAATGATTAATTAGCTTAACAGTACTGATGACGATGGCGATGAAGATGAGATGAATGCCAAGAAGGGCATTAATGCTCTTCTAAAGGCACCACTTCATCAGGTGGTGCGGTATCTTCGACCGGACGTAACTTCTACTACTTCCTCTAAAGGCATAGGCGTAACAGATCTCTTCGTGCGAGTTATGAACGATTGGGTGGCATGGCAGGGTTTGACCCAAGCCGGGCAGGTCAAAGGGTAGATGCCAGACAAAACATGATCCCTGGTCCTCCAGGTTGGGGGTTGGGCACAGGGCTAACAACCCTGTCCCGTAAAAAGCAATACCGTTACGGAAACAGCGACAAAGAAAGACACCACTATTGTGTGCGATGGGCTCCCAGAGGTATCGCAAGATCCTTGTATGACTGCTAGTAGTGAAAACCGAAAGGAAGCTGCTAGCACGAAGATGGAAGTCTTGAGCGCCAAATGCAAGACCAGAATAGGTTTCTGGAATGTGCGTACCATGTACGAAACTGGTAAATTGGCACAAATTACGGCCGAGATGAGACGTTACAACTTGCACATCCTAGGAGTAAGCGAAAGCAGATGGACAGGTTCCGGAAGAATAAAGACCCAGACCGGAGAGACAGTGCTGTACTCTGGCAGAGAAGACAACCAACACCATGAGGGAGTAGCCATCATCCTGAGGAAAGGAACAGAGAAGTGCCTGATAGAGTGGAAACCGATCAACAGCAGACTGATTACAGCCAGAGTGAAAGGGAGACATGGCAACATGACCTTGATCCAGTGCTACGCACCAACCAACGATAGCGATGATGAGGCGAAGGACACCTTTTACGACCAATTACAAGCAGAAGTAAGTGCAGCACCCCGCCATGACCTGTTAATTATGATGGGCGACATGAATGCTAAAGTTGGGAACGACAACACCCACGTAGAGAGAGTCATGGGCAGACATGGTTGTGGCTGCATGAATAACAACGGAGAGAGACTAGTGGAGCTATGCACTATGTACAACCTAGTGATTGGAGGAACATTATTCCCTCACCGTAACGTCCACAAGCTAACATGGTGCTCACCCAATGGTAGGGACAGCAACCAGATCGACCACCTAATGATCAACGGCATCTGGAGACGTTCCCTACTCGACGTCAGGGTGAGAAGAGGAGGAGATGTTGGGAGTGACCATCACCTTGTTGTAGCAAACATTAAAATGAAACTGAGAAGTACAGGACGCAAGTCAGCAGCACACAGACGCTTTGATGTGGAAAGATTGCAGGACCCCAAACTAAAAAATGCCTTCATCCTTCAAGTGAAAAACAGATTTCAGGCACTTGCAGACATGACAGACACCTGCGAGGTAGATACAGATAGAATAAACCAGAGATGGGACCTTGTAAGAACAGTGTACCAAAAAAGCAGCGAGACTAGTATTGGACTAAAAGAAACTAAGAAGAAAGAGTGGATAACACCAGAGACGTGGAAAGCAATACAGGAAAGAAGAGACATCAAGAAAAAGGTGGCTAGCACCAGATCTGAAAGACTGCAAGAGAAGTTCAAACTACAGTACAGAGAAATGAACCAGAAAGTAAAGCGCTCGGCGAGAACAGACAAGCGTGCCTACTTGAACAATCTGGCAAGTGAGGCCGAAGAAGCAGCAAAAAAAGGAGAACAAGGAAAGCTGTACAAGATCACCAAAGTGATTAGCGGCAAGTTCCACAGCACCAACGATGCCCCAGTCAAGGACAAGAAAGGGAAGCTACTAACGACAGAGAGAGAACAAGAAGCACGCTGGGCCGAACACTTCAAAGAGGTTCTGAACAGACCACCACCTTCCGAAGAAGCCGACATACAAGAAGCCACTGAGGACCTAGACGTCAACATCGCCCCACCAGAGAAGCAGGAAATCATCACAGCAATCAAGTCCTTGAAGAACAGAAAGGCACCAGGCCAAGACAATCTGAACGCTGAATTATTCAAAACAGACCCAGAACTGGCAGCCAATATCCTGCAACCCCTATTTACAGCAGTATGGGAAGGGAAACAAGTCCCAAGTGACTGGACCAGAGGAGTGATCGTCAAAATTCCAAAGAAAGGACCCCTTAGCGACTGCAACAACTGGCGAGGAATAACTCTCCTGTCCGTCCCGAGCAAGATCATGACAAAGATCATCATTCGACGAATCTCAGAGGCAACGGACGCACAACTTAGAGAAGAACAGGCTGGTTTTCGTAGAGGAAGAGGATGCACCGATCAGATATTTGCACTACGCAACATCATTGAACAGTGTACAGAGTGGCAGAGACAGCTCTACATTAACTTCGTGGATTTCCAGAAGGCATTTGACAGCATCCACAGAGAAAGCCTTTGGCGCATCCTGAGAGCGTACGGAATACCAATGGAAATTGTGCTGCTGGTCAAAAGCTTCTATACGAACTTTTCATGCTGCGTTGGTAACAGTGACATCTGCTTTGAGGTCGGGACTGGAGTGAGACAAGGCTGCGTGATGTCTTCCCTACTCTTTAACCTTGTCATTGACTGGGTAATGCGCCACACAACGGAAGATGAACCAAGGGGCATAAGATGGACACTCTCCAAGAACTTAGAAGACCTAGACTTTGCCGACGACCTGGCCTTGCTGTCACACACCCATCGACATATGCAGGAGAAGACGACTCGCCTGAACACCTTTGCGAAGCAGGTCGGACTGCACATCAGCCGGACAAAGACAGAAGTGATGACCCTCAACACCACCAATTCAACACCGATCAATATAGAGGGAGAAGACCTGCCGATGGTTGAAAACTTCACATACTTGGGCAGCGTGGTCAAGCAGGATGGAGGAGCAGACCGTGACATCCAGAGCAGACTGAGCAAGGCCAGGGGCATCTTCTGTAGCCTAAGCAACATCTGGAAGTCAGCCCAGTACAGCACCCATACCAAACTGAGACTCTACCAGAGCCTTGTCCTGTCCACTCTTCTGTACGGCTCGGAGTGCTGGCGAATGATTGACAGCGACTTCAACAAACTGTCAGTCTTCCACACCAAAAGCCTGAGAAGAATCCTGGGCATCTTCTGGCCAAGAACAATCTCCAACGAAGAGCTACTTGCCCAGTGTGGGCAAGAGAGTATGAACACCATCTTGATGAAGAAACGATGGCGCTGGATTGGCCATGTCATCAGAGGCAACTCCATCACAAAAACTGCCTTACACTGGACCCCAGAGGGAAAGCGCAAGCGAGGCCGGCCCAAGAACACCTGGCGGCGAACCGTGGAGGCAGAAATGAAGACCCTAAATCACAGCTGGGGCACTGTGGGGAAGCTGGCCCAGGACAGACAAAAGTGGAGGACCTTTGTCGCTGCCCTACGTGCCGACAGGCATAACGGGCAGTAACTAACCCCAGCAGGGTTTGAATACATTCAGTCTCTAACGAAAGTTTCACAAATAACCTACACAACACCGCAGATGAAAACTACGCACACGTGACAGTCGGATGCTAACGGGAAATGGAAGAGCTGAGAGAGGGGGTAGCTGCGCACAGCGAAAGAAAACAAGATGCGACGGTTACTGAGCCAATCAGCGACTGGGAAACATTACTGTACAATACGTACTATGTATGTGCAAAAATACTTTAGACGGAGTACCGTAAAAACACACAAAACAGCGAAAATACCGCGATAAATATTTTACATATAATTTTTTGAAAACCCGCGAAGCACTGAAGCCGCAAAACATGAAGCGCGAAGTGGCGAGGAAACACTGTAATGTGTTTGGTGGAGGGAAGGGAGAGAAGTATAATGTGTTTTGTGGAAGAAGGGGAAAGTAGACGAGCTAAATATTTTGCTGTCTGAAATAGTGTCACTTCCCTCGAGACATGGACAACATAAACGCATTTTCATATCAATAGGTCATCCACATGCTTTTTAACAATAAATGTCAGGTTTCATGTCGCTAAAATGTCACTTGAGAGGCTGAATAACTCAAGCTGTTTTTCAGCCTCAATTCATTCTACTTTTTTCCATATGCAGAAAAAAAGATCAACTGGTAATGATGGAACCTGCACATCGACATTCATTGCTTACGTAGCTTAAACTGTCGTTTCATTCCTTAGTGAAAATATCTGTATTTCGAGTCCTTACCCAGTTTATTTCTCTTAATTGCATAAACCATTGCAATCAGTCAATAAAGAGTTGACCAACGAACGAATGCATTAAGGCTTGTGTCAACCTGTTATGTCTTCTCTGTCGAAGTGCCTGTTATATCATGATGCACGCGTACATCCACACATTAATTAAATAGACCGTCCTTGCGCGAGATAAACATTAAAAATATATTTTAAGAAGTACACAGGCGGTTTGTAGATGACAGGAAAACGATTTGTAGTAACTGGATATTATGCGATAGTTCCCACCCTGTCCCTAGAGAATATGTTACAGTTATTGCAAATTCAAATCCCATTATATCAGCAGATAATAAAAGAAAAAGTGATGAATTATCAATTGCCCATTGCACAAAATTTGACCTAAGATAAGCGTATATGTCCATAAGCATATGTATTTAAAAAAACAAATACAGAAAACAATGTTATACTGACTTGAGCAGGTCGTTTAGTTTGTGAGAGGCGTTCTCTGCAATCTCCATCAAACGTTCGCCTGTGAGACGAGACTGGTCACGTGCCTCTTGTGGACTATCCAGGACCTTCACCACATATTTCATCTCACTCATATTGTGAAGTAAAGTCACAACACGTGGATCGTTGCGCGGGACTCTATCTCGATGAAACTGATTCAGGTTGCAGATGGTGACGGCCGGAAACGGAAGCGAATCCCTGACATGCACATTGACGATAGTGACGAAGGGACGGGATGCGTAGCGCTCGAAATGAAGGTAAGTGAGTAGGAAGAGGCTGCTCACCATGAGCAGCACCAGGAGGCACCAGATACTTCTGCAACAACCACAAGAATCTCACCAACGGGGCACCGAGTGTTTTCGTCGTCACTCCGCCTCTCCCCTCCCACCGCCTCCGCAACTACTTGTTCAAATTCTAGAAGACAAAGTCAAGAGGGAAAAAGGACCGTTAATTTTAAACAAGCTGAGGTTAACTATTGCCAGTTAATATAAAAATAATAAACCTTGAAATAGTCGAAACTAAATAATATAAATCATTTTATTTGCACTAAAACAATAAAGGCAAAACGCTTTTCTTTCTGTTTCCTTCTGTCTTTCGTTTTAACTACCTTTTATATTAAGTCTTTGTACCTTCACTTCGGAGGGAGTCTAATGTCCACGTCTTTGTCCAATAGCTTCTACTACCATGTCCCTCTGACAAGTCCTTGGGACATGGCAACTCGCCTGTCACCAGAGGCACAATTTGAGTTGTTGTCATAGCCTGGCACACAAATAACTTGTTTTCTTGCCTGTGATAGCCTGACACACACACACACACACACACACACACACACACACACACACACACACACACAACTTGCCTTCTGCAGTGATAGTCGTAGGGCTGCTCGCCTATATGCGAGATTCCGTGAATTGTCGCACTGCTGGCGTAGTGGTGGAGGAGGCCATTCTTCTTGGAGTTGTATTCGCTGTCTCTGTCTGCTACCACCTTGTCCATTACATCCTGACGATCTGGTGAGCTCATCTCTAAACACAACAACCCACACATTGCTGCGAAAGAGAGCGATTGTGAGCAGCAGACCCCCCCTCCCCCACCAACGCTCGATTAATTTTTTTTTTTTTTTGGTTTATGAATATTCTGCACTAGGTCAGCAAAGTCACTTAATGAAAGAAAAAGAAAAGAAAGCTTCAGGACTAGTTTTAAAACAAATAAATTATTGTTATGACATTGAAAGCAACAATAGGTATTTATACTAAGCTTGTGGATTTTAATAAAGAGTTGGTATGTGTTCTCGGAATATCAGCGAATTTTCATTTCCAGACAACCATGAAGCGCAAAGCGAAATCTCCGGCGCGAAGCTGCGGTCTTGAAATGAAGAAATAAATAATAAATAAAACAATTGTGTTTTTCTTCTACTCCTGTCATTTTATATTCAGGCTCACAATCACGCAAAAAAAAAATGTGTACGATTATCATCATGCATCACACGACTATTTAAAACGCGCCATCCGTTTTTTTTAAAGAAAAAATGCAAAAAATCTCTTTTTGAAAACTCAGCCCATCACTCAGTGACCACTGCATCATCTGTAGTAGGACACAAACTAACACCAACCTGCGTCCCGCATGTTGCCAGACAGCCGGGAGACGATCAGTCCATCTTGGGAGCAGACGGCACTTTGACAGCCGCTATTGTCTGCAGTGGATGAGCTGTCGACAGAAGGTTATCGATCTCAGTTCCATGCAGTCGTCACACCTCATTTGATACAACCCATCCATAAACACCAAGCATTAGGAGAGCTGCAGGGACTCTGCGGGGAGTCCGCAGTTAGAGCGACGTGGCATTTTTGAGTATGGAGATCCCTGTAGAGGAACGCCGTCGTCCACATTGACCGGCTGTTTGGTAATTTGTTAGAATTTTTGTAATAAATTCTTTATATATGTGGCAAAACATGTCTGGCAGTTGGCTCCTCCCCCTCAAAAAGAGACTGGGGTAATTATGGGATTTGCAGTTTTTGCGCACATATGGAAAGATGTTTTCATAAGGGTCGTCACTTAACCTTTTTCGATCGTTGGGGGGTGAGGAATGGAGGCCACACATTCTCAGGACAGTCGTTTTTGTTTTTATAGAGTGGAGCTAATCTTCTCTGTCTCTTACCTCTTTACCCTAACCCACGCCTCTTTGGAGTCAGGTACCCATCCCGACAGCTAGGTGGACTAGGGTATGTTTGGTGGGTCTTACAGGTAACAAAGCGGCGGACCACCGGGTTTCGAACGTCAGTTTTCTAGCCACTCGGCTGTTTCTATCGGGATAGGCATAAGCAGGGGCATCGTGCAGGTGTTAAAGCTTGCTGTGACAGGCCTGAGCAGGGGTATGGTGTAAATGTGAGGTAGTTTTAAATGAGTATGGTGTAAATGTGAGGTGGTGTTGAAGCTGTGATGTGCTTTGGGTGGAGCAGCAGCAGCAGCAGCTTGTGCTCACTGCCACTCTTGTTGTTCTTATATACAACTATTCCGTCCCAAAACTTCAAAACCTGAATATCAGTTATGATCACCCTTTCTCTTCAGGACTTAGTGTCATGAGGTAAAGCTCTCCAACACCTCGCCTCCACCCCAACAACCATACAAGGTAGGGGAATGGGAGATATTGGTGTTTCACGCTGAGCCAGCAACTAAGGCTATATCACGGCAAGGCAGCCAGCCGTGTAAACAGATGCCACAAGCAGAGAAAGTACAGCGTGCCCGAGACGAGAACTGAACCTGTGACAGCAAGTTGTCACTGTATTAGTAATAGACGCTAACCGTTGCGCCACCCGACCGCCCGAAAAGGTATGGGCACGACCTTTACCTTTAGTGCCTGGGAAAAAGCCATAAATTTTGGGGTGAAATTGTTTGCTATGATGCTTAAGGAGAGATTAAGAATATTATGTGAAATGGTCATTCAACACATGGTCTCATTTTTTTAAATGGCAATTGATAGAGGTTTGTGCATTGTAGTGGACTCCCTCAAATTTTGTGTATTATAGATCAACAACTCGCTGTTGATATTTATGAAGAAACAGCCACAACTTTTAAAAGATGACTGATCTGTGCATCCACAAAGCTCACATCACTACTGTTTGATAAAAATCTTTATTCTTCCGAAACAGCAATGAAAGACAAAGTTAACTATCCGTTAAGATATCAAGTTTCATTTTGAGAAAGTATGTTAGCAAGCCATTTCACATAAAAATCTGACCAACACGTCCACAACATGAAAGCAGTCATCTACTATTGGCGCCAAAAAAAAATTAAACTGAGGTTATATTTTTTAAGCATTAGGGGATTAACATTTTTTTAAACAAATTGCAGCAAAAATGTTCAAAACTAACCAAAATTGTTCAAACTAAGCCAGAAAGTTATACCTTCGTCCATATAAAAAAATGCTTTTAAAATGGCAAAAACCTTAGCAAATGCTTAGTTGTACCATCAAGTGGGGGTGGGATGGGAAATTGGTGTTTTATGCCAAGCCAGCAACTACCCCTAGCAGCACAGACTGCTGAAAACACATGGGTCCCATAGAAACTATATGTGACCCATATCCTTCACCAGGGGACCCATGTATTTTTGACATTCTGTGCTGGTAGGGACAGCAAAACAACCAGCCCTGTAAACAGATGCCACATGCTAAGATTGAGCAGCATGTTTGAGACATGAGCAAACAGATAAAGGCTGACTAATAGTTACAAGACACATAAAGAAGGCAGACCAATATAGTTACAATTAAGACCGTAAAAAAAAATACATTCGTATGGTATAACCTACATTTAACATCCCACTAAGCGTTATGTTTTACTATGTTAATGTCCCGCCATCCCTGTTTATTTGAGAAAGAAACAAAGCAAAAACTAGACAACATCTTGAACATTAAGCAGCCCGTGTAATATCTTCACAACAAAGAACTCAGTCTTGGTATATAAATATATTTTCTTTCTTCACATGGTCTCTTAGTCAACTGCCCCCAAACCAGTCTGCTCTCTAATTCTTTTTGTCCCCTCTTGTTTCTAGTAACAATGCATCCCAGACGAGATTATAGGTTACTGTTTTCAAGCTTTGAGCTACTAGCATCTAGACTACAATAGGGTCAAATACCTAACTCTAAAACAGTCTTTCTAACTAGGTCACTTGTGGATACAACATCCCTCCTTTTCTCTGTAATAAGTTTGACTTCAAATTATTACCAGCAAAACTTATCATATTAACTGCATCCCCTAATTCACATGTACACAACAGTCATGTAACATTATTCTAGTATGCTGATTATATAAGAAGCTATTATATTTAACATGAAACAAGAAATAATCAATAATATATGGATGTATCATTTATCATACCTAGAATTAATGAAATTAAATGTCACTAGGTTTTTTTTCCCCCACTTTCACCAAAAAAGATCTAGGGGTAATATAACAACAACTAAAAAAAAGTCTTACACCTATAAGGTATCTCCTTGTGTGTGAATGAAAACTCCTGGTCTGTATATATAAATTGAACGTATAACCCATCCAATAATTCAACTGACATTTCAATTATTTGCAGCAGTTAAATGTTATTCTTGTCACCAATTATTGCAGCACAAAGTCATCAAGTATTTCGGGAAGTGTTTTTTGTTCTTGATGATCTTCTGACTTATGGGGTTGATGTATTTGTGTCCTTTGTTTTGCTTGGTACAGGGCTTTTCTTTGGTATGCGATTTCTTTACGAAGGAAGAGTTTCTAGTACTAGCTGCTTCCTGCTGTGATTTCACAGTGACTTTACTTCCAATCTTTTCAATCAGTGTGTATGGTTCAGGGCGTATAAAGTTTCTGTTTAACAGCACTTGATCACCCAGAGTTATGTCGGAATTTCTAGCATTTTTATTTTTTTGGTCTGCATACATCTTTGATAGTCTTGTGGTCATCACGGAATTGTTTTGATATGCTTGGCTTCTCCCAAACCTGTCTGCTCTTTAATCTTTTGTTCCCCCCCCCCCCAATTTGTTTCTAGCAACAATGCCTCTCAGATAAGGTTACAGGTTACTATTCTCAAGCTATGAGTTGCTAGCGTCTAGACTATAATAGGATCAAATACCTAGCCCCAAAACAATATTTAAGTAGATCACTTGTGGATGTGACATGATGCTGGATTATGACTGAATTGACTGCAATTTCCTTGCCAAAAAATTACTCATTTCTACATCCACAAATGCTAACACAGAAAAAATGCAGAAAAGATTGACCTTGTGCAAATCATATGGTACATTAACATCTGGCCCAAGCCTCTTTGGTGAAACTGGAAAATAGCACATTTCACTATGCAGAAACAGACACCGGTAATACCTACAAGTCATTAAGCACAACCTATAGCCAGTCATAAGTTTCCTTATTTATATGTAAATGCACTTTGTAGATGCAAGTACATGAACGAAAGAATTAACCTGCTTTCAATTCTTTAACAACTTTCTGGCTCATGGGCATCTCAGCATTGACTATTAAAAAGAAAATTTAGTATTTCACATGTTCAAATTCAGTACATACAGATCAATCAAATGAAAACATCAAAATAGATTGCAGTATAAAATGTATGTGCTAGGTATTTACAGCATATTCATTCTTAACCATTCAAATCATGATGTGAGATTCAAGCTTCTTTTGACTTGAGTGTTGGAACTTCCCTCAAATCCTGACAATTGCACTCAGGACAGCAGCTGACGTCCATAAGGTAAATGCTTTTAGGATGCAAGTCACATTTCTTTCGCACATGTCCTTGAAAGGTAAATCCACAAAAACAGCAGATAACCCACCGTAGTGGCCGCTCACACCTGCACAGAGTGAAATAATGCACAATGAAGCCTTCAATGTAACAAAAAATAGTCCACAAATAAAAATTCCCATTTCCTGCCTCTACCCAATAGTCCACAATAGTTAGAGATTACAATTCTTCTAGAAAAAAAAATGACCACCAGTTTACTTAACTCCATTTTAAAAATCTTTTCAACTGTTCACACAAAACCCCAATTTCCCAGTTAGAAGACACAATATATTTGTTAACTCTTAAAAACATAACAACATGCTTATATTATCGGGATAAGGGACATAGATGGTGGTGGTGTTTGCAAAGTGAGCAGGAGTCAGCTAGCTCTTACCTCGAAACAGGTTACAGAAAGTAACTGAACAATTACACTACAAATTAGCTAAGATTTCAATGGGCTACCCATCCTTATCATCATTCCTTGTTACTCCTTGAGGAGCATAGGGCTGCAAAGGGCTACCCCTGCCTTGTGATAAATGCTTTACCACTGTCACTAGACCACCCTTCTTAAGAAAATAAAAGCAGTAATGAAGTACAATACTAAAAAATCATGGTTAGATTTGTCACAAACAGAAATGACACTGCAAAACATACTAACCGACTTTATGGCCAACAGCAATGTACTCCACTAATACAGGAAAATAATTTAAAAAAAGGAATGGCCTGAATCATATTATCCTTAAACCATTTACTTGTATAGGTGACTAAGTCTTCTTAAGGATCAAAAATACACTAAAAGCTCTAAAAAGAATTGCTTAACCAATAGTCAAAAAAAAAAACTATTGCATTCTATGGATGGAAAGTACTGATGGACAAGCTTATAATTTTCAAAGGAAGTGAGGCTCAACCTTGGGTGAAGTCCATAAAATCGAGTCCCTACTAAACTCAAGCAAACATGAGGGTGGGTGAGGGTTTAAGTGTGAGTGTGGACAGAAGACAATAAAGATGTGTTAAAACCTAAACTTTAGCTCTCTTGTATGCCACTATAAATCAAATTTGTTATCAAATATTTAAGAAAGTTTACAATCTTATACACATTATTATCAACATTAAAAAGATATTCAATAAAGTCATTGAAATAAACATAACTCTAGAATGTGCAGACACACACAAAAGGCTCCTTTCTTCCACATGTACCTCATCACACAATTTCGCAAGAAACAAAAGCACCACAACTGTTTGTGTACTTACAAACAAGATACTGCTTCAGTTTGGTCTTGACCCTTCCCTTCCATTGCAGACACAGCAAAAGAAAAAGACTGGACAGAAAAGGTTAACTTCTGAATTTAAAAACAAATCTTACAGACTCATGCTAAATAATCTTTAAAACATGTTAAAAAATAAAAAGCACTCTTAATTCCAATTTAATACATTCTTAAAATTAACAAAAAGGGTTTTTGGATTTTAATCACTCTAACTTGATGAGCTGATGCTTGTCTATCACAAAGAACACAATGAAAGGGAGGAGGGGAGTGTGAAGTCAAAAACTTCAGTGGATCTAAATTTAGGAAATTTTCAATAACTGATGATTAACTTAAGCTTAAATCTAAGCTCTATAAGCAACAGATGCAATGACAGTAGTTTGACTCTTCTTGCAAAATCAAATGGAAGAAAATATGAAAGAAGATAACTTTTAAAACACAACTTGTTATACTCATTTTTTCTCAAAATGTGAGCATTGCTGTAGCAATGACAATAAAAAGCAGTACAGCAATTTCTCAAAAATGGTGCACATAGTTGATAGTTATGTAAAATGTATCCCTAAGCACATAGAGGTGTGCTGCATCTGTGCTTACTAAGGATTAATTGCTTATGCCTCAACTCCTTTGTTTCTAGCACTATGCACGAAAACTTGTGTGAAGAAGAAATGTAGCATACAGAAGATAGTAAATTTGTATCTTATTGCAAAATACAACCTCCTTTAAATCAAGTCACTTTTTTGGTAAGAAATCAGATAATTCCAAGCATATTGTAAAACATAGTCTACAACATTATGCTTAAACCATCTCTTACCAACAACAGAATAGTCTTCCTTGTGGAGTCCCAGGCGATTTTGTTATGGGTACTTTTTTTGTTGAAGTGGTGGTTGGGAAGTTGAATGGTATATAGGTCTGCACCCTCAATCTGTTATCATAATTTGACATTTTGAATGGTCAAAACAAATTACATTATGTATTTCTCGAGACAAAATTCTGAACTTGTAAACTGTAGTTTGTTTATTTCCCTCTCAATGCCTTTCAAGTCTCAAATATATCGATCCACCCTGGAGTCAAAGAATAAGCTGTAAATACATTATATATATTTACATATATAAGACAGTGAAGATTGCAAAATAACAGCTTCTTGTACACATTGAATAAGATTAAGTTACCTGCAGTCTATCCCTGCAACGCTGTACCAATCTGTTTTATGAAAAACAAGCCTTTTTTTCTGCTGTCTGAGAAAAATAACAGTACCTATTTGCCAAGTAAGAAAAACTCCCATTAAAAAAAATGAGCAATAATTTTTTTCTGATTGTCTTTGTGCATTTTCGTGCTGTGCTGCATTGTACTGTAGATACTGTTTGTGCGTGTAGACAGGATGATCTGTTTTCTCTACAAAAATAAATCTAACGAATTTGGTAAAGTTTGATGGCAAGTAAAACACAGATTTGCTATTAATATTGCAATATTTATCTTACTTTGTTTTCTGGAAAACTACAGTAAAAGTTTTAAGGCGCATACATGTCTGTACTCACGGTTGTCTGTATATTAAGTCGTTTTAAGACCTGTCGTCTGCCAGTTGACAAAAATTCACGATTTTCGCGGCTTAGTAAACGTCAGCAAAGTGACGTAGCAGGGGACGTTTCCTTATTTGCACAGCAACGATTGGCTGAGGCTGAAGACGTTTTCAATTTCTGAACAAAAATAAATGTATAGTTCTAGTAAGTAGTATGTTTTGAACGCTAAACATAATCTACATTCACGAAGACAGAAAACTTTAAAAAAAACGTTTCACTCACTCGGTAAACTTCGCTGTTCAGCGCCGATCGAGCAGCTCACTGAAGTTGACTGCGCAAAATCGTTCAGCGTCGAGAAATCCTCATGTGCGATGTGTCTCCAACAACTTCCGGTTGACGTTTTGTCGCTGCTGTCGTGAGTTTGGAATCCCTTGCTATCTTCGTTTTCTAGGAAAGTGATTTCAATCTAGTGGTGATTCCATCTACTGGGAGATGGATGGAGATGTGTGGTGCGGAGATCTCATTAATGCTTGTGAACTGCCGCAAGTGATGATGACAAGCGTTGATACCTTTCGTTATTCTCAGTTTCCCCACCTTGAATTCTTTGATCTCGTGCGCACTGATCGTGCATTTGCCATTTTTGCGGTGTCGGTGTCGAATCACATTGCTGCATGTACTCCTCTCCTACCCGTCCTTCCCACATACCCACACCCACACCCACAGGGCCGCCGAGAGCCAACATGGGCCCCGAGGCAGACGACTTCTCCGGGCTCCTTGTAAATGTAATTAAATTATTTTCCCAGTAAATAATAATATGCTTACAATTCGATTGTCAATATCTACATTTCATCCAGTCACGTAATATAGACTGCAAACATAGGACAAGTGCACTAGGATGTAGGATCTACATCAAAAAGAAGAAGAGGAAAAAATCCACTGATCAAAGCCGGGACCCCTTAGCCACGGGCCCGGGGTACAGCATCTCCGCCCTGTCCCACCGCCATCTCGTCAGGCCTGCACCCCCCCCCCCACACACACACACATACACTGACGAAGAAACATCGTGTTTAGCACCGACCGGAAGACTTTCATAGTTTTTGTGTATATTCTGATGAAAGATTTGTGTTGGCTGCTTATCACATCTTGTAGTGTAGTGGTCGAGCTGTCCAGCAATCATTGATTTTTTTTTTTTTGGGGGGGGGGGTTAGTGGATGAAGTTCATGCCTATCCGACGACTATTCACCGATTTGACCGCTTTCAAGAGACGACTCAACCATTGACGGAAGACGATGGGTCATTGACAAATCCATTATTAAAATGCGCAAGAAATCCCAAGATTGATTATCCACGAGCCTCTCTTCTTGTTTCTTTTTTAATTCTTTGTTTCTTCCCTTTTCGGAAACTTGCAACAAATGTGACTCTCCTCAGCCTAGCGTGGAATTGTGATAAAAGACGCTGGGATCATATCAAACTGGTGTAGATGCTTGCAGGCTAGTCAAGTACAGAGAACCTACTGGGGGTCGTCGGATGTGAAGATAAATTTTAAAAGTGTGTTATAATCCTAGCATCGTGGATCCATCTGCTGGTTTTTTTTCTCTCGCTTTGCGCGACACTGTGTGTGTGTGTGTGTGTGTGTGTGTGTGTGTGTGTGTGCAGACATTCTAGTTTATTATAATGATGGCTGAGTTTGGTACAATCATTTGAAATTTTCATTTTGAATAATTTTGCCCTGCTTATGAAGGTGTTTATGCCACCAGTGTTTGTCTCTGGGTACTGGTCGGGTGGGTTCTTGGCAGTGGTCGAGTCGGTCTTAGAGGTGGTCAAGTTGTAAAATGGTCGAGTCGTCAGCATCCACTACTCACGCCAAATTCTTCAGAAAAAATTGAAATAATGAATGCTTCGTCTTTAATTTGACACTGCGCCCATGACTTGCGTTTTGAATTCTCCAGCACGAAAAAGGCTACAAGGCACGACATTTATTAAACTGCCGTCTGTATGACAATATTAGAATATAGAGGGATCAAGTGCCGTAGGTGACATCATGGGAAAAATGTCGTGCACCTGCCTATGCAGCAGTGCAGCAGGTGGGACAGAAGTCGCACACGGTGCTCTCGCTTAGTCTGCGAGGCTGGTAGGAGGCGATGCCCTGGTTCTCTGCAAACAGATTTCACATTCTCACTGACACACCATTGTATGTTTGTTTTAAAATCTTAACTACTAGAAGTGCAGTATCTGACTCGTCAGGAATAACTAAGGTCCTATATATATATATATCAGTCGTATACTCCATTAAAATTAGCATTTCTTTGTGCGTTTGTGGGTGTATATGTGGATGCTTGCGTGCGTGTGTGTCCCTAGTTGGAGAGTAGTTTCAGTGTTATGCACAGTGCCACCAACAGCTCGGGCTACATTACGGCAAAGCAGAGAGTCTTGTGAACAGATGTCAAATGCAGTGAAAGAACAGCGAGCCCGAGATCTGAACCCAGCACACCCAATTTTCATTGTATTAAGCACTTAACCCTTGTCTATATGTACCCGTCTGAAGAATGTTAGTGTCAAATGATATATCATTCTGAAAATTGCAGCTTGTCAGCTCTGGCACAGCAACTGACCGGGCTCCAGGAAGCTGTGTGTGACGATGTACGCTGGAGCGGTTTGGGCAACTGCATGCACTCGACGCACAGGCAGGGTGTAGCAGGACGACTGGTCCGACATCTTAACAAAGAACAAAACAAGGCTTACAAAAACATCATAATGAAATGAAATAAAAATCACAGGTTAATATTACATGGACTGTCTTTTAAAAAGGAAGTTAGTTATAACTTGCTAACGCTACATCAAGATTGGAGAAAGTGTAGTGTAACACATGGCTTTGATGTGTGCACGGTGAACCGCTTCAAAATGTGTGCGGTTTACTGAGTTTTAGTGGCGCACAATGCACTCTGTGATGTTAAGTAAAAGGTTTCGACGAAAGTGTGTGATGTTAATGACCTGTTAATAAGCACGTGGTCTTAAAGGTGTAATGGGGTTTTACTCCCTAATATTTTAACAAATCTAAGTACTATTTCCGAATATCTACGAATACCTTCTGTTCTCGATACGATGCACGCCTACAAACATTGCCATGCACAGAAAGATATCAACAACATCAACATAAGATTGTTTATGGATACTTTATGTTGTAAAGGCTACACTTTCGGGACTAGCTTAGCTTATGTGTTGTCAAACGTGACATCACAAGTTTGACCTCTTTCTGTGCATGGTGATGTGTGTAGGCGTCTATCTTGAGAACGGAAGAGAGAATTTACCCAGATTTACCCAGTCGTTAGAACTTCACCCCACTAGACCTTTAAAAATGTCTTGGGACTACGTACGTCGTTGAAGTAGACGGTGATGGTGGTGTCGTTACGTCGTTTGACGCCCACCACGCCCTGCTGGCTGCCCAGCTGTAAGGTGTCCGCCACGAACCCCGAGGGCACGTCCACTCGCTGCACCACGGGCCCGATCTTCTTGCTGAGCAACCTCCTGAACGTGAGCGGCAAGTAAGTAAGATGAGTACATTCATGTTACCAATGCCCCAGTCTCAATAAGAATTGATACTCATGTTTATTCTCCTGCATTACAGGAAACAGCATTTCGATATCATTCTTTTAAAAACTAAAAAAATTAATTAATTTCGCCTTATTATTTTTTTTTCTCTTTCCAAGGAGAGTAACTCGTGGTGCACACACCTTGAGCAAACCATGAGCTTGAAGCTGCTCAGGGTTTCATCGAGAACGACTGGTACAGTTTCAAACGCTTCATCTCCCACGTCGTCAGTCACTCTGTAGTTTGTCTCCACCTGACGATAGTAGTGACATCAGTGTCAACTCATTTGGCATGATGTTCATGGCCCACAACTAGCTAGTTCTCAAAATTTAATCCATGCCAGTAATATTACTTTGCTCACATTCAAATGGAAAGCTATTTGTCACGCTTCATTACGCGTAGATGATGAAAGGAAAGGGAAGTACTATCATATTTAAGAAAAGACGAGTTTTCCTATAGACAACATCAATTTATTGGGCTACTCATTTCTGGATCATTAACATTGGGAGATTCTGTGTCTCTCGTAAAGCTATTTACAAACAATTCTTTTCACCTGCGCCCATTGATTCCCAAATGAAAGTGGTTACCTGGGCAAGTATAGTGCTATGTGCAGGCAAAGAAACATTGAACAGTTGACTCTCAGCCACTTCTGTCAACTGGCCAGGAGAGTCGGTAGACACACCCTGTGTGTTGAGATAAGTGTAGTAAGCCAGTAATGCTTCGGTGGCCGCATAGCTATCCTGAAGAACAAAAAGTCAGCTGTTCGTAAAATAAAGATTATCGTGCGTTTAGATGTTGTATCATGCTCATATGAAATAACAGTGTTAATACTCTAGTTAACCAAGGCCTTGTATGGTCTTTTAAGTGAACAGTTATTGTGTACAGTTTACTTCTAATCCTCGCAGTGCATCAGCTGTCAGGTGTGTGATGGTACTGATGACTACAAAGCTGCTGTTCAAACAAACTGGAGTCTCACCACAGCCGAGCGGAAGGACCCTCGCAAGTTTCGTTGTCTGAGCAGCCAGCTGGCCACGCCCTCCGCCTCCGTGTAGCGTCTGGTACTCAACAACGTCAGCAGAGCGTAACTGGCCGTTGTGACGTCACTGGCACGGGGTACGCGCAGGTCTGGCTGCCAGTCACCATAGAAACGAAGTTTGTCGGAGCGTGGAGTATCCCAGTAAATTTCTCCGGCTAAAACAAAGTTCAAGAAGAAAAAAAAAAGCGTTACTGACCAGAACATTCTATTTTCTGTCCAGGTTATCCGTAAAGGGTTGAGTGAGGTCAAAATACTATTTCCCCAAACGTGAGTGCATATCAACCTGCACTTCTCAAGATAGGTCAAAATACTATTTCCCCAAACGTGAGTGCATATCAACCTGCACTTCTCAAGATACACACCTACACAAATTGCACGAAGAGGTCAAAGACATAGATAATAGAAGTGTATATGGACACGTTTACACTATTAAGTTGTCAAATAATCGGAGAGCTAGGAACCTCTGGACACGCAGGTTGACTGACCGACAAACAGCTTGAAGACAAAATGAGTAGACGAGTGAATGTCAGGCATCATTGTTATTAGTTATTGATTGTATCGTCATTAAGCTTAAATTTTATAAGAATTAATGTGGAAGAACGAAAGAGCGTGAATGACGTCAGTTGTTCGGAAGACGTGTATGAGTGATGTAAAAAAAAAAAAGTGAAGGAAATGACGTGAGGGAGAGCGCGAGCAAGCAGTTAGTGGGTTAGGTAGGAGAAGAGAGAGGTTTAGGACACACACACACACACACACACACACGGAAAACTTACAAGATGGATCTTTGATGGCCTTCTGCAGGAGACTGTCGAGTAAGTAAGTGGCATCATATCCTGTCAGGGCCGTTGCATAGGCCAGGTAGCTTGTGGTCAGGCTGTCATTCAGGATCTCCGGTGACCAGCCAGTGGTGTTGACCAGGAATTCACGCGTTCGGTTCAATGCATATTCGTATGTTTTTGCCCAGTCCTGCAAAACACACATACCACACAGTCGCGGGGTAGTTTAGAAGGTAGTTCCTTGGAAACTGGACTGGCATCACACTGTTGACTAACATATTTGACTTCAGGTCAAATGCGCACCAATGAAACTCTTCTATGTGTCTTTCTTAACAATCTAGAAATAAATATTCTTGTTGGAAAAAAGAAAAACCAAACAGACTGACAAATAGATGAACATACATATGACAAGAAGAAATGACGGGCAAACATAAAAAAGGAGGAATGAATAAAGAGAAGACAAGAAGACTGTGTGTTTGCGGTGGATTATTTTCAAATAACAGGACTGAGTGCAGTAAAATACTAATTCCTGAAATCTGGGTTTATATCAACCTGCAGTTCTCAAGATTAACGCCCACAAAAGTTGTCATATACATTAAAAGGTCAGAACCACAGATATCAGAAAAGTAGGTGGACAAGTGTACACAACCATTCGTACAGCTTGGGACTATATCTGTGGACATTTGTGAAGTCATAGGTATGACCAATTTTCTGTGGATAATGTTTGTATAATGAGAACAGTTCGTTATTCATTGAGATTTAGAGAACTAAAATGTTATACCGAGCTCAACTCAGTCATGCCATTAAAATGTACCCCGCGACATCACGATAGAACGAATGGGAAAAGTTATAATAGTGGAGGATGGACCAACTGTTTCTAAGACTCACTGTTATGATAGTGAAGAATGGACCAAATGTTTCTAAGACTCACTGTTATGATAGTGGAGGATGGACCAACTGTTTCTAAGACTCACTGTTATGATAGTGGAGGATGGACCAAATGTTTCTAAGACTCACTGTTATGATAGTGGAGGATGGACCAACTGTTGTTAATACTTACTGGTGTGATTGTTGCGGATGGGACAACTGTTGTTAATACTTACTGGTATGATTGTTGCGGATGGGCCAACTGTTTTTAAGACGATGGCGTAGTATGCTGCAAGAGCTACTCCACTCATGGGCGGGTTCTGGTGAACAAAGAACACATTAATGACAGTCTAAGTCACTGTAACCAACAGCTAGCATGTACATCTCGCGTATAAGTATTCATAGGACTTTGTTTCTTTCTGCTGTTGCTGTTGTTTTGAGACAGAAACGCTAGGCTGCGCTGGAGGACAGACACAGAGGAAGGAGCGGTTTAATTACTAACAGACTATGGACCGAGAAATGAGAAGATGGCACTAGAAGACTTTCTTACCGTGGAGTCCGACCTTAAGTTTGGTAACGGGTTAGAGTAGGTTGCCATGTTGAATTTTAAGTTTACGTTGATGATGCTTGACAACATTCTGTAGATAAGGTTGTCTTCCACAGTGATGAACTTTGATGTTCTGAATAAGGTCTCTGCTGATGCCAGTGTCATCCTGAAACAGGAAGTATCATCAGCTTCCAGTCTCTTTGTAAGGCTTTGCCAACATGCATTAAAGTGAACATAGAGAGAGAGAGAAAATGAGGGATACATTACATTTTAGCTGAATATACTTGCAGATTTCATCAAGTGACAGGTTTGGTTTGAGTGGAGCTTCTTTAAACTTTTATTTGTATGACCAGTACTCAAAAAATATTTTACCAGGTATCGTCTGCACCGCTTGAGAAAATCTTGAACAATTGGGAGTTGAAGGCCAAAAGTCGCTGGTAAGCTAAGAGATAAAAAAAATTAAGACTATATATATATTATTTACTTTCTCTACTATTATTACATTAAAAAAGGTAAAAAAGGTAAAGGTCATCCCATAACCTTTTCAGGTCGTTATGAATGTACTCTAATACGGTAACGGTCTTATTTGTGCTCATACCTCGAATAGTTTACTATTTTGCTGGTTATATTCAGTTCAACGTAGCTTGAGGGGGTCAAAGCTACTTTCTCTCACACTTTCTCTCTTTCTCTACCTATTTCTCGCATGATCACACACACACAAACGCACAAGCACACAGGCGCACACACACACACACACACACACACACACTCCTTTGAATGGAGCTTTATTGGTTTATTTTGCTGTTTTGTTTTTGTTTCTTTTTTCAATTTTAGAGTTAATGAATCTGACAAACTCAAATTTAAACACGTAGTCCTGAGACTTTGCGGGGCCCAGTGTCTTGTTCGCTACCTTTTCTTCCCCAATCCTTTACAGGGTCAAGTACCCATTTAACACCCGGGTCAGCTGAGAGGAGAACACTTTGTGACATGGGTGTCGGTCGGTCTAGATGTCTGTCTGTCATTGAGACTTATACAGACTCAGAATGTAATCAGTTGATGAATAAACGTGGTAAAATAAAAATAAAATAATTAAAATAAAAAGACACAACATAAATTACCAAGCTGCATTTTAGGAATCAGTTCCGCTACCCTCTGTGACTGGGTCTCGCTAGTCAGGGCCAGTGCCGCCAGTTTGAGGACGGCGTCTGCTCCTGTGCCCTCCTTGGTCATGTCCTTGTTGGTCTTGACGAGAGGGGGGAGGTACGCCTCGTTACTTTCATTGGGACCTGCCAAGACAGTGGCAAGCTTTTTGTAAACAGGTAGCACGATCACCACAGCGAAGTTTCTAGAAAATCACGCAGATAAAAATAATATTCTGTCCATCTAACGGCAGTTGTCTTCTGAAAAAGTACCTTCTGCTTAGTCTACGTGATGAGACGACATCTACACACCATACTCGCTGCCCCCTCGTGCCTTTCACGTGTGTGACGTAACACTAACGTGTCCCTTAACATGACATTAATGTCTATATGATGTAGTTAGATAACGGGAAACAGTAGTGTGTCAGCAATCTAGATGTCAATCTAATTACGTCACACGCGTTAACTAAAATGTGTCAGTAACCTAGGTGTCAGTAATTACGTCACAGGCCCTAACTGTAATGTGTCAGTAATCTACATGTCAATGTAATTACGTCACATGCGTTGACTGTAATGTGTCAGTAATCTAGGTGTCAATGTAATTACGTCACAGGCCCTAACTGTATTGTGTCAGTAATCTATGTGCCCTTGGAGTTACGTCTCGCGCGTCGATTGTGATGTGTCAGTAATCGAGATAAACACGTGGTTGTGTCACGCGTAGGGAAATGGTAATTTACAAGTAAGCAGAAAGTGTCATTAATCTCTCATACAAACACAAAGGACTGACAGGACGGGTGCCATCACGAAGTACTCACACGTTAATGATAATCATGTTTAATGATGCAAAGTAACGCTGGCCAGTAGTGCAGAAGGTGAACACATCTATATACTTACCGATTCTTTCAATGCTGACTCGGTGACTTTCACTTCCCTCGATTGCTCGCTTCGGTGCTGACAGAGGAAACTGCGCGGTCTGACTCTCCCCTGCTTTGATAATTTTGGAGTACGTCACGCTCTGCGTCACTCCCTTGGGCTAGAAGCATACCATAAGACAGTGAAGTAAAAGTGGCTCCCTGTGTCTAATGTAGCCCAACCCCATCCATCCACTTCCTTTACCTTCAGTAGTAAAATTGAGATACCCAGCCACTCACTCACTCACTCACTCACTCACTCACTCACTCACTCACTCACTCACTCACTCACTCACTCACTTTCAACGTTCACAAGCTAGTTTTATGCATATGATGGTTTCACACGCTAGTAATAGCTAGTGCCAGCACTGATGAACTTTGACCTGCGAGGGCAGAATAAAGGTAGGCGCCTACCACGCTGGTATAAGTGTGACGCGCAGTATGGCGGGACGCTCCACTCACAACCTCTACCACCACATCGGTGTTCAAAGGTGTCGTCAGATCGATTGCGGCGACAGCGAAGTAAACTGCAGAAGAACTCTTGGCTGGTACCTGTAAAATAATGATCATTAGGTTGTTTTAATCCATAAATTTGTCCATTCAAACCAATACACCCCCCCTATCTCTGAAACATTTAATAACCACGTCGATGTAGAGACAGCAGTTACGTAACGGTATTTATACTTAAATCACGAAGACGAGTGAGAAAAAATGTGAATAGTCTGAAAAGAGTTTTCTGACAGCACTCACCGTTATGGTTCGTGTCTGCTCCTGCGGTGATTTCACAGTGGATCCAGTTGCAGTTATCACAAGACCCTGATAACTGAAGTTTGGCTTAAGAGTTACTTGCACCTGTTGAAAGAAATATTGTCAGTGTAAAGATTAAAGGTTGGGTAGGACATATCGCGTGCTAATGAGCACGTGTGAATTCATGTACACGTGTAAAAAAATAAAGCAAGAAAGATTGTGATACAATGGTGGGGTGCCAATATTTATGTAAATGTGAGCATTTATATATTACTATATCTAATACTATATATTAATGTCTCTTATAGCATGTTTAACTACGTGTGATTGTGTGTATAAAGACACAGAACTATTTGTATTTCTAGATGAATTAATCTACATTATACACTCTAATTGCTTGTGGTTATCTGTTTATATTACTATATTTATTTATGTATATAGGTTGAGGTATATAAAAATGGCATCTTTCACTGCACCTGAAGTTGCAAAAGATTGTGCGCATGTGTACGTGCCCATGAGCGTGCGCTTGTTTGTGTGTGCGTGTGTGCACGCGCGCGCATACATGGTAATGCATTTTTCATATGTACAATAAATGACAGCCCTCATAAAGGCAAGAGTTTGTTTTGGACAAATCACTGGCGAGTCAGGTAGTTCTGACCTCTGACGCCATGCGATTTTCTCGAGATCATTTCTACGCCTTTGATAACCGATGTTTCTAGCGGATGACCCCCCCCGCCTTCTCCTGTCATCAAGCACTCCAAGCACCAAGCACCAACATCCTATCTACCTCAGACCGTCTCGCTCTGCTTTCTGGTCATCTCTCCATCCGATTCTCCCTACTCCCTCTTCGTCCATGCTATCCGGTGACGTTTAGGTGGCTCACATAGTCCATGCTATTTAGCGACTCTACCTGCTACGTCACGACTCCCACACTCCCGATCGTCCACATTATTTAATGAGGTTACCGGCCACGTCACGACTCACACATTCTCTAGTGACGTCACATGCGACGTCATCCCATCGTCCATGCTGTATAGTGACGTTACCTGCGACTCCACTGCTCGGGTGTTGTGGACGTCGGCCCGGATGATGACATGTTCTCCGGTCACTGCGTGGTCCGTGCCGGACAACTCCGCGTACACCTCTCGCACCGCCTCGATCTGGAGAACAAGTGATGAGCATTACGTCACAAGATCGAAACCAGATGGTTTCTAGAAATACTTCAACAGAAAGATAATTTTGTTATTGTGTTTCTTCAACTTGTCTCAAACAGATGACTGCGAAAGTTATTCCCTTCTTTTCCTTCTTCGTCAACTTCTTCCCCCAAAACGTACCGGTACTGCCCACATTACAAAGTACAAATATAACTATTTAAATTAAAAAAATATTTTATTCTAACCAGAAGTGGTTTGTCCACTACACCCAGGTTTCCGTTAGCGTCGAAAGAGAAGGCTGTTGCTGCCCACGTTGTGACACTGTCTGGCAGGTTAACCGTAAAGGCCACTGACCCAGTCGAGCTGAAAAAGGACATCAAAGAGCACCAGAGTTGGACTGCATTGTATACACTTTTTTCCCAGGAAAAAACACGGCCGGAAGGCAAGTTGTGAAAGCTGACTTTAATATATTCTGTGTGTCTAATCTGAGTAAAAAATATAATGATGATGGTAATGATAATGACTTACCTAACTGTGTTGGTAGCAAAGAACACGGTATCAGGATATACTGTGTTGTCTTCGGTATTTCCAGAAAACAAACTTTGTCTGACTAGAGCTGCAAATTTTAAAAAAAATTGCCTGACCATTAACACAGATTTAATAATCTTACTGAGCTAAGGCAATATATGTAATAATTGAATTTTATAAAAAAAAAATTCCCCGAAGATATTTAAAGGCTAAATGCAAAACTGTTTCCAAATGAGTGAGTTAAACTGATTGTAAGACACTAATTTATAAAATCTGAGTGAAAATCTTTTCACGAGAAATAAGCCTTTTAACATCCAACTTTAGACCTTAGTCTTAGAAGAAGATCTACCCTTTCCGCTTAAAAACAAGCATATCCTCTGCGATATAATTTCTACTGCCTAAACGTTAAGTTAAAAAGATGAAGCCTAACGCTTTTTTAAACCTTTGCAACAATCACCCGTTAAGCCTAATTAAACTTACATGTTTCAGAGCGTGCATTGTAACCACCACTGATAACATTGAAGTTGAGCCGCTGAAAAATAAAATATCTTAACATCAGCAAACCTTGGCATCGAACACCAATGTATTGATCATGACGTAGTAATGAAGTAGTCACTGGTCTTCAACAAGAATACTGCATGACATGAGAAGCGGGCAATTAAGCCCATCCCCCACCTTCCTCATAATGAGACAGAGTATTTAAAACGCAGCTGAAATAAGTTGAAATAAGCACTGAAATAAGTTACCATCGCTTTAAAGGTGACTACAAGGACTAGGTAGCTGATTTTTTTCCGGTTTTAAAAGCATTTCTTCGATTATTGAGCATCATTGCTGAACTATATCGAGTTACAAAATCCGCGAACATGATCAAATATTGAAAAAGGAGTGCAGATATTGTACATCTGGAGCCAGTT
Organism: Marisa cornuarietis; assembly: GCA_004794655.1. Lineage (NCBI taxonomy): Eukaryota > Metazoa > Mollusca > Gastropoda > Architaenioglossa > Ampullariidae > Marisa > Marisa cornuarietis. The sequence goes on along the minus strand of SMMW01000540.1, from coordinate 469,695 downwards.
GCACAACACGTTTCTAAACCTTAAAACCGTTCTAAAGAAGCAAAAACTCTTCTTAGCCATTTTGATGCATTGCAGAAAAACATACAAAAATTGTACTAACAGGACGGAAAGTCAGACTTAAACAACTTTATCTTACCTAAAGCAGTTTAAGTTTTAAAAATTCTAAAATTGTGGTGTGCACTTTAAACTAATCTAAACAGAGTTAAGGCTTAAAAGAGTTTAAAATTTGAAATGTGTTGTGCATCTGGCGCCTGGTCTTTAAATTCCTATTAGCAAGAGTTACAAATAATGTAGAATGTGGAAGCGTGTTTGTGTGCTGTATGCAAATCTTCACTCTTTTTCCTTTTGTCTACAAAAGTTCGTACATTGCTTAAGTATTTCGCTCTGGATCACCATTGTCTAAAGTTTCATTTTTCCAATGGCTCTCAATGAAAATCAACATGGAGCAAATTTCTTCAGAGAGTTTGAAGACGTTACTAAAATGGACGTCTTTTCGTGTTTTCAGGTCACTGACACAGACATCATTTCATATGGTGCTATATGAGAGGGAGAGGTAAATCTGAGCTGAGCACTCCTTTTGTCTAGAGGAGGATCATAGACTACGGTAAGTGGCATATGGGTAACGGGGCCACAATGAAGCAAAGATGAGATGTCAATCCAAGCCAGTTAGGAAAAAAGAAACAGTATTACTTTCTCCCACATTGCATTCTAGTAACAAGCGTTTCACACTTTGACTACACTGAAGCTCACATACCAACTACTTAATTGAATGCATTACTAAAATAAAGTGATTGACAACAAAAACCACATCATGAAGAGTTTGAAGGATAAGTAAACTGTTTTCATGTCTGAATTCTCTTGCCAATAAATGTCTCACCAAACCAAGATTGTTTTTATAAATCAAGCCAGGATAGTTTTTGGGTATCCATGTTAGTAAGATATCTTGATGATAAAGTAAAGCATTACATGTAACTAAGTACCCTCCTGGAGTCCTAGTGAACACTCTTACCTCAAAGGAGCCCTCGGATGTTTGCGAGGAAGTTGCCATGAAATCGTTCAGAGCCGATGGCCGTGGACCTTGCACGAACCTTTGAATGAGCTGGAGAACCACATCATCGACTCAGGGTCAAAACTAATGTATAAAGTACCATTTCGACATGATGTAAACTTTACTGATTTATGCTTTATTTCACACTCGGTACAGCTATCGGCAAATTTCGCAGATTTTAGTGCTTAGCACAAATAAAAAGGACGTGCTCTCGGAAAATAAAAGACCTGATCTTAAGGTCGAGATAACTGATTAGAGAAACTATGAAAACAAAATTAAAATACATTGTCAGCTTCGACAAGTTCTTCGAGACTCTAGCGTCCTTTGCTAGTCTTAGGAATTTCGATACATAATAACTGTCTCAATCAGTACCATATAGATAAATTTCTGTTTTCACCCTGGCTGTAATCCTATTTGAAAGGTTCTGTACTTGTCTGATATTATCTTTTCGAATGTTGCTTTTTCTCTGACAGCTAATGTTTGATTATTTAGCGCCTACATCACGAAGTCGATTTATGACTCACCTCTTCAGCCGTAATGATGTTACCACGGTTTCCGAAGTCCTCCTGGATAAGTACACCGACCACGGAGGTGGGTAAGCTCTTAACTGTGAGGGTGACACTCTCTCCTGGCTCAGCTCTCTGCCTGTCGGCTGTCAGAGTCACCTGAAAAATGTTACATCCGGGTATCAAAACAAAAGGTTCAGTGACGGCAATGATTTAACCATCGTGCAATTAATTCAAAAAGTGGAGAGAAATGATTGACTTGCTGACTCTTCAAATTAACTGCGTAGATCTTTTATTGTTGCCAGTGGTTGCATTCATTCTCAGGTCTATGCAAAGTAACACAGAAAATATGAATGCCAATGTTCCGAGTCACCCCGGAAACGACAAGGAGAAGACAACTGTTCGTTTACTTCGTGTCGTAGCGTTAAGAGTTATGGTCCCTAACAGTACCTCGTTGCGCAGGAGTCCCTCCACGTTAAAAGCGATGCTGTCAGCGACGAGTTCAAAGATCCCCGAATCGCCGACATTCAGGTAAGCGATGATGTCTGTGACGGGCGCCATATTCCAGGACAGCTCCACCTGGAAGTCGGCCGAGTAAACGTCTCCTGTTCTGGCAGCATTGGTCAGGGACGGGCTCAGGACCTGCAACACCTGGCCTCTGGACACGATCTGAGACAGGAAACAAAATGGTGTATAAAAGTAAAACTATAAAAGTCAATAATCGGATATTTAAAGCATTCAAACTAACGGGTGTTACACTCTAGCGCTAAACTATGATTGATAATTAAGCGGTCTATGATCATCATCACTATTTGGACCAGTGTACCTTGTGGTAAAAATGTTTTGAAACTTAAGAAATACTCTGACTTGCAAACCATTGAGTCAAAAACTCCATATTATTTCATTACTAAGTATAGCTAAAGAAATTTTTTTTTTAAATTGTCGTAGAAATTAGTAGTTCATTAATCAATATCATTTCTTTGTTACCTGCGCTTTCAGAGAGTTCAGCGGTTTGTTTGATGTGGCCCGGAAGTTGGCAAAAGCCTGCTGACCCTGCACGCAAATAGGTGCATAATTAAACACCTACACGCATCTAAATACATACATACATACATACATACATACATACATACATACATACATACATACATACATACATACATACATACAGAGTCAGACGACTGCTTAAATTATAAACAAACGAAATAAAACTGATGTAACAAAACTGTTAAATCGACACTGGCATGGCAGAAGTATGTTTAATTTTTTTTATGTAAATGCACACCCCTGAACTTTGACTTTGGCATCTATCGATTATTGTTTTGTTTTGATTAGATGTAGAGACTACATTAGCAGCCATGAAGTTAAATTAACGATGCATTCATTATTTGAAAAGTGGTAATCCAGTAATACTGCAATGTGAACAAGTCTTTCTGTCAAGATTTGAACTCATGATGTGGAACATGAAGGCAAGACAACTTTTGAAATATCAGATCAGTAGCTTACAAATATCTTTTTGAGTGAAAACTTTCGATCAACGAAATAGCTAAATGAGAAAGCCTTGTTGCCCGTGTGAAGGGCAGAGCATCACTCACGGAAGTAAGACGAGGCACAGAGCCAAGGAGAGACAACTGCAGGTAGCTGCTTGTCGATGATCCAACACTCTGCAGCGTCAACTGGTTCTGTACCCCTTGGAAGGTAACCTGCATCATCATCATCATCATCATCATCATCATCATCATCATCATCATCATGACAGCTGCTCCATTAAAGATAGAAAGACCATGTGGAAAATCCTATACGCACCGTGTTTAAAGTCTACAAAAGCGCACACACCCACACACCCATAAAAGAACGCAGGCACGCAGGCACGCAGGCACGCACAATCACACTTCTTTTTCCTCAAGCTTGTAAGTTCTACAGCTTTATTTTTGCTTAAATAATTTCGCCGCCTCCACCACCAAAGGAAGATCTATTCGTACACGAATGTCCACTTGTGTGACGTCATTGGGGATATCCAGCTCCACGGGGAAGAAGCCAGACTCCGGAAGAACCATTTTCTTAGCCAGGATGGGGTAGGAGCCCGTAAAGCTGGAGACGCCGTAGCGAGAGTCAGGCGAGGGTTTACTGTAGTGACCTACGCCATACACGTAGACAAAGCGGAAGATGCTGTCAGGTGGGATGTGCAGCGGCTGGTCCTCCTGGTCTGTCACTTGCACCTAGCGAACAGCAAGCCACGAAGTTCTTAAGAACAAAAATATTAGTTCACGTGCATTTACACTCTTCATTGTGCCCACCCATCCCCCCGGGGTCTACTCAAAGTCATGACGTGATTGGTCATGGCGTCACCATAGAAGGCTGTGTCTCGCGGTTAATAGACTGACCCAATCACTCACAGAACACGCATAGCCAGGTGATTACAATATTACTATCCGTGATAGACTAGATTCAGAGAGGTCACTGAGAATAGTTGAGAAATTTCCTTTGGCTTCTTAAAATGATACGGGAATGTGTTCTGTAACTTGTGAAGGAATAATTAGATATGTCGTTGTAATGGTCAGTGTCGTGTCTGAAATGTTACTGAGAGGAGATATTCACGACAAGATGAGAATCCTCACAGGAAAACTACAGCCGGGAATTATTGAGACATAAATACAAAGACTCATGATGACAATAGGAAGTCAGCACAAGAAACTGTGAGACATACGAAGGCCGTGAAGGGCAGCCCGGGTCTGATGACGGCCGGTGTCTTCTCAGTGAACTGGACCTTGACATTGCGCTCATAGGTGTTGAGGGTGGACTTGCCTACCACTGTCCTGCCAGTGGCCTGCTCTGTCACCGTGGCTGTCACCACGGCGTTGCTTCTGTAGTAGGCCAGCTCCGAGAAGGTGAAGTTAGCGCTGCCGTCAATCTGGACACGTGTAGTATAATGTGGAACAACAATGCGCACACGCTAGATGTGTCTTGTATTATGTAGCCAAATTCATCGTAAAGGTTAGACCAAAATTGTATAATATTAAACATCGTATTATAGAGGCAAGACATATGTTGCCCAATAGAAACCACATCTTGTACAGCTTAGAGATACGGTGCAGTTTATGATATAACATGTCGTACAATTTAGGTACAGTACAATTAAAAAAACTGTGGAGTAAAAGCAGTTGTTTGATGTGTAATTTGTAGAAAACAAGCTCAACAGGACTACAGATAAATGAAAGGTATGTACCACACACACACACACACACACACACACACACACACACACACACACACACACAAGGTAGGCACATGCTGGAACTGCGCTTACTCCAAAAACTCATCAAATACCTGAAAAGATGTCTTGACAGAATCCGAGGTGTAGCCTGTCGGAAGGGACACTTCCACGGTCCCCTTTATACCCACACCTTGCGGATACCTGCAGAAAAAGAGAAGACTTGCAAGCCCTCAGAGACAACACTGGTTACAACTCACCGTGGAGGTTGATAACAGCTGAGATATATTGGTTACTACAACTCACTGTAGAGGTTGATAACAACTGAGATATATTGGTTACTGCAACTCACTGTAGAGGTTGATAACAACTGAGATATATTGGTTACTACAACTCACTGTAGAGGTTGATAACAACTGAGATATATTGGTTACTACAACTCACTGTAGAGGTTGATAACAACTGAGATATATTGGTTACTACAACTCACTGTAGAGGTTGATAACAACTGAGATATATTGGTTACTGCAACTCACTGTAGAGGTTGATAACAACTGAGATATATTGGTTACTACAACTCACTGTAGAGGTTGATAACAACTGAGATATATTGGTTACTACAACTCACTGTAGAGGTTGATAACAACTGAGATATATTGGTTACTACAACTCACTGTAGAGGTTGATAACAACTGAGATATATTGGTTACTACAACTCACTGTAGAGGTTGGTAACAACTGAGATGTATTGGTTACTACAACTCACTGTAGAGGTTGATAACAACTGAGATATATTGGTTACTACAACTCACTGTAGAGGTTGATAACAACTGAGATATATTGGTTACTACAACTCACTGTAGAGGTTGATAACAACTGAGATATATTGGTTACTACAACTCACTGTAGAGGTTGATAACAACTGAGATATATTGGTTACTACAACTCACTCTAGAGATGAATAACAATCGAGATACATTGTACAGATGTGGATAACAGGTGCTTTATGTTGACTACTAGAAATCACCGAAGAAGTGGATAACAGCTTAGAGACACTGGTTGTTAAAATTTATTGTAGAGGTGGATCACCGATGATATACCCTGGTTTATAGAACCTTGTCGCTACCAGAAAATGGAAAAAATAAAATAATTGTCATAATTGTCTCGCTTGTTCCAGTATTTATTTATCTAGTAGAGATGCTTTTTCTGTTAACTTTCGTTTTATGTTGTCTGTTACCATAGACTAAAAGGTCTTCCATGTTCACAACCCACAGTCGCAAGAAGAATAATAACCTTATCTTTAGTCCAGAGTGTTTGGTATAAAATAATACCAGCCTCTGGAATGTTCACTACCAGCTTGCTATGATAACATTTACAAGTCAAGAAGGAGCAGGGGTATGATTTACCTGGCTTCTACATTTCCAAAGAGAACCTGAGAGGTGTTCATTGTCTTGGGAATGTTGAGCTGTACGCTGAAGGGTGGATTTTCTGTAACACAAGCCATCATAAACAGAAATGAAGGAGTAAAAAAACAAAGTAATCAAAATGTCCAATCTTGTATACTTTCCTGATCAAACGTGTGATGATGCCATTGCAAAATATTCAGTTTATTTAGCAGACAATGCCAATTTTACATTATACTGCAGTGTACAGAGTTGTCTATCGTCCCTTTTCCACTATGTTAAGAATCTGTAAATAATTTTCTATTTGGTATTTAGTGAGTCAAGTGACCTACCGTACTCCTGTACATCAAAGTTCACTGTCATTTGTCCAGTCCCAGACTGAAAAACAAAACATGCAGGTTCTGTCAAAATCCTTCCAGTCTTTGCAACCATTAGTGCCACTATGCAGAAATAAAACAATAGTAACTGAACAGACACACACACACACACACACACACACACACACACACACACACACACACACACACACACGCAAAAGAGAGTATAAAAACATTTTAGTGTTATACAAATAAATTTGAATCTGACCGAATAAGCTGTGATTGACCATTGGCCGAGAGGAGGGTATTTGTCAAGATCGAAGGAGAAAGAGGAAACCAGTCCTGCATCTGATGTCCATCTTCGGACCACGTTAGACCCGGGTGCCTGGAAGTTAATATGTAGGATTTATGTACCACAGGTAGAAAGAATTAGAGTACAGGTATTTGCACTACCCGTTGACAACACGTGGATTACATGCAAACTACATAGTAGGCTAAAGAGAAGATCATCATCGTTGTCATCAGCACACTGTCTTCATCGTCATCATTCTATCGATCATCTGTAATGACGCAAAGAAGGAAGCGATAAGACAGAGGCACATTCGGAAACGAAATGACCAACAGAAGGTAAGAGAATAAAGGAGATGCAGCTCAAGTGTCTTACGAGATTGAAAAATGCAATGGTAGGAAATATTATTAATAGACAGAAAGAGGAGGACGAAAATTCCTGCTGCCATCTGTAGAGGACAAAGAGGAGACTACTGTTGGGAAAACAATAAGCCATTGACTGGGATTTATTGCTCCAATAGTCCGAATTTGTATGTATGTATGTATCAAACTTACTAGTACAGTGACTGTGTAGACATCATTAAATGGTTTGAGATCAGACAGCCGTAAGCTGAATGTTCTGAAGTTGACTGAAATAGAGGTGAAAGAACCCTTTGTTATTTTTTTCAATGAAAACTCACTCACTCACTCACTCACTCACTCACTCACTCACTCACTCACTCACTCACTCACTCACTGTGGGCTGATTTACCTGTCTGGCCAGGCCGGTACACCTGACGATCTGGCTGGATGAACACGGAGGCTATTTTAGGCTGGAGGTTTAAGTCGGTCCGTGTGTCGATCTGAAGGCCACCCGTGCCTCTCACGTGCAGTCTGTAGCCACTGTTACTCTGAGCCACGTGATCGGGAACCTTACAGGGAGACACGTGACATGCATGAGTCGCCTGTTTATCACTTGCTGTCTAGTCTAGCGCTACTCCGCCTTGAAGAAGACTTCATTAGGACATTATTAGAGGAAATTATTCGTTTGTGAAGACTGTAGCTTGCATCCCTCGGAAAAAGGTCAGATGAAAAAAGGAAAAGATTTTAAAAAACAAGATAAAAGGAAAAACTTTTACATAAAACGACGAAGCCATAACAAAAAGAACAATCATGCCAAAGCCAAGGATTATAATTATAATGTTTCTCAATGTTAATTCTCATTCTCCCTCGCTTTATAATGACAAAGCAGACCAAGACTTTGCGAGCCTCTTTAATGGCCTGGTAGAGGAGTATTATCATGAACAAACAACTTTCTAAAATAATTTCATGGTATTATATGTTCTTGATTGTTCAGATAATCTAGTACTTAATCTTACCTTAAACGACAGTGTTCCAGGTGTGCCTAAAGATAATAAAAAATAACGTTAATAGTAATAAGCTAATCATCATCATCATCATCATCATCATCATCATCATCATCATCATCGTCGTCGTCGTCGTCGTCGTCGTCATCATCATCATCTATTTTAAGACCGAAATTGCTCACAAGAGAATCTCCAACCCTAGTCCAATCACGAAGTAAAAACTCTTGATACTTTATGCACAAACATTGAGATGTTGGGGAAGGGAGGTCTGTGTAAGGATTACAATCGACCATTAATATAAAATCTACCATCAGAGACTTGCTTTTATTCCCACGCGATATATATATATATATATAATTTATATTCATTTTATCCTTAACATTTTATTTTCTATGCTGCCTATAAGACTGTGATTTTTTTCAATGTATTAATGCACCCTCGATTTCAGAATAGAATATCCAGGATACATCCAAGAGACGGATGATACCTCAATGCTTCATGTGGATATTTGTTTCGTTTTTGCTCATGGCGCTGAACACAAAAATGTTTCTGTTTTCATCTTGTTCAAAACCACCAACACGCCTGTCTTTAGTAGGCTACCGGTGAACTATGACCCAGGTAATTAGTCCCGTGACCAGGAGAGTAACAGGTTTAGGGCCGATTCCTCAAGGTCTAGCCCGAGATAACAGGTAGAGCAGGATGCACAACAAAGAATAAGTCGCTTTCAAATATTTTAACACTATCCTAGACTGACATTCACATCCTATGTATCCGACCATTGAGAGTGCCATGCCTGATCAGTGCATGAGATTTACTAGCTTACTGTTGCTTACCTTGGCTAAAGGTTCCAGATTGTCCTGCTACTGATGAATAGTCGTAGGTAGAGCCAGGATACCTGTAGTTGTACGCTTCGATCTCGATGGTGACTTCGACTGGACCACTGGACTCCATAATTTCGATGGCTACCGTAAACATTTCTCCTGGAATGAAGGTCTTGGGTGCGGTGACCCTGTACTTGCCACTACAAACAATCATGAAACAAAACCAGTCGAGTTAATTCATTGATTTGTGGGGGACTTTAATGTCTACACAGACGGCATATGTCTTGAGATGACAATTGTCTGCGGTGATGACCCTTGTTTTACAAGACATTCCGAACTGGATAAGCTAGCCTTATAGAACCATTCTTGAAAGGAATTTCCAAGACAGTATTTTGTCAACAAATCAGAATTTTTAAAGCTATCTAAAAATACTTTCTGTGCTGTACCCATACTCACTCTCCCCAATATCTACCGATAACAGAACACACCTAAACACACAGAGCACCTAAACTTTTCAAATTCTAGTAACAGTAGCAGACACTTGTTCCTTATAGTGACTGTAACAAGTACTAGTTCCTTAATTCATCTGCTCTCTGCGACCGTATTATATGCTAGTGTTTAAATTGTTGGAACTCAATATCAATGAGTAAATTCCGCAAAATCTCAACTCACTCTTCGGACAGTGCGCTGGCACTGGTCACAGCACAGATCAGGAGGGTGAGGACGCTAATGTCCCTCCTGGCAAAAAAAACATGGAACACGGTTAGACATCAGCAGACTTTGATAAATGACCTTTGATTACAAATTCGCTGTTTTACACATAATAAATCTGATACCATTGACACAGTCGTATCTGTTTATAGGCAAACAATTCATCAATTTCAAGCGTTTTCTTGACAGGAAGAATAAAGATATGATGTATGTCCACATATGCGACAATGCATATCTAGTTGGGAATGGCTTTAATAAAATTTATTTTTGCAGATTGTCAAATGTTTTTCTTGAAAAGATGATCTCCTGTAGCTTGCATCCCTTATGGCGTCGGAAAAAGGTCAGATAAAAAAAGGAAAAGATTTAAAAAATCAAGATAACAGGAAGAATTTGTAAAGAACACGACGAAGCTATGGCAAAAAAACTAAAAGAATAATATTTTTCATAAAGTAATTTGTTCTGTTAACAGTCAGCTACGAGGAGTATGTTTATGCTTACATTTTCGATGAAGCAGGATTTATTTAGGCAGACGTAGTCTCTTGTTTCTCTACCTGCTGTCGTCTGGTGATGTGTCCCAGTGCAGGCCAGCACCTGTTGTTATATCCTGGTCCCAGTCATGATAAGAAATTATCGTGAGTGTCGGTATCGTACATGAATAAAATCGCGATTGCCACTTGTGTGTAACGTGCATAGAGCTTTTCTCTGTGTTCTCAAAGTAAAGGCATTAGTCAGTCAGGTTCTGAATATTTCCAGCTGTTTACATATCTCTGACTGTAGCCACCCTCCTGTTATATCTTACGCCTACGTCTGGATTCTTCTTACTTCAGAATGATACAGCATGATGCAGACGACAGCAAAGACATTCAGAAGAGACAGGGTTGGGAGTGAGGGATGAGCGAGTGGAATAGTGGTAGTGATGGTGAGTGTGGGGGGGGCAACAGAAAGACAGACGTGGAGAGAGGACCAAGAGATAGAATGGAAGAAAGGAAGAGAAAAAAATGTACACTTAACGATAAGAAGAATTTTAATTCTTTGCGCTTTTCTTGAAAGCAGACGCAGGGCTTGGCGATATCTCACCCACACACGTTCTCTCTCTCTCTCTAACACACACACACACACACGCACACACACACACACACACACACACACACACACACACACACACACACACACACACACACACTAAGGTACTACGCAAATGTCACAATGTCATTAAGTACTGTGATGATAGGCCCACCCTGATTACTGAGCACACCCACCCTGACGGAATTTTAAACATGAAAATTGAGGCTCAGTGTATTGTAAATGCAAATTATTTTTAGGACTTAACCATAAACATTTAAAATAATTTTGAAATTTTCAGTCCATAGATTGATGATACTAAACATTTCTAGTTGTTCCCTGAAGGCAGTCAAACACACATGCAACTAGACATGTAAAGCGACTGAAGACAACTTCTCTCATAGTTTGACGCAGTTTTTCACTTTGCTTTTTCCTGTTTAACCCGAGCGTTCAGCCAGATGTGTCCGTTCTCATCATGGGGTTCAAGGTTGTTATATTTTTTTTTTAATTTTTAGCAATGTTCAACAGTTAGAGTATTATCAGACTAGAACTTTTTTTACACTTTGAAATGAAATTAATAGGAAACGGATATCCTGTCATACTGGACTTCCAAAAACATACCTATCCAAGGTTAGGTCAATGCGTACCTAATGTGTACATCTGTGAAGGTGGGTAAACAAGTGTAGGGCAGTGAGCACATAATGTGTACATCTGTGAAGATGGGTAAACAAGTGTATGGCAGTGAGTACATAATGTGTACAGTCTGTGAAAGGGGGTAACAAGGCTACGACAAAGCGTACATAATGTCCAGTCTGTGGGGGGGGGGGGTAGGTAGGTCGAAACCCTGGAGAAGGGTAGTTCCTGTTCTCCTCCAGTCATCTTTGACATCCAGCAACTGGTTTCCCGGTTCGGACAAAACCGTCATCCTGGAAACTGGGGAGGTGCAGCTGGAGGACAGCAGTCACTGACATCGGCGCAGGACAAAAACCGACGAGGAAATGGGACCAGGTTGTATGTCATGGTGGTGCAGGTCTAAGATATAAGTTGTCATCTGAAACTTCATCGCCTCCACAAAACATTCTTGACTGCGCGCGGGGAGGAACTGACAGGTTGGAGACAAGTGCTGGACCCGAGCATAGTTCGAACCTGTCCTACACATCCTTACCTGTTTGTACCTACAGTTCGTCTACCAAACTCTTATCTACAGCTTTTCAGGGGCACAGTGGGTTTTGCCATATGCTGTCTGATTATCTTTTTAAAATTTGTCTCGCAGTGTTTTCAGTATAAAAGGTGCAGAGCAAGGGGAGATAATTTAATCAAACCGACCAGGGCTGAAAGCGAGAACAGGTGAGAGCTCTCTATGCTTTGTACTTTTAGCCTTTTCCACATGAATTACACACCAAAACATTTCTCAGGAGGATAATGTACACACACACACACACACACACACACACACACACACACACAAAATTTATTCTCTATTGTGAATAACCACAACTTTAAGTCTACACCTTGTTTAAAATAAGTCGCCATTTCTAAGCTGAAGCTTTCCAGTTGTAACATCTCTGCAAGCTAATCCTGGCTCCCTTGATCAAAGCACATATTTACAACTTATGACACACAAACAGTTGAAAAAAGTTTCGCTGTTATCTCCACCAACTTATCGACAGCTTACATGTTGGTATCAGACAATAAGAAGTTGTACAGAGTTCAGTCAAGGACTGGCTTCCACATAGGTCAAAGGTCATCAATAAATCACCATGAATATGATGAACATTTTTTGGTACTTAAACTATTTTCCTAAGGCGGAATGAGCATAGGAATATTTCTATGCATATAAATCACTATTTACATGATAGATTTCAATCTTTAATTAACATTCAAATCACTTCAATTTTTTTCCATTTCATGCGTCCTATAATGACTCGGCCGTTAGACGAAACGACTTAGTCGAACTGACCTTAGTCGAACTGACCCTAGTCGAAACGACCGGGAACCCCAAAACGCAAATAAATGAAGGAGTGTTAATTTGACTGCCAGCTGGTGCCACGTGACTCAAGCGTTTTGGCATGTTGCCAGAATAAATGCTTACTGATAAAAAGAGGCTTTTGTTTGTTTGTTTGTTTGTTTGTTGCCAGTAAATATTTTTACCATAATTACTATTGACGTGGGTCAGATGAGGTGTCAGGTGATACGTGATTGCCTGCAGTCGTTACGTGTGCACATGTGTGTGTGCATGTGCGCAAGTGTTTTGGGGAATTACATTTGAAATGAAAATTTGCCTCCGTTTATTTAGGGCATGTGCATTTGGCAAGAGTCGCTATCGTTGCACACAACAGAATATTTATTGTCGGCTGCCCGAATAGAGGGCCCAGGTAGCTAAGAAAGGCAGATTGTTTCAGACGGGAAGAAACCATCGACGTGTTCACCAGATCATTTATTTCCATTCGAGAAAACTTGCGTGCTCGTGATCCTTTGGGGGAAAAAAACCGTGCATGGTGGAACTTGTTAAACCAAAATTCTGCCTTAAAATGTTGTCATTTTTGTCAACGGAACATTTCGCACGAGGTAAGCAAACCATGGTTGGTTTTTTTTTGCTCATTGAAAAATCAAACATGTCATTGAATAACTTTAATAGAAAAGAAGTAAACATAAAAATACTCAAGGAAAAGTAGGAATACGTAAAATAAACAACATCAAAAGAGCTAAAACCATAAGGATAGTTAAGATTCAAGAGGACCAACATAAGTAGCGAAATGATTAAAATATAAAATATAATGGCTAGAGGCTCTCAGCCCCATAAACTCGAGCAATAATATTGAGAAAAAACCAGAAAACAAAATATCCTAAATTAATACTAAAATTAAACAGCCTTAACTACAGCTCACAAGTACAATTCTTGGGCGTAGATTCCTCAGAATAAAAAGTGGACCAATTATGTAAACAAACTAAATTTGTTGAAAATAGGAATAAATCTAATGACAGATTACAGGAAATATCTGTGGTGCCAATCCAAAATTTCTGTTTCAAGCCCATGTAATATCTTAGCTACTATATGCAGGTGAGTTTCTAGTTCACCTGAGAGCAAACTAGATTGTAAGTATCAGTCTGCACAGGCAAAGTGTTGGGAGTACGTCTATACACCTGGCAGTGCTGGCAGAGACAGGACAGACATCTATCAAACTGATAATCAAGGAAAGGACAGCCAACTATTACTACAAGACACAATGTCTCCCACCAGAAAAACCAGTCCCACAGATTCACTCACAGCCTCACAGATACAGAACAGGTCGTCCCCCCTTACCACCACAACAACAACCCACCATACAACAACATATCCAACATAAAAGACAAACAGAAACAAACATTACAGCAGATCCACCATATGCAAAATCCACTCTAGACACTTCCACAGATAGACTTTGAGCTCACCAAAGAAGAACATCAAAACCAAGTCACTTCAGAAAGGAGGGTCAAACTAAGTCCCATGTACAAAGACTATACAGATATATATATTGACAGATCTTGTGAGACAAAGACACTAGCGACTGACTCCCCTGACAGTATGTCATCTTATCCATTTATCTGAACAGCCGAGCTGACTAAAGTCACCAATCTAAACATTGCTATTTCGTCAGCACATAGAAAAATAACCATAAAGCCAGAAATAAAAATAAGATGGAAAGAAAAATACCAAAGTGATGGTCAAGGATCGAGGAGACTGTTAGATGACCAACCTAATAATTGCTTTTCTTCAAATCAAATTAAATAAAAACAAGAAAGTTAAGAACTCAGACAAGTGTCAGACAAATATAAACTGCCATTAAATATTAATAGCTTCCTCAGTCACACAAAAAGCTGTGGCACAATATAAAGTCATTAGTAGTAACTATGATGACAAGCAATCCAAATTTAAATTAAGATTTATCTAAGTAAACAGGTAAAGAGTATTACAAACTTGGTAATATATCTCCTTGTAAAGCGATAAAAATAATTAGACTGCTACATTAACATAAATATAAATTAAAGAAATTTAAAATACTTTTAAAATAAATTTTAAAAAAGTACAAATAAGCTTCCTTCGTTCATCCATTGCCAGGACTATAACCAAGCATAAGTAAAGTAACTAAGACTATAAAGTAAAACTCGATATAAAAATAAATATACTTCATAATCAATTAAGCAACTGGCAATTTTTCAAACCCAAACCAAATTGATAGAAAATAGCAACATAGCAACGTATGGACTTGGCAACGAGCGGAGAACCAACAACAAACAGGAGCCAGTGGAAGAGGGCGCCACCTATAGCATTCATCACCTGCCGCAAAACAGAGACTCGTTTCCCTTCCCCACCCCAGACACCTTCCTGCCTCACCCCTTTCGTCCCTTTCTCCCAGACTCCCCATATCCTCATTCCCCTAACAGTGGGAAATCCCTTTATAGTGGAATAACTCATTCCACACAACAACAACAACAAATCGTAGAGGTGCCCGGTGGTGTAGTGGTTGAAACACTCGCTCATCATCATTGAAACGAAAACCGAAAGGTTACGTGTTCAGATCTCATTTCGGAACAACCTCTGTACCCTGGCTGTGGGGTTTACACAGGTTTCTTTCTTCATACATAATCCCTCTCCTCTGAGAGTGCGAAATCACATCGAGGTGGAAGCACTTCCTGACAAACTAACAATTCGTTAGCACCGTTTGTCCATATCGCTTCAGTACCCAAACTGGTATTCTGGTCTAATCCATTTATATTTCTATATTTATAATCTAATCTGTATCGGCTTGGAGGTTGTTGTGGTTGTACTACGCAGGTGAAGCAAACAATGTGTGTCCAAGGGTGGTAAGGATAAGAAGATGAAATGATATGCTTGCAATAATGATTTCTGTTCATACCTGTGAGCACTGCCATCCAAAAAAAAATAAAAATCACGAACTTGCTTTTGTCGATGACCAGTGCAAGCATCCGTCACTTTTGTTCTTAAGCCAGTCAGCAAAAAAATTTTTTTTTTTTTTTTTTTTTGCTGGCAGGTCTAAACCTTTAATCGTCGAAATTCTGTTTTGGTGAAGTACGCTTCTAGTGTAATCATTGCCTGGTGTAATCATAGCCTAGTGTGATCATTGCCTGGTGTAATCATAGCCTAGTGTAATCATTGCCTGTGCAGGTGGAACCATGGCTGTGCTCCTGTCTCTCCTGGTGATCTGTGCAGTGCTGCCCTCTGGGCAGACATCTACATCGTTTGCTCCTTTAAATCCCTACACCACCACCCGTGCAGCCCCGGAGACAACGACCCCTGCTGCGCCGCGAAGCATAATGAGGTAAGTTTGTCTACTTTTTTCCCCATGAATTCCCATGACATTACTTTCTTCTTTCCTTCGGATGTTTCTTTCTTGAAGCGTTCTGTCTTTCCTTTCAAGCAGTTTGGTTCTTGATTCTCGTGACTTCCACATTCTAGAAAAGCACAAATCATATGAAGAGGGACAGAAAAAAACTCTGTGAGTTATAGAAATGTATAAGTAGAGGATTAAGTAGGTAGTCAGCTAGGTAGTCATTTAGGTAGCTAGTATAAATTCTTCACTTACTTGTTGCTTTACCTCCCTCATTCATCGTCTTTTCCCAGTTCAACCCTCGTGTTGTCACCTAAAGGTGGCTTTTAGTGAGGTTCCTGTGTCCACCAACCTCATCATCAAACTGTTTTTTTTTTCCTACTTTCTATCTCTCTTCGTTTCAGTGGCAACTATCTACTTACAGTCCCGAGGCGAGCTGTCCCAGGCTTTAACTTCACCTTCGTGTTTGAGTCGTTTATTGAGCGGCCACTGACACTACAAGCTCGAATATACAATACAGTGTATGACAATGCAGCCGGCAGGTACTCCTACCCCACTGTTGTCACCGGGTCAGGGGTCTTCTTCAGAGGTGAGATAGAAAATAAGGCATTTTCTGATCTGCTTGAGATGTAACCAATAAGGTTACCTGTAGTCCACCTGCTATGTGCTTAAAGACCAACCTGGATGGTTTTTTAAGTTTTCATATATCGGTAGATACAGGCGATATAAACCTAACCTGTAAATTTTAACCTCCTAAGAAGTGACCGAAGTTCGTTCTGTTACCGTCTCTTTTAGAAATTAAAAGGGGCACAGTTTATTGCTGCCTGCAAAGGTATCTTAGTCAAAAAAGACTTTAAAAAATCACTAAAGTTGTCCTACTTGTACCCCATCCCATCATTGTTTCAATCGCCTTTATACTCATCGATAACAGCACAACATTGAACGACAATAATGTTTCTGTTGCAGGACAGCCTGGTGTGATAGATTTACCAGTAAGTGTACAGTTTTTACGAAATCTCTCGGACGGAGCTTTAGTAATTTAATTCTACTTAAGTATTGTAGTCAGATGATTAAATACCCTACTGAGTCTTTAGACACAGGATAAGATGTGAACGTTCATTTTATAAAGAAAAACAATAGTTTACAATGCAATGCATCATGACAGAACCAATAAATACAAAAATGCAATGCAACAAATTTTGTAGACTTAACCGGACAATCTTTTATCTTATTTTTTGTTCGTTGACATAAACCTTTCCATTCCTTTATGAATAATTTTTGTGAATGCATGTCAGAATTGCCATAAACCTTTCCATTCCCTCATGAATAATTTTTCTGAATGCATGTCAGAACTGCCATAAACCTTTCCATTCCTTAATGGATAATTTTTCTGAATGCATGTCAGAATTGCCAAAAACTGAAATTCAGTACAAATTGAAATCATTTCCTCAATTAAGTATAAAAAGTCCTGTGCTGTTTATTCTGTAGTGCAAACGTTTATGACAGCAGGTGAGGCTTGTCGGTCCAGTTTCTTTTTTTCTCTGTCCTGTTTCTCTCCAGGTGCCTTCTAACCTGAGGGAAGGCAGCTACTACTGGGAAGTCGGCTGCCCCGACTGTACATTTTTCAACTCCATGCAAGACGATGGCCTCCATCCAGTCAGATACTACGCGTACGACAGTCTGTATCTGTATCACGATGTCACCACCATCCTCGTGCAGACGGACAAAGCTATTTACAAGCCAGGACAACTCGGTCAGTTCGGCAATGAAATATTTCGGCTTTCTCGTTCGCCAATTTGTGAACTGGTTAAATAAAGTGCAGATAGAACACAAAGGAGCTTCAGGGAAGACAGACAGCACTGAGCAAGTGGAAAACGTTTCTGTCGCTACATGCAAGTTTACTTTAGGTCTTGATGTGGGATGGTTGATGAAAAATTTATTAACATTTACAAAAAGCGATAATGTTCACAAGTATCAATATAGATAAACTTATTTTTAATTAACATGTGAAATTCTGTAAATTTTACGGATTGCGAATGCTGAAGGTGTTAAAGCAAGTATAAAAATGTTTATAGCAAAGCTGTAATTTAGATAATGATTTCCACTCTGTACGTATAATAAAAATAGAAACATCAGGCTGCACAACATGTTTCTAAACCTTAAAATTTTTATGAAACAAATTTAGAAACATTTTCTGAAAATTGCTCCTATACCATTGAGATGAGCTGCAGACCAGAAATGTTTCGGCTGAAACAGTATTATCTTATCTTATTTATCTTATTTAAAACAATTCTAGTTTAAAAAGCTCAAAATTATGTTGTCTAACGCATTTCTATAAAACTGATTACCTAAATAGGTATAAGGCATAAAAGTGTTTAAAATTACAAATGTTAACCTGGTACAGACCTGCAGACAGGTGGATGGACACATAAATACAGAGACATTTATCACAGCTTTGTCAGTCTGAATTGTTTGTTTGTTTTTGCATTTCAGTTCACTACAGGGTGTTTGCAGTGTACCCCGACCTTAAAATGTATACAGGGAACTTCGATATAGAGATTGCGGTGAGTCCTAGTACCGAAATTCCCAACCTTCATCGTTCCACTTTGTAAACTCATTTATTATATGAGTAATATGAAGTCACATCTTTCATTACTTTTTATATAACATTGTGAACCTTTACCAGTTGTGTGTGTGTGTGTGTGTGTGTGTGTGTGTGTGTGTGTGTGTGTGTGTGAGTGCGTGCGTGGACATGATGTGATTCTTGAATCCACTATGTCCAAGTTCTGAAGTAAAGACTGTTTTCAAACACAGTATTTTCTGATAATTATATCCAGAAGAAACTCAAATAAACACTGATATTTTAATTTTTTCGTTAGGTATAACAACACTCATATTTAGGACAACCTTCTTTTATCTTGTTTACCATCACTTCAGTGACATTTGGTCCAACACTTTTTCTGTCTTATTTTCATAATATCATAACAACCAGAGGATTATTTTGGTGTTGTTTGTTTGGGGTTTGGGGGTGGGGGTTAACGGAATGGTTACAGATGGTGGTGCGTTCAGATTATCGTCAATCTGTTCTCAGGATCCTAACGGAAACAAGATCCAGCGATTGTCTGATGTTTCTGGGACACAGGGAGTGGTGGAAGGAAGTCTAGGCTTGGCTGATAAGCCTATCTTCGGCGACTGGACGATTTTTGTTGAACTTCAGGTATTACTATCATGTACTTTGTGTCCCATATACCTTCTAAGTACAGAAATTATTTTGAAAGTTACCATTTGGCCATTGGCTGCTATGCATTTAAAATTCATTTCAACAGAACTGGAGTGAACTTCCAGAAACAGGAGACAAAACTCTCTCACTATAACAAACACAAACACACACACACACACACACACACACAAACACACACACACACACACAGAATAATCCAGCAAGAAAGATTTCTGGAAAACAGAAAGAAAGAGAAGTTCAAGCTAACATCATTTCGTTGAGAAGAAGTGAGATATCAGATTACCTCAAGAATTCTTTAGTTATAAAGTGAACATCTAAAACATCTCGGATGTGATAGGGCCTGAAAACTGGCTACTTCAATGTCTATATCTTAGGGCAAGAAAGGTACAAAAGGTTTTCCGTCAGAATAAAGTGGAAATATATACCTTGGAGGTCTCTGCGAATAGAGACGGACAGACACTCAGGAAAAAAAAGAGATTATCGTATGATAAGTTTCTTATGGAACAAGAGAGCTTAAAAGCCTAAGAGCCCTTGTTTTTCCCAAATAAGATTAAACGATACTGTGTCCTGAAATCTGCATAACAATTTGTTCTCAAAACCTGGCATACATCTCAGAAATATGTCCAAGTTCTGTCACTGGCTGTGTCCTTGACGACTTAAATGACATACATTGGAGATATAATTGTTCTTAGATTATTTTGTGATCATAATGATAGATTATTGTTGTTTTGTGTCTCAAGAACACTTAGAGGTTTTCCATTGAGACTTAAGGAACAATGACATATATACGGCACAAACTAGTTGTAAAAACATTTTTCCACAGAGGCAAATTTTAAGCTTTTTTGTCGAAAAAAAAGTTCGACACTATTCGCTATAAATTGCTGAGGTTCTAGTTGTCTGCGAGTGAGAGAGATATCTTACATTGGAATTTACAATTGAAATTTCCTCTCTTCAGACCAGCGCCCGCTCAGATATTTTCAGGAAAACGTTTACAGTGGAGGAGTACAGTAAGTATCGATACTAACAAAAACAAGTTAAAAAATTTATTTTCACATACCATCTGTCCTCAGTATCACTTCTCTGTCCCTAGAGGTCAGTATACAATTAGTTTTTCAGAAGGCAAGATTGTTGTATGATCAGGAACGGTGTAATTCCTCATGGTCATCATCATCCATCCTTTAACGGGCACAAACCGATTCCCAAGCAAGGGGGCCCGCCCGTGAGGCTGGACCGCTGGCCCTTGTCGTCAGGGGAGACAATTTGAAACGCAGCAACAGCCATGGCTCGCCATGAACCGGGCAGCGGAGCGGCTGGTACATTCCGCCATGTTAGCCATCATTTCTTCAACCGGCTCCTCACGGATTGCGGAAAAAGTGTGAAATGTTCTCCTACCTTTTAACCTACACGAGTTATAGGTGTTTAAGTTTGTATTAATGTTTGAAGACTGAAAACAACTGACAGTGATGCCAAATTTTCCAGACTTGCCGAGATTTGAAGTCACAGTGGACGTACCGTCCTACGTGTTGCTCCAGGATGAATACCTGAAGGGATCGGTCAAGGCCACGTAAGTACCTCCTACCTTTAACACCTTTGCACGTTCTCAGAATGAAGTGAACTAAAACGCAAAAATGTACAAAGAAAAACATATTTGTACTGCACAGCCATAATGACCAGCTTATTACTCGGTGAAGCCATGTTGTTCTTCAAATGATCAAGTGTAAATATGTCTCAGTATTGCTAAGTCAAGGAGAGGCAGAAAAAAATTCATTTATTGCCCCACTATGTTAAAAGTCTTTGCTTGTGACTTGCCATAGCCACGTTTTCTTTCTCTCTTCCTTTCAAAGGCCCATTGTCTTGGTCTTTAAACCTTTTTGTATAAGAAACACCGGAGATTGTAGTTGCGTGCACCGTTCTTTCATATATCGTTCTTATTACTCAACGGTGATGATTTATGAACCCAATCAGTTAGCTTGGTAAACGAAACTCCAATTAGGATTTGTTGACACTAATGAACTTTTTAAAGATATCCTGCCATGCGCTGTCAGAGAGGTTTGGTTACTTTTCAGCTACACCTTCGGCCAGCCTGTGAAAGGTATGGTGGAGCTGCATGTTTCATCAACAGAAGGACCAGACTACTGCGGGAAGGATCCACCCTTCATGCAGATTGCCTTTGATGTTAGTAAAGAAGAATCTCTTCTCGTTTTGTAAAGAATACTAATCACTGCTTTCAATGGGCACAAATTTAATTTAAAACAGATTTTTTTACAGACTTGGAATAAGATTAATGTATCGTAAGGATAAAATTGACATGTTCAATGCGGAACATAATCCTAAAGGTATTGAGCGACACGTGTACATTGGAAACATGGCTGACACGGTATTTCATAATTTCGTTCTATTTTTTGTTAACTTTACGAAGAGGTGCTCTTCGCGATAAATTTCTTTTCACTGTTGAAACAGTCGTTACAAAGAGACGGACAGGGTTAAAAAAAAAGACAACACTACATTACCATTGGTAACTAGGCGGGAACACATGAAGTTCGTTTTTAAAACGAAAGTGGTTTACATATTGATAATTGGATTGCTAAATATAGCAACATTGATGAAAGAAGGTTAACGCTTGCTTTTGAAAATATGCATGCATAATTAGCATGTAGATATGCTGCCATGGAAACGGTGTCTACCTGTCGTGTGCAGATTGACGGCGAGGCCAAGTTCTCTGTCCCCAGAACCGATATCAACCGCGTCACCAACACGTACGATGGTTCCCAGGTCAAGGTCAGTCCGAGTAAGGGAAGGTCAGGGTGGGGTCAGTGGGGTCACGAAGTGCACGTCTGCAATAAATTCGCACATCCAGTCCTCAAAGATGTACTGCAATACGCGGGAGAAGTCTTTGGTACATTATTTTAATCAACCTTTTTTTGTCCTATGGGTAGAAAGTAGCAAGAGATTACCTCCCCCTTTCCGCTCTTTGAGCTCAGTTGCTGTGTTTCCTTTCGTCCGACTGTCTCGCTGGCACTGGTACAGAACTCCTTCTGCAGTCTGTTTCTGTCATTTTTCTTATAAAAACCCGCTATAGGAGAAAACCCACAATAAATTAAGTTCTCTCATCGCTCTTATCCGTATGCGATTGTTCTTGAATACAAAAACTATTCATATATGTGACAAACTAAAAACACCTGTGTCCAGGTGACGGCCATTGTGAAGGAGACACTGACAGACATCAAACTCCAGGGGTCAGCGGTTGTGACCTACAGGAGCACGCCGTACAAAGTGACCATACTGGACAACACGCCGGGTGTCTTCAAGCCTGGACTTCCATTCAGTGTCTTCGTGGGTTGATACAGCATCGCGCGGCTGTTACTCGTTTGGAATCTGCTTTTCGTTCACATTAAGGACTAGTGTACTATCTTTTGTAGAATTCCCTCGTTTCTCTGAAAAATTTGATAACTAGGTTGACTAAAATAAATAAATAAAATTTCTCTTATATTCAAAATCTATATAACAACGTTGACATGAACTGATTGTTTAGGTAAGTTGTAGTCCAGTTATTTATTTATTTATTTATTGGTAGTGAGGACGCAAAGAATTATTTTCCCCGACGATTTATGAGGTCTCTGAAATAAGAATCTTTACTTACCTAAGCGAGATGTTATTTGTCTCAGGCCAAGGCCGCCATGCAGGATGACAGTCCTCTTACTGGCAGTTACTTCATGACTTTCATCCCAACGGCTCATTACACCATCCCGTCTGACAACAGCTACCTGTACGGGGTATCCCAGTTCACGGGTACCTATCCGTTGCCAATCAGAGTAATCGAGGTTGCACCCTCGGGTGTGGTCAAGATTGACGTGGAGATTCCGGCCAACGCCACGTCCCTTGACGTCAGTGTACGTTTCGATAAACGGTAACAGCACGTGACACGCGGGTAAAAATATCAGTGACATGCAGAATGTACGCCACGCGTGACACTATTTGTGATATGCGACGTGTCACGTGCAGCAAATACGACACATTGAATGGTATTTGGTGATGTAAGGGAATACAAAAATGATTTGCGACAAAACTTTGGAATTAGGGCTAGTAATTGGTGACGTGATAAAACTTTGAGATGGGGAATAGTAACTGGTGACGTGTGACAAAACTTTGAGATGAAGAATAGTAACTGGTGACGTGTGACAAAACTTTGAGATGGGGAATAGTAACTGGTGACGTGTGACAAAACTTTGAGATGGGGAATAGTAACTGGTGACGTGTGACAAAACTTTGGAATGGGGGGTAGTAATTGGTGACGTGACAAAACTTTGAGATGGGGAATAGTAACTGGTGACGTGTGACAAAACTTTGGAATGGGGGGTAGTAATTGGTGACGTGACAAAACTTTGTGATGGGGAATAGTAACTGGTGACGTGTGACAAAACTTTCGAATGGGGGGTAGTAATTGGTGACGTGTGACAAAACTTTAGAATGGGGGGTAGTAATTGGTGACGTGACAAAACTTTGAGATGGGGAATAGTAACTGGTGACGTGTGACAAAACTTTGAGATGAAGAATAGTAACTGGTGACGTGTGACAAAACTTTGAGATGAAGAATAGTAACTGGTGACGTGTGACAAAACTTTGAAATGGGGGGGGGGTAGTAACTGGCGACGCGTGACAAAAATTTGAGATGGGGAATAGTAATTGGTGACGTGTGACAGTAGCTGTGACGACAACAAAACAACGTGTGATAAAAACGTTGGAATTAATAATAGCACTTGTGTGGCAGCACGTGGAGGCGCGCGACAATATTTGATAATGTGACAATACATTACTGACATGTGAACAAACATTTGGACATGTAGTAGCACTTAGTAATACGGGATATTTCACGATCCTTGTTTGTCAAATAATCACGGTAGGGATAGCCAAATAATCACGTGAGGACTCGACGGTTTTATCTTCCCATTTAACTATATTTTTATATAGCAAACAGAAATATATTAGCTAACATTGAGTCTGTTGTTAATCAGGTGAAATTCCAGAACCTTCGTGCCGCCAAGACCATCCAAAAGATGTTTTCCATGAGTAACAATTACCTGCAGCTCTCGCTTCTCGATCAGAATCTTAAGGTAGGAGCCATCAGGTTACTTAAATGAACTCACAATCTACAGGGATCTGCTAAAAAAAAGACTGTGGGCTGTTTCAGAAATGCAACAGATGATTTGAAATGAGAAATAATCTACCTTAATTAATGTAGAAATATTGAGCTAGTTTTTATGAATACATTATATAATAGGTTTTCAAGGAACAGTGGGCCCATTTGTTTTCACCTAGAATGAGAGCGAGTTACTTTGTTGTTATAAAATGAAAATGTGCTACAAGGTTCCTAAAACATAGATATTAGTTCCTTTGTTCATACACAAGCTAGGAATGTGTTATGTTTCTTACAGAGTAGACAAACGGCACGTGTACAGGCAAAGGCAACAGAAGCCATAGGGCGTCTGTCATACCAGGTACCAAGTTTACATTGATCACTTGAATGTTGTCCGGTATGTTTTAATTTTACCTTTATTTCGGACACCCGTTCAACACCATTGAACTAAAGTTAAAAAATATCATCCCCACTAAACGTAGGCTCGCATCTTGTCCTCATACAAAAGTATTTAAGTATAGGTATTTATTGACACTAGTAATTACATCACATCAAAGTATTCCCAAAGTGTTTACAGTAATACCTCACGTCTAAGTATTTAAATATAATCTGTCAGTAATGAATCATATCTATGTATTTTAGAGTATATCAGCTGTGCTAACTGTACATCTGTGTATATTCAGAATAAGTTTCACTAATATTTTGTTCGAGATCCGACGCCACAGGTTGCTTGGTCCTCAGGACAAAACAAAGTAATGGCTATTAATAATATTCTGCGGGAGGCAGGGGAAAGCGAAGGATTTCAAGTTATCTGCAGAATCACAAAGCATCAGCCGTTTATTATTTACATTTATTACTTAGATAATAAGCCAGACCCCTGTCCGCTTTTAGATTCTGTCCAGAGGGGTCGTGTACGAAGCGAAAACCGTGGATGCGACAGGTCAGCACGTGATCGTCATTGACATTCCACTGACCCCTGACCTGGCCCCGACCGCCCACATGATGGCCTACTACGTGCGTCCGGACCTGGAAATTGTAGCAGACGGCATCGCCTTCAATGTCGATGGGGTCTTCGAAAACGAGGTAAAAAAGGAAAGACGAAAAAAAGGACCCAGATTCGTGTCGGATTCTATGATCTACCTTTCATTTTCTTTAGTTGATCGTCTACTATTTTGTTTAAAAACGATACGCATTTTATAAGACATTTTAAAATGTGTAAATACAAATTTCCAAGTAAGGGAAAGGGATAAGAAGATTGATAGAAATGGACATCGGACAAATTAATCGACAAAACCTCAAACTGATAAGCGATGAGTTGCCAGGACAAACCATGTTTGTGCCAAGTAACCTCAGACGAAGCTTGCTTCGTGTTTTTTGGCACTGTGCAGGTCAGCCTGCAACTCAGCACCAACAAGAGTGAACCACACACTGACCTGCAAGTGCACGTCCATGCCGACCCTGACTCCATGGTCTACCTGCTCGCTGTCGACCAGAGCGTCCTGCTCATGAGATCCGGAAATGACGTCACGACGAAGCAGGTAAGGGTGTTTTTTTTAGGTCAGTGTCAGCGTCAGCTCTTCTTTAATCAACCAGGTTTATTCTGCATCGTGGATTTTGAAGCCAAAAATATTAGCGCACACGGACGTACGAAGGAAAACGAACGAAATTTTTTTTTTAATCAGATTGGCGCAGGTTGTTTTGACTTTAGATGTAACTTTGCTGCAGTTTTGTTTTGCTATTTACTGTGATTGTGGTCAATCCATTCATCCATTCAGGTAGAAGATGCGGTGACAGCTTACGATGTGGGTTCCAGACCAACGGACTCAGCCTTTGCTCTGTCTCTCAGTCGAGACACCATCTCTAGCACAATGCAGGTATTCCTCTTTTAATCTTCCACACTATTATTGTTATTGTAAAAATAATAACAAGTAGTAAGTAGTACAGAAAAAAACTGGAATATAAATTAATAATAAAAAAGACGAAGAAGACCATTGTAACATTTTAGATACTCGTGGGAAAAATATCATGAAAATAACCCGTACCGCCTTTTCTAACTTTTAAGAACACAATGCAGCGTTCTTCATGGTCTGCCTTGTACATTGCAGGCTGGAGCAAGAATTTTGTATCGCTCCCACAACTATTATCGTAGCACAAGTCATCAAGGCACAGTTTAATTGATACCACGTATCATATCCATGAAACGTACTATTAGTCTTTTTAATATTTACTTTAAGTTTCTCTAACAACCTCTGAACTGCGGTTTTTTGACAACTGGTCTTTCGTTTTTTTTCATTCTAGGAAATCGGCGTTTTTGTGTACTCTGATGCCCATCTGGATGCCAGGTCTGCTCCTGCCAACCCCCTACCTTGTGAGTAGGGTTTGGGCATAATACAGGGAGATTCGGGAAGGAGAAAAAAAAGCGAGGGGCGAGGTCCAATAGAATCATATAAGTGGCGAGATCCACTAGAATGATACACGTGGTGAGATCCACTAGAATAATACACATGGCGAGATCCACGAGATCTACTAGAATGATACAGGCGGCGATATCCACTAGAATGATACACGAGGCGAGATCCACTAGATTGACTAGAAAGATACAGGCGGCGATATCCACTAGAATGATACACGAGGCGAGATCCACTAGATTGACTAGAATGATACACGAGGTGAGGTCCACTAGAATAATACACGAGGTGAGATCCACTAGGATGATACACGAGGCGAGATCCAATAGAATGATCCAGGCGGCGATATCCACTAGAATGATACAGGCGGCGATATCCATTAGAATGATACAGGCGACGATATCCACTAGAATGATACACGAGGCGAGATCCACTAGATTGACTATAATAATACATGAGGCGAGATCCACTAGATTGACTATAATAATACACGAGGCGACATCCACTAGATTGACTATAATAATACACGAGGCGAGATCCACTAGATTGACTATAATAATACACGAGGCGAGATCCACTAGATTGACTATAATAATACATGAGGCGAGATCCACTAGATTGACTATAATAATACACGAGGCGACATCCACTAGATTGACTATAATAATATACGAGGCGAGATCGACTAGATTGACTAGAATGATACATGAGGCGAGATCCACTAGATTGACTAGAATCATACACGAGGCGAGATCCACTAGATTGACTATAATAATACACGAGGTGAGATCCACTAGATTGACTATAATAATACACGAGGCGAAATCCACTAGATTGACTAGAATGATGCACGAGATGAGATCCACTAGATTGACTATAATAATACACGAGGTGAGATCCACTAGATTGACTATAATAATACACGAGGCGAGATCCACTAGATTGACTATAATAATACACGAGGCGAGATCCATTAGATTGACTAGAATGATACACGAGGTGAGATCTACTAGATTGACTATAATAATACACGAGGCGAGATCCACTAGATTGACTATAATAATACACGAGGCGAGATCGACTAGATTGACTAGAATGATACACGAGGCGAGATCGACTAGATTGACTATAATAATACACGAGGCGAGATCCACTAGATTGACTATAATAATACACTAGGCGAGATCCACTAGATTGACTATAATAATACACGAGGTGAGATCCACTAGATTGACTAGAATGATACACGAGGTGAGATCCACTAGAATAATACACATGGCGAGATCCACTAGAATAATACACCTGGCGAGATCCCCTAGGATAATACACATGGCGATATCCACGAGATCCACTAGAATAATACACGTGGTGAGATCCACTACAATAATACACATGGCGAGATCCACGAGATCCACTAGAATAATACACGTGGTGAGATCCACTAGAATAATACACATGGCGAGATCCACTAGAATAATACACATGACGAGATCCACGAGATCCACTAGAATGATACAGGCGGCGATATCCACTAGGATGATACACGAGTGTCAAGCAGATTGTCATGGACGGCCCTCACTGAACTCACTCCTGTCTTTTTCCATTTCTAGAGCCGACCTCGTTCTCACGCACTGATTTCCTATTCTTTTTTTTCTCTTCTAAACTACCTCCTCCTAATGTCATATGTAATAAAGCGTGCTTATACCAATTTTCTTTTCTTTGCAGATGATCCGTCTATTTATGGACGTAAGTTAAGATTCATTTTTGTTTTCGTGCTAATCTCATTGTTTGATCTCATCTTCAAATACTACTGCGTGAATGCACCTCTATACCTCAGTGTGATTGCAACTGCTTATATCATTATGTAATCGTAATTACCGACCTTGTTTGTATGTTTTTTTCAACGATTCAACGTTTTCTGATTACTCTTCAGCTAACACACCGACCCGACCACCTACTCCAGTGCCCTATTGTAAGTAAACACATAAATAGTCCGTCTTGTAGAAATAAAAGATGTAGTGCATTCATTTTATGTAATGTTAAGGTCCGGTGCCGGAGATGTGGGTATGTGGGTATGTGGGTCGGTGTCCCATGGTTAGAGCACTGTGCTGACGTGGGTCTGCTTAGCATGCATGTGCGTGTGTATGTTTGAAAGTTTGCATAGAAGTGCTTTGTGACTGTACGTATGTTAATGTTCCCATATTGTTATGTGAATTTTCGTGTGTAGGTCAATGTGGAGAGAAGTATGTTTGTATGTGGATATTCGTGTGTCTGTGACTGTGTCACGACCACCGCGCAGTGTATCAGTCACTCAATCCTTTCAACACCTACACGGAGCCTGACAAATACGTGTTCTTTCACACAAATTAAAAGAAAAGAATGATTTGCCTAACGAATATCTCTGCTTTACTAAATATGAATAAAAGAAGAAAACAAGAAAAATACACAAATGAAAAGTCAGTTTAAAAAACGATTCCTACATCCAGATTACTTTAAAATAATAAAATCCCTAAACTTTGAATCCAGCCTTTCTGAATATCTACAAGAATACCTACTCACCTAATCGATCTATATACTCCTGAACGCCCTACTCAACAAATTCTTCTTTCAATTCCTACTTTACTTGTCTTTCCGTCCTAAACCTCTCCCTTCTCCTACCTGACTAACTAACTGCTTGCTCGCGCTCTCCCTCACGTCATTTCCTTCACTTTTTCACATCATTCATACACGTCTTCCGAACAACTGACGTCATTCACGCTCTTTCGTTCTTCCACATTAATCCTTATAAAATTTAAGCTTACTCACGATGCAATCGATAACTAATAACAATGATACCTGACAGACTGTTCGTGTATATTTTCTAGTGTAGAAGTTGAATACCAAACACACGAATTATTTTCTATTCATATCATAAGGATTCTATTCATCATACATTATGTTTCCTATTTTATATGCTATATAAATATTTTATCTGACACGTGGTCTTTCAAATGCAGGGAGTAATTAGTTCATTAGTTCACACGGCTGTAAGAAAACTTTTGCAAAATTATTACTATTTCTGTATTGGAAGCTACAGATAATATATCGTCTGCTAATACACTTATTGTGTATTATTTTCATGTTTCAGATACCCTACCAGCAAGTAAGTCTCGCCAATTTTTATCAGTTACTTTGTCTTTTACTTTAGAGTTTACATCGAGAAACACTTACTGTAATATCAAAGTAACGTATGATTTCTCTTTTTTTAAAGAGATACCGGAATGTAATTTTCTTTCCGAAGATTGGACAGAAGAGTACGTGCTAAGGGTCCTGCCATCTTGTCGAGGGTACAACCAGTGGCAGAACTGGGATCTTATATTAGTTAGAAGTATTCGTAGCTATTTCTGGTGTAATCCATATATTTTGTAGGGAGTTTGAAAGATTTGTATCAAGAACGGATGGGAAGAGGTGGAGTTATTTAAGAAGTCTTCTGAAAACAGTATTTTGTACTGAGCTCAACCCAGCGATTTGAAATATTTTTGAATTCTTGCAGACATCATATGACAGGTGGAGGAAGAGAAATTTGGAATAGTAACGAGAGTTAGACCCCCCCCCCTGTTAACAAGATAACTACTATATATTTTATGTGTCTAATGAAGTGGATATTGAATGTTGTTCTCTCTTATTTGTAGGTAGCTATTATCCCACCATGTACATGTGTGAGTATCCTGGAATGACTTGACTTTTTAACAAAATTATTGGCTGGCAATGCACCTTGGAAAGATGTAATAAAGATCACGTTTGGTAAAAACTATGATAGCATCCAATTCTTGCCAGCTACTTACTATTTCTTTTATTCGTCTATTTAACTAACATGAAGGAAGTAATGGCGTAAGTGTTAAAAGCGAGTCGTTTCCTGGTTTTATGAATTTCAATGTGTAACTAATTTTATTCCGGAATAAATAGATGGAACAGATTTGTTATTTATAAAATTAAAATGAACGAGAAGTTTATTTCATCGAAATTTTTCATGCTTGTCCTTTGTGTGGTCTTGTTTTTTTTTCCAGCAACTGCAATGCGTCCCCCTGGTTAGTAATCATTTCTCACTTATTCTTTGGTTTATGAGCCTGTCTCTCGTTCATTTTTGTTCTCTATCTCTTACCTCCTCTCACCCTCGCACACACACACACACACACACACACAAAAACACACACACAGAATTTAAATATATATTTACATACATACATACATACATTTATTTTGATACCTGCCTGTACCTGTCCACTCGGCTAATTGCCAGCCTGCCTGCTGGCCTCTTGCTAATTGATTACCTTCTATTGGTAGGCCAGCTTCGTCCTTATGATTAAGATCTTCTAATTATACAAGTAAGAAGTAGCACAGTACTCTAGTATACTAATACATTCAGTAGAATACATAGATTCCAGCCAAAGCTCGAGACTAAGGGTCAAAATGAATGTTTGCTTATCAAACCTTCTTAGCATTAAGTGACTTTTGGTCCCTGACGACTCATTTCTGTAACATTTTTATGTAAAAGCGTTTTCTCTAAGATCAGTGGTTGATGCACTTTAGGGGAAGTGAATCAAGCGACGGGCAGTCGTATATAGTCAAGGTAAAACAACAAGTTCCCTAACCCAATGGTTGTAGAGGCAGTGAAGATGTGTGGTCCACTTTGTCTTGGCCATGGAATGTGGGAAGAGAGGGTAAACCTATCTTGTGTAGACCATGGAAAGTAGAAAGTAGTAAACCTATCATGTCTAGGGCAGAGAAGGTGGAAAGCTGCTGGTCAACCTATCCTCCCACTGGAAGCAACTTCTCAGCTACTCATCCCTGCAGGGCAGGTGCTAGGTAAAGGGAGGAGAAGTATGTGCACCACAGGAAAAGTTCCCCTCGCCCACCGAGCGGGCCTCAAATCATCGACAATTCGCTCCTCACTAGAGTGGGCTAACCACTAGGTTACACTGTCTTTCCACAGTCAAGATACCCACGGGATATCCTGATAATATGCAACTTGCTGGATGAGCAGGCAAGCAGGTACAACAACGATCTGCTGCATATGTGCCGTCACTCACACACTGTGGGTCATGGCACCTGAATCCTAGAACCAACCGCTTCGTGAAAGAAACTTCCTGAAGGCCAGAGTTCATGTCAGACAAAACACAATATCACGTGATAATCCAAACGTTTTAATTGGTCCAAACTGCAGAAAATCTTTTTTTTCTAACCTGGCGATCTTGTCAAAAGTCTGACCAGCTTTGACAAAGCTGTGTGTGAAGGCCAAAGGAAGCCAAAGGTTTGGGACATAGAAACTTTGGTCATCACGCTGATCGAAATCCAGACTAGTTTTCTAATACATTGCCGGTACCTTTACCAATACAGTCTGATGTGGTAATATTACTATGTTTGACGGTTTGAACCTTTGTCCGGTTAAGAACTGCCCTTAGCTTAGCGCTTCCCAGCATGAAACTGTTTTTGTGGGTGACTTCATTCTATGTTCATGTCTTGTTTTTTTTAACCACATCTAGGATTTACTGCTGCGATACCCGGAATAGGACTTAATGGCAATGAAGCTCAAAACCAGCCGCTGAAAGAAGTAGAGCGGGTACGCAGCCTGTTTCCAGAGACTTGGCTCTGGCTCAACCAGACCGTCGGGTGTGTGACAGATCAAGCAGGACATTTTCTTTGTTCATTTTTTTCATTTTTTTCTTTATTCATTCGTTTATCCATTTCATATTATTCCTTCCTTACTTATTTCTTTTGATTCCTTCTTATTTTACACAGTTATTCGCTCATTACCTTGTAACTTCTACTTTTCCTATGTCTCTGATATTTCTGTATTTCTTTTAAATTATCTGACGACAAAATTTACCTACTAATCTCCTGAGGTTATAGTATTAAATTTCTCTAAGTCTTATTTTTTTCCAATTCACTTTTCCAATTTTAAATTTTCCATTCCGTTGTAAAAATAAAAAAAAATGCCGTGCTTGGAAATGTGGATCGTAGATTAACGAAGCAAGTTTTTCCACTTTTCATCAACAGAAGCAACGGGTCTGCTATGATTCAGACAACAGTTCCGGACACCATCACATCCTGGATCACCACAGCTTTCGCCACGAACCTGCGGTCTGGCCTGGGAATCGTCCCCACGTCTGCAAAGGCAGATGACTTTCTGTTGTCTTTAGTGTTCTCATTGTACCTCAATGTACCTTGCATGCTTTGTGTTCTATCTACACTCTTCATTTCGCAGTTCATCTAATTTCTTGGTGCTGTCGTCTTGATGCTGCAATAAAACTTTGTGTGCGCAGTCATATTCTAAATTAGACTCAAAGAAATAATTAAATAATGAGAAATATTGAGAACAAACGCAAGAACTATAACATTGTACCTGAAGACTCCAGAAAACCTTTGCGTTTGCCAAACGGTCACAGAGTGTGCGAGCAAAGGTTTTTCCTGCATTCAAAAACAATTTACACAAATAATTTTTTTTTCTTGATGTGCTTTCAGCTGACGGTTTTCCGGTCCTTCTTTGTCAGTCTCTCACTTCCCACCTCAGTTCTCAGGGGAGAGTACGTCGTGGTCCAAGCTAGCATCTTTAATTATCTCCCTTCAGACGTGTCGGTGCGTGTCAG
This sequence comes from Marisa cornuarietis, assembly GCA_004794655.1. Classification (NCBI taxonomy): domain Eukaryota; kingdom Metazoa; phylum Mollusca; class Gastropoda; order Architaenioglossa; family Ampullariidae; genus Marisa; species Marisa cornuarietis. The sequence goes on along the minus strand of SMMW01000540.1, from coordinate 436,243 downwards.
TCTGCTTAATTTCAAATAAAAAACACTATGATGGACTCAAAACTATCTGTTAAAAATAATTATATATTCCATGATGTGATAAAATAACTCGCAAAGAAAGAAAAACGAACGATAAGTCTAGAGACCTGAAGTCAGCTTTTAATCTTGAGTGGTAGCAGTTTATAGATTCCGTGCTTTGAATTTCAGACAAAATTTGTAGATCTTTGTAACCCTCAGAAAAGCTTAAAATGATGACTGCATTTCCAGTTTATATTGAAACGTTAAGTATTGTCTCCTAATCTTTTGATATTAAAAATATGAGAGTCGTTGCAAATCTTAGAGTCCTACTTTCATTATTGTTAATTGATCACGTGTCCTTGAATGTTAACAACTTTCAGGTTCTGGTGACACTGCCAGCCTCTCATGACTACAGCAGTGTGTTGATTGGCTCTGACAAGAGCGAGGTTATTGTGACTGGAGACCAGGAGCAAACAGTGAATGTAAGTGTAACTGTCCTGCGAGGTCTGCCCCCAGATATTTGGCCGACAACTGCACACCTAGAAAGCTTTTACCTGACTGTAACATGGCCTGTTTCGACAGATATATATATATATATAAGAAAAACATTTTTAACAATTAATGCCAATGCATTTAATATAAATAAATTATTGCACATTTTTGAAACTCCAGGTGAAGTCTAACGAGCAGGCTGTGGTGTACTTCCCCATCATCCCCACGGCCCTGGGAGCCATCGACATCGAGGTGTCCGCCAGGTCCACGCTGGCTGCTGACGCCGAACGTCGACAACTCAACGTTGAGGTCACGTGTCATTTTTAACCCCTGGTTAATTAGCAGAGTTCTAATAATTTAAAAGACTTCAAGCAGAAAATTTGGATGTCGTACTTTCATATTTTCTTCATTTTATTTATTTATTTATTTATTTATTTATTTATTTATTATTGTCCTCATTAAGTCATCATTTAGATATGAAGGACATAAGGTAATCGTCAAAGATTACTGAGAGTAAGAAGCGCTTATTACAAGAATGTCAGAGGTCATAGTCTTTTCCTAACAGGCTGAAGGCGTGCCCAATGAGTTCAACATTCCAGTCTTTATCAACCTCGCGCCAAATGGTTCCGACACCTTTACTCAGACGTTCCACGTGACGGTCCCAGACGACGTTGTCGAGGGTTCGTCAAGATCGCGGATCAAAGTCACAGGCGAGCATGTCTTCCTCTGAGAAATACAATCTGTTGGTGACAAAGTTTCTCCGATAGCCGAGAAAAACATTGTTTCGGGGGTGGGGGGAAGAATAGAATTAAGAGTAATGTTACACATTGGAAGACTTCATATCCAAAGCAGTCAAATTTATTTTATATCGAATATGGGGGGTTTCTTGCAGGAGACATTTTGGGACCAAGTGTTGATGGCCTCGAAAATCTTCTGCGCATGCCTACCGGATGTGGCGAGCAGAACATGATCACGCTCGCTCCGGACCTCTACATCTCCAGTTATCTGAAATCAACCGGACAATTGACCCCTGTCATTGCGTCTAGGATCAAATACCTTCTAGATACAGGTATTTCCTGCTTCTGAGTCTACAGCAGAGAACATGCCAACAAGGGTAACAAGGGTGCTGTTACTTCAACCATACTACTCCAAATGAACCAACTTAACTATCCGTCGAACCAGCATATTTTTATTTTTACAAAGAATCCACTTAATTCTCCAGTAAAACAACATGGAAATCTCCAGTTATCTGAAATCAACCGGACAATTGACCCCTGTCATTGCGTCTAGGATCAAATACCTTCTAGATACAGGTATTTCCTGCTTCTGAGTCTACAGCAGAGAACATGCCAACAAGGGTAACAAGGGTGCTGTTACTTCAACCATACTACTCCAAATGAACCAACTTAACTATCCGTCGAACCAGCATATTTTTATTTTTACAAAGAATCCACTTAATTCTCCAGTAAAACAACATGGAAATAAACCAAAGTAGAAGTCTAAATGCATGTGCATAACCTCCAAACGAACCGATATAACTTTCCAAATATTTACAAATGAGCCGACGTAAGGATCACAAACGTTCCTAATGAGCTTGCATAACCCTCGATATCAACTGATAAACTGAGTAATTCTCACAAACATGACAACCTACCCACCCAGCTAACCCCACGAAGAACTTTATATTTCCCGGTTATACACACCATCAAAGAGCATACCAAGCCCGTGACAGTGTAAAAGAGTGTATGAAGTAAAAATGCTATTTTTCCAGGTTATCAGCGGCAGTTGACGTATCAGAGACAAGATGGCGCCTTTAGTACTTTTGGTAACCGCGATGACGCAGGAAATACCTGGTAGGTATTTTTGCCGTAAAACTTTTGAGAAGAATGACAGTCTATTCAACTACCAAGTGCCCACACAAATGTTGTGAAGCAGTATTATGTACCGCGACTAGCATGAACTTTTCTCTTTTTTGTAAAGCCTCGATTAAAAAGTATTTTTGAAAGCAACTCTTTAACGACAGTTTTGTTTTTGTTCCTCACATTGTCAGTGGCTACTAGAGGTAAGTCAAATACTTTTTTGGTCTTTCTCAAAGTAGGATATTGTCTTAGTAGCTTCAAAATGCGATGGAGGTGTAAAAATCAGCATGGCCACACTATCTTCCACTTTTACAATGTCCTCTCATTGAGATCTCTGTTGACAGGTTGACGGCGTTCGTACTTCGTGTGTTCCACGAGGCAAGATCCGATGTCTATGTTGATTCTGTTGTCCTTCAGAGAGCCATGGACTGGCTGATACAGCGACAGAACACTGACGGCTCCTTCAACGAGTTCGGACACATCTTCGACCCAATGATGAGGGTATAACATTATTTCTGAGAAAAGTATCACAGGGTTAAATAATAGCACACAAATATCAGATTCTTTCAGTTTCAAGTAACAAAGGTTTTCTTTCCTGTTATTGTTGTCTTGTTGTTGATAAATTTTAAAATCAGAAATTTATCTCTAATGTCACTTAAACTTCATCAAAAGCTTAAAAACAGTGTGTTGAGTGTTCGTCATTTTTTTTCTCTCAAGATATGAATGTTGCACAATTTCTAGTTCAGCCACCTAGTTTGACTGAACTCTAAAGACTCGAAATTATCTTTAGAGAAATCTATCCACATAATCACCCTGACATATTCTTGCAGCAATTTGGCGACCACTCCACTGGTCTGACGGCTTTCGTCCTCCTGGCTTTGTTGGAGAATGTTGACGTTCCTGTGACGAAGGTAAGTAGCTGCTAGCTGTCACTACTGTCACCAGCTGTCATAACTGTCAGTGACACCAATGCTTTCTATGCGAGTCGCTGTTTAACGAGTCCATACTAGCGTCATCACTAACATCAGGATGAGCAAAAGAGAAAAGTGCGAAAAATACAAGATTTACAGGTGTGAAATAAGGGGTATGTGTGTCACTGATGAAACTCCTAAGGAAGGAGATAGCCGAGAGGTTAGAAGCTAGGAGTCGGAGGCTAGAGGAACGCATACCATCCGGAGTGAGGTGTTCGAGGTCACAATTTTCTCAAAGTCAGCTGCTTTATGGGAGGCGGTCCCTACCTTTACTGGGCGGAAATTTGCTTTGCCACCCTGGTCTCAAACCGGAGCTTCTCAGGGTTCAAACGCTAGTACTCTCATCACTCGGCTATTCTCCTCTCCTAAATTATAACAAAAAAGTATTTAAAACATCATCTCGCACGCCAACACTGCTTTTAACCCGCAGGACCAGGTCAACGCCTACCGGAATGCAACTGCCCATGCCACAGCCTTCCTTGAAGCAAATCAAGCAGGTATTACCGATGATCTTTCTCTGGCCTTGACCACCTTGGCCCTGGTGAAGGTTGGAAGTCCTTTTGCTGACCAAGCATTCGACAGACTGATGGATCATTCCATCTCGGAGCGTAAGTCCTTCCTGCTTTGTAAGAGTGCTGAAACCGTTTTCTTGACTAAATACTTAATGACTAATGACTAATGACTAATACCGTTGACTGCTGCTGATGATGTTTACAAACTTAGCTAAACAATCCTGCAGGTGAACGAGTTGGTTACGATTTTGTAGAAAGATAAAGAACATTCACAGCGTTGTCTATACTTAGAAATGCGAAAAATATTCGTTCACAGGTATGAAGACAGAACTATAAGAGTTGATTGAAACAAGTAAACAATTAAGCAAACGGGCATGTCGAGCATACACGATACAGAACTATACAGACTTGACCTTAGAATGCTTTAAACACGTTTGTGTGTAGACGTGGCGTAGACATATTAAGACTTCATAATCATAACAAGTACAATCTTTTGCCTCAGATGGGATGACATTCTGGAAATCCAACGAAACCATTCAGATCAACCCCTTCAGCCGCTGGAGGCCAAGCTACGTGCGCGCCCGACCAATCGACATCCACGTTACATCCTACGGTTTGCTGGTCTTCGCAACCAAAGGCCTCTTCAAGGAAGGAATGAGTATCCTTCACTGGCTTACCCGCCAGAGGAACCCGTACGGCGGCTTTGCCTCTACCCAGGTCAGCTAACAGAGCTCATATTCTATGCATTACCGTTTGATGTTCTATGAATAATAAAAAGAACAAACTACAACTTGTTACAGGTGATAAGCTGATAAAAATAAAAAACTAAGAAATTGTATAGAAGGGTCTCATAAACTAGCTGTAAATTCATTAAAGGCTGTAGATCTTCTGACTTTTTTAAGACAAATGCTAAGTTCTAAGTGGTTATCTTTAAAACTGTTTTCTATATCCTCTAAGTAGCATATTACTAATTTTTTTAGGTGTTCATTTCATAGATCACTGTCCAGTGCATCGGAAAAAAAGCAAAGATGTGTGATATAAATGGGTGGTAGTGATGATGGACATTTTCTATGCAGGACACTGTCGTCGGGCTACAAGCGATGACTCAGTTCTTAAAGCAAGCGACTCCTTCTGGCAACGACCTGACTCTTGATGTCAGGACACAGTTCTCTGCCCCTCATTTCGTTGTTAATTCCTTGAACAATATAGTGCTGCAGACCCAAGAGGTAAGATGTCAGTAAATAAAGCAATATGACATACCACATATTTTTTTCTTGGTTAAAAAAGTTGGACTTGTATCAAAGTATTTGGGGTTGATGCAGCACATGTGATAGGAGCTTTAAAATGGTATATTAGTGTGGTACTTTAGCTAAATTTCTAAATAAAGGCGACTTACATGTATCTTAGTAAATAATTAGCCTTTCGATAACCGAGAGGTTTCTTTCAGCAAAGAAACTTATTCTTTCAGCTGAACTTCATTCCAGCTGAGGTTACGTTTGAAGCGTCAGGAAGAGGACTGGCTGTTGCTGAGGTAAGAAATAATCTTTAAAGTAAAACGAATTATGACCTCAGTCAATTAACCTAAAATAATTTAAGGGGTGTCAGCTACAGGTAAATGTTAATATCTCTACATAACAACAAGACATTCACATCTATTTTGGTATCAGACAAGTTACTCATGCCATAACATATTACGGAGTTCGTGAAGCCAAACGAAATCGCGCGCACGCACGCACCATCATACCCAACACACACACACAAATAGGAACGGTCAAATTATCTTGGATTTTATTTTAGATGTCTTTATCAGCTATGCATGTGCTATGTTCTGAAGTTCTTTGTCTATTTTATACTTCCTGAAGATTTCCGCGTTATTATTTCAGCTGGATGTCTTCTTTAACACGGAATCAGACTTCGGAGAACAAGCTTTTGCGGTGTCCACAGTCCTTATGGACGACTATCTCAACAGCTTCAAGCTCATGATCTGCACCCAGTCAGTCATCTTGATTTATCAGTTTATTTTAAACATCTCTCTCTCTCTCTCTGACTGTTGTCCCTGTGCCCCTTAACTCCACACCCACCAGGGGAGAGTTCGAGATGGCAGAGTAGGATTATATACCTAAAAGTGCTTGCTAACAGGGCTGTACATATTATCTCGAAATATTGTTACTGAAAGCTGTGTCCTTTTGCTAGAAACATTTAGAGCTACTGCTGGGAATACACACATATATATATATATATATATTCCCCTGTTCTCCAATGTTAAATATCAATAGTATATTAAGCCTACATAACAAGACCTTTATAGTCTGAAAACAAATTTCCGACTACAAAAGAATAATGCTATCCCACATTCTTTTAAATCGTTCTATGGGCAAAACTTTATTGCTTTTGAAACTGTATTAAAGTCAGCTGCACATCATTGACAGATGGCGTCTTGCTGGAGAAAGTGGTATGGTTATACAAGAAGTAGGAATCCCATCAGGCTTTGCACCAGATATGAGCAGCATTGGCAACGTGGCTGGACTTAAGCGTGTGGAACAGCGGGGCCGTTTCCTGGATGTCTACTTCGACAAGGTTAGAAAGACTACCATCACCTTTAAATCCCACGAAGCTGATGTTATGCGAATAAGTTTTCATCCATGTTTTCAAAATTGTCCTCATTCTCTAAAATTGTCTGATATATTTATTGTCGCAGATCACCAAGAACTCGCTGTGCTACACGGTCATGTTTGACCGCCAGGACAAGGTGGCCCACTCACAGACCAGTTATGTCATCACACAGGATTATTATGAACCAAGTCAGTGCACTTTCACTTTTAAAAATAACAACATAGAAAATGTTATTAAGGTTATTAAGGTTCACGGTGACATTTTTCTTGATAAAGAATGTATCTATGAAGCTGAGAGCTGAGCATCTATACCCGACAAATCACCAAATTCTACGGAAGCTGAAGAGTCCTACAGCTTTTTGACTACAGATATCGGCGTTTATGACAGAACAGGAAGTTGTTTTAAGCGACTGTAGTTGAGTTTTTCTGTTTCTTGGACTCGACATGATTGGCAGATAATAATGTCCACTGATGACCTCACGAACGGATTGCAGATAACCGCGCGACTGTGCAATATCAGCCGTTGAGCATCCGTGACGCCACCGTGTGTGACGTGTGCCGGGACTGCTGCAGATGAGCGTGACGTGCACAGGTGTGCTGTTGAGTGCAGTTTGACAGATTCAGCATCATATTCTGTCATGTGACTCTTACTGATTGAATATATTTGCTGGCAGGAGATGTTCTCTTCCTGTTCACGTCTTCTGACAATTTTCTTGTTCTTTTCTTTGTAAGTTTGATTGGTTGATCGTGAAGAACACGTGAGTTTCACATTTAAACACAGAAATAGGCGCGCACGCGCACACACAGAGCATCATGTTAGTCACAAGCGGATTTCTTTTGTGTCTAAACGAATAAACTTATCTAAATAAAGAAATGAGAAATGAAACTGTGCGTCTGTAATTTTCTGATCGTGGTATGAGACTTTGACCGAGAATAACATGGAACTGCGGCTGGGTTCCGTTCAGTTTTGGATGACAGGAAAGTGTTGCCATCTAGTGGCAATATCTTAGTAAGTAAGGGAACAAAGTCATGAAAGGTCATCGTCTCGTCTCCGCCCAGAGGAGATTTGAATCCAGTGCTTTACGAACCTCACTTCAGGGCCTGCCAAGCACGAGTCGTACTCTGTTACTTGACCTCCGTTGCCGAACTCTTGCCTACCGCAGGCAACAGTTATCGCACCATTGAGTATATCTAACAGATTAATCAGACATAAAAGAAGTCTTTCGCCTCTAGATGTTGCTAAGCATACATGAGAACAAGTCCAATAAACTGGCAGACCCAAGCTTCTCTCTTCGCGGCTGAGGTGTTGACATCTGTGTGACCGGATCTCCAAGCATATATATATATATATATCAACATTTAATTAACAATCGTCATACAACTTTTGGACAAATTCTTTGCAACAGCGCCGAAGAGTTATCTTAATATAGATCCCGATTTAAGGACACACGGGCTTAGAGGGAAAGACTGGAGAAAAGACAGACAAATTAAAAAAGTCACATAAAGAAGGAAATGGAGGAAAAATCCTTTTTCTCAGAAGCAGAAGCCCTCACTGATAAATCAAAGAAACCGAAGCAGACTCATATAATCTTTTTTTTTCGTGTCGAGTCCATCTTTCTTTGCTCGTCTATAAACGGGCAAAACTATCGCCCACGTCGTCAGGTATGTTATCGATTGTCAGACAAACGCATCTGGTGGAGTGAAGTATGTGCAAGAGATATGTTGAACTGCAGCGAGGATACAATTTACTGTGAGCTGCATGTACTGCGTAAAATATTAACTCTCACTATCAGTCGATTGTAGCGAGCTTATCACGTGACTGATCGAGTGGAGAAAGCGCTGGCTACCCGACTGTCTTGCAAGTAAAGCGGAGTGTGGTGATGTTGGGGTGGAAGGTACAGCATGTGTATGTGCGTATGTGTGCGTATGTGTGTGTGTGTGTGTGTGTGTGTGTGTGTGTGTGTGTGTGTGTGTGTGTGTGTGTGTGTGATGAGGGAAAGGATCGAGCGGTCTACATTTCTGCGCCGTTTGACCATTTCTCGGCAATACTTCTGTTATATACGGGAAAGGAGGCCCAGAAGAATACTTATTTCAACGGTTATTTACTTTTTTAAATGTTACCCACTAAAAGATTACCCACTATACGACTCTAAAATGTTTTACCAGAGATTCTGATGTCCAACCATGTCATTTCATATAAAATGTTCTAAAGTACTTTTTCACCAGAACCCTATTTAAAAAAATACTTCCTCCCCATGATTATCTATTCAACTTTATTTTCTGACCAATGTATAAATAACGTATAATCTCGCTATACTTACCGTGTGTGTGAGGAGGTAAGTGCATATAAAGATAGGATTGTATGTATATGCTTATAATATCTATTATATTCTGTATTTTAGGCTTGACATTGTAAGTAACGAGAAAGACTAAATGTTGAATCTCTTAATAACCATCAGAGTTGGAAAAGAATAAAGAACCTTGAATTTGAACCTTGTAAGCAAAAAAAGTGACAAGGATACAGAAGTATTTTTGTAGCTCTATCCTAAAATGTGTTGCATAAGTTTTGGCAGGTAATTTCTTACATAATTTTTACCCGTAAAAATGTAAAAACTGCCGATTTGCCGGCGGACATTAACGGGCGTATAATTGACAAATTTTATAAATTAAAAAGATAAACAAATGCGTATCCTGCTCTCCTTTTTCGGATAGCGTCCGCTAATACACTACTTTTTTGGAAAAACTGAGAAAATAATTGATTCTCTCAAAGTATTATTAGTCAAACAAGCCACTTACCTGAACTAAGAAGCTACTCGACGCGAGTGTTTCGTCTCGAGGGAGGCTTGGCGTGTGAAGGAAGGAAGAAAGCAGCCAGGCCCTAGCTGATTACAGACTCATTACGACGAACATGGCAGAAGTCACCTGCAAGTAAATAAGCAGGTGGGAATATATACAAAGGGTGTGAACTGAGTACACAATCATTCAGCAAGTAAGTGTTGTTTATGTGGTCAGGTGACGTCACTCAGGTGGAAGACCAATCGCTTGGACGGGAGAGAAAGTTTAATTGATCTTCATCTTTACCAACATTCAGGTAGAATAGGAAGAGAGCTGCTGATCGGGGGGAAGCCAACTTGTAAGTATGATAAGCATAAATCTACCCGTTGCTGCTTTAGGTTCTTATTAATCTATGACTTAAGCAATACTTTACTTACGATATGACAAATATCAAAAATTAGAATAAGTAATTATGAATAATATCCTGAAAAAACCTAATATGCCATTCAAGAATATAAAAATATTCAGGAACAATATGAAAAATTTAATCTCTTAAAAACTTCTTCCCCGCCATTTACATTTCACTGAAAACATTTCATGAAAATTGGTAAAGTCTACAACCTACGATCTGTAAAGTTGTAGTTAGTTAAAGTTCAAATGTTTTTATCTTCTTTTAAACCATAAAATAGTAGTTACAATATCTTAGAAACTGTAAATACCGTTAACACTACACTTACTATTTTTTCTGGCAGTTAAAATTGTCCTTACCTGATGTTTTTCTGTAAATATTTGATACAATTTAAGTCAAACGAATTGTGCATATGATATGTACATATATTCTTCCTTTTAATGCAAAAGAGCAAAAATGTTTTTGTGCATCATTATTATTATTATTATTATTATTATTATTATTATTATTACACTCTTCATTTCGGTATTAATTAGAGAATTTAATGGAGGACTTGTTACTCTGCCTCCACAGACCTGACGATGCTTCTCCTGGTGGTCAGTGCTTTGTTAGCACTTGCACAGGGTCAAGTGTACCCGTCCTTGAGCTTTCTTCTTCCAAACCCCTACACCACAATACGGGGTGGATTTGGCGAGAAACTTCTAAGCCCGTTCACTATCAAGGAAACGCACAAAAGGTAGGATTCAGCAATCGGTGTGATTTGTTTACAGTCTATAAGAAGTATACTTTTCAAACTGGCCTTTATGGCCATTGTTATGTCAGTCAAGACTTTTCTCAAATGCGAAAAGAGAGAAAGAAAAAGTTCTCGTTCATGGTGAAAGTTCACATTGAACTATTTCACACAACATGCATTACGATCCTTTATTCATTCTCTTTTCAAATCTTTCATATTTTCTTTAATTTATTTTTTCCCTCGGTTTCCCCATATGGTCCTTCAAGACCTTGACTCCTCGAGCAGAATTTTTTCTTTTTCACCCACTTTCTTTTTTTCACCCTGAGTTGTATGGCATCATGGTCTACATGCCTTTGGTGAGAGATAACTGGATTTTGTTTACTTGTTTTAATGGCAAGAAACGGTGTTGTCACGCATGGCAAGTTTTATGTCCTCCTTTAAACATTCCCAAGAGGGATGCCGAAAGAAATGAGCTTGCTCCAGATTCTTGTCATGGCAACACGCAGCTCGCTAGAATCTCTCGGGAAGGGTAGAGGTTTGGGATGATGTAAGTTTCGATGTCAAGGCGCCTGCGAACCTCCAAATACAATTAAACACTTCACTACGTTTAAAATTATCTTCCGAGGACAGTTTGTTTTTTATTGGCGGGTTCACTTTTTCCGGGTCAGTATGATGAAACAAAACTGGTCGTAAAGGAAACTAAAAAATACCTTTCCGTTGTGTCACCAGGCCCTAGTGCAGTCAATGAAATTCATATTCGAGTTTCCCATAAAAGACGCACCAACGCTGAAAGAAAACCAATGACCCATAAACAAGGGGAAGCGAATAACCGAGTGGTTAGAGCACTGGCGTCCAAACCCAGAGGTGCGCGGTTCGATACCCGTGTAGCGCAGCTCACATCCCAGGTTGACCCAGCCGGCGAGAATAAATGCTTAACTCCATGGGGGGGGGATGTGTGGAACAGATAAAGCAGCGAGTAGAAGAGGATACTGCCCAGAGAAAAGTGTCCACATGTCCTGATTGCCAGAGTTAGTGTTTAGTTATATCCAGTTCCCTTTGCTAGAGCCAGTGTCTGCAATAAACCTACCTAGTGTTTAGATGTTTCTCGCACACAGAGGAAGGCGACAAGTCAATAATCAGCGAAGAGTACTAAACACGAAACAGCTGGTTACATTGAAAAGTGTTAATGACTTTAACCCACCAAGTATCTTAGAGCAAACCGCTGGAGAGAGACCTCTAGTGTCTTTCCTCAATAGTCAGGGCAGGTAAATTAGAGCGAAGTTACCATAGAAACATTATTGACCAGAAACGTTGGTCCTGAATGGTATTGTCTCATGACCTGATGCTTTTCGTGACACACTGGGACATTTCCAGGTATTCAAAATAAAACCCTTTCTCCTGTTTGTTTCTGTACCAGACACTGTACCTGAGGTAAGGCACGGAAAAAAGAGCGAGGAATGTTTAGGATAGTTTAACTAGTAATTTAATTTATTTGAAACGAACAATGTTGACAAAGGGGTAGTTGATCAGCTTTACGATCAGAACAAGTGCTGACAAAGGGGTAGTTGATCAGCTTTACGTTCACACTTGAAGACGCAGATACCCGACGGTTCGATACCCGTGCGCCTAGGAAGTGGATTGGGTGGGTTAGGAGGGATGGAGAGATGAACACCTCCCTTGGGAAAGCGGAGTATGTTAAATGACCATGACGCTAACAATCTTCGAATTCCCTTGCAACCGCAATGCTGCTTTCATTTCTTATGAACACATTTTTTCATAAAACTGACAGGAGTATTTTTATTTTCACACTTTCTTGTTTTATCTTGCAGTGCAAAGTATCTGTTGACAGCTCCGCAGACAGCTATCCCAGGGTTCAATTTCACGCTCATGTTTGAGTCGTTCATGGACGAGCCAGTCAGGCTACAAGCTCGAATATATTCAAGAACTTACATCAGTCTGTCCGGAAAATACGTGTATTCGACTGTTGTGACAACAAGCGGTTTATTTGTCAAAGGTGATCACAAGAAGACAATTATAGTGAGAGTTTAAAATGATTGCAGTGATTGCATTTGCTTGAGCTCTGACGGTGTGACTCTTGGTTGGTGGTTGAGTGAGTGGTAATAACAGTAATAATAATAATTATTATTAATAATAATAATAATGAAGATTTTTATAACGCATATTCACAAAAAATAATAATGCTTACTTTACTCTGGAATTTTTTTGTCTTGTAGTGAAGCGAATATATTGTTTTCTTTACCAATTGTTAACTTATACTGTAGTAGCTGAAAACACAGTAAATGATGATGACGATGATGATTAATTTCTAAGCCTTTTCCAGGTCACCCTGGAGTGTTAAATCTGCCAGTAAGTAGATATGTTTAATTTTTTAATAATCAATGAGATAATTAAAGCTCGTGTTTAAAGCTTTAACGAGTGCAATAGTTCTAATCTGAGTTCAGTACATGATCCTACTCCCGCAAACTTGAGTGACTAACCTCCTCGTTTCAGACTAGAAATGTCAGCCAATAGAAGGCTTTAATTTCACAAATGAACTTCTCTTACTTTGTCAAGCTTTGTGTTAATGGAAGAGCACCACAACCTATGTTAGTGTTCTTAAGCTTCTTGCTTGAGTTCTGGATGTTGTTGGCAACCTGTCTTTGTACTCAGCTGAACCCAGTTATTTTCGGAAACAAAACTCTTATAGTAAAAGAACTTTAAATCTTTGTATCAATAGTAATTTTGTGCTCACTTTCATAATGAAGTCAACTTTTCATTAACTTAAATTTATCATCAGATTTTTCAAGAGTAACGCCATAAGGGACATCTAACTGAAAGAAAGAAAGAAAGAAAGAAAGAAAGAAAGAAAGAAAGAAAAAAAGAAAGAAAGAAAGAAAGAAAGAGAATAAAAAATCAAAAATAGAAAAAAACCGATATTATGTCTGCATCACGTAGGTTTTCAGTTGATATTTATTTTGGCTGCAGATCCCTTCCAACCTGATGCCAGATTATTATGCCTGGGAAGTGGGTTGTGACAACTGTACGTTTTTTGAGCCCAGAGAAGACTACGAGGGTCGAGCCACTAGATACTACGTCAACGGCCTCGTCAACGTCTTCTACGATGTCACGACCATTCTCATACAGACAGACAAGGCTATTTACAAGCCAGGCCAGATCGGTCAGAATTGGATTCTTTTTTCTTCTCTCTCTCTCTCTCTTAGTCTTAGTTTACTTGAAAAACTGGTCCTTTTTGATATTTATAGATAGATAGATAGATATCCAAGAAATGGACCTTAAAACATTTAATTAACATTAAATAACTTCAACTTTTATATATTTAAATATAGGCATAAATATTTCACATAACTGGTTATTAATATTACTTACTATTCAATCATCACAAATAATTCATAAATATTCTATACCATTACTTTGTAAGGTCCTGTTTATTTTCTGAGATAATTAAACGGAGATATCATTTATGGATTACAGTTCACTACAGGGTGTTTGCAGTTTATCCAGACCTAAAGATGTACACAGGAACATTTCAGATCGAGATTATGGTATGCTTTGAATAACAAACGTTTTGTGTTTTTGGATTGTAATGTCGACAAAATGACTACAAGACTACAACCAGTGGTCTCATTTCGTTTTGGTTAAAGATATTAACCAGGCATCTCGTAACCACGGGGTTTTGACACACACCTAACTGTTGAGTGTCAGTGTGAGAGTAAAATGGTAAATCACTCACTGTGGTCGTATCTAACCCTCATCAATACTTATTGAACGTTTCTCTTGTAACTCTCTACATCTGTTGCTCAACTACTGGGTCGATGTTTTTGTGACGAAGCCATGAAGAGTTAATGTCAATGGTAATAAGGGTCATGTCTACAGGATCCGAACCTCAACAGGATTCAAAGACTGTCCGAAGTGTCTGGGACACATGGAGTAGTGGAGGGAAGACTTGCTTTGGCTGACAAACCTCTATTTGGGGACTGGACAATTTCTGTAGAAATTCAGGTTTGTTTGCAATACATTGTTTACTGGGGCAATAAAGGTAAAAGCCGTGAACAGTTTCTAATGCTATTGATATGTCTTCTTTGGGGTAGGTCATAAACTATTTTGTAAATGTTAGAGCAGATATACTTGTACTTTATGAAAGACAATGCTAGAAGGATATATATATATATATACTGGGGTGCTAGGGTGCAACACCTTTTACTTCAGTCACTCCACCTCTACTCTTTCGTTATCTCAAACTGAGAATTAATCCAGTGCCTAGTCTCGAGTGATAATTACAGTTTTATGCGAGATTTGGTTTTGATTGTTATATGAAATAAATGTTTTCAGACTTCCACGCATGCAGACTATTACTCCAAAAGCTTCACGGTGCAGGAGTACAGTAAGTACCGTTGACGACAAGAACACTCTAGAAAAACAGTTTCAATACCATTACCTAGCAATGGAAATTTAGGATTATTTCTTTCTTGATTGCTTGAAATTTTGCTTATTTGATTTGTTTATTGGCTCGCTTTGAATAAATACAGAACATGAGATCATGAGAGCGATTTTCAATTCCTTAGTTCTCCTCCCTCGTGCCTAGTATATAAGGACATTGGCAGTATACTTATGGGCAATATTTCTCACACGTGGGTACAAACCTGTCTGGTTTAGGTAACCCGATAGGCAAACTAATTTCCGATTCATGAGCCTCTACGAAGATACCTAACGGGCAGGCATAGCGAAAAGTCTCAAAAATGGTGTTTTTATTTAGCGAGAAATCTGAAACAAGAAACATTTTATAGTTGATTAAGCAAGCAAGAAACCACAGAATTCAAATCCAATCATTCCGTTCAAGCGATGTTTCTCGAGTATGTATCTGACGACCAATATTTATTTTATTTTATTTTATTTATTTTATTTTATTTTATTTTGAATTAAAATGTAACGTCAAATGTGAAATCCAGTTGCGTGTTTCTTGGATCTGCTGCTCACGGATTATTAATTCGATGAAAACAGTATGTCTCCACCAGTTCCGAAGCCTTAAATCTCCACAGTTTATATCTCCACCAAATACTATGTTATTTAAATAATTTAGTACAGCGTATAAAAACACGAAAGACAAGTAAAAAGGTATTTTTCTTGAACTAAAGTCCTCATCGTCTTAAACATTTGGTCACAAGAAGTGAGTTTGGTAGATTCGTACAAGACCTGTGTGACTGTGTTTCAGACTTGCCGAGGTTTGAAGTGACTGTGGACGTACCGTCCTACGTGCTGACTACGGACGAAGACCTCAAGGGCTCGGTCAAGGCCACGTAAGTCTTAAAACACTTGCCTCATTCAGGGTGGCATATCAGAGACTATCTCTGGAGCAAATAGTCCAACCGAAAGCTAAATATGTAACTGAATATAAAAAACAGCGGACAAGATTTTCCCAAGCATTTGTCATCTACACAACTAGATTACAGTCCGCAAGTTTACCGACCATGGGGAAATTTGGCCTTGGTGAAACCAACGACAGGGGAATCAGACTCCTAGAGTTCGCACAGAGCCAGAGACTCACCTTAGCCAACACCTTGTATCCCCACAAGAAATCAAGGACGGCCACCTGGCATTCACCAGACGGATTGGTCCATAATCAGATCGACTACATCCTACTGCCGAGACGCTTCAAATCCAGCATCAACAGGGCCAAGACAAGGACGTACCCAGGCGCTGACATAGCCAGCGACCATGACCTTGTTCTAACAAACCTGAAGCTGAGGCTGAAAGCGAAGCGACTCTTAAACACTCCCCGAATTCGCTTTGATTTGGAGAAGCTGCAAGACCCAAAGGTTGCAGAAGTCTTCAAGGCCACGGTTGGCGGAAAATTTGGCGCACTGAACCTGATGGACTGTGATGTAGACACCCTCGCTGGAAACATCAAAGAGGTGCTACTGTCGACAGCCCAAGAGGTTCTAGGGCGACATAGAAATAAGAAACAGCCATGGGTCACGAACGACATACTAGACCTCTGTGACCAAAGGAGGGCCTTGAAGAGGGAAAAGAAAAGCAAACCAGAAGCAGCAACCAAATACAAAGAAGTGAATTGTGCCATTAAGAAAGGGATGAAGGCAGCTAGGGAGAGCTGGATCGAGAAGCAGTGCCAGGACATAGGGGATGGAATGGCACGAGGTGACAGCAAAAAGGCCTACCAACTTCTAAAGACCCTCACTAAGACAGACCAGCAGAAGATCTCAGTCATCGAAGACAGCGATGGTCACCTTCTCACAGAAGGCAATGCTGTACTCAACCGATGGACATAATACTGCAAGGACCTGTACAATTACCAGCTGAAGACCGACGCCAACATTCTCCAAAACAACCAGACTAGAGACAGTGAACCTGCAGACCTACCAGTCCTACGGGAAGAGGTCGAAAGAGCTGTACATAGTTTGAAGGGAGGAAAGTCACCAGGCATTGATAATGTACCAGCTGAGCTGCTCAAGCAGGGTGGGGAAGCAACTACAAAAGCCCTAACTGTTTTGTGCCAAAGAGTCTGGGAGCGCAAGGAATGGCCCAGAGAATGGACGCAGTCACTAATCATTCCCCTCCCAAAGAAAGGAAACAGCAAACAGTGTCAGAACTACAGAACAATAAGCCTTATCAGTCACCCAAGTAAAGTCATGCTGAAGGTCATACAGAACCGCATCAGAACCACCGCATAAGAGCTGCTAGCAGAAGAACAGGCTGGCTTCAGACCACGTAGAAGCACAGTTGAGCAGATCTTCAACTGTCGTCTTCTTATAGAAAAGCATCTGCAGCATCAGCGGGACCTTTACCACAACTTCATTGACTTTAAGAAGGCATTTGACAGAGTCTGGCACGAGGGGCTATGGCATGTGATGCGGAAATTCAACACTGAGGAAGGGCTTGTCCAAGTCGTTGAAGCGTTGTATAACAGCTCAACGAGTACAGTTTTGCTTAACACTCAAATAGGAGCTTACTTTCGTACCACAGTAGGGGTACGTCAAGGATGTCCCCTATCACCCGTGTTGTTTAATATATTCTTGGAGAACATCATGCTTGAAGCTCTTCATGACCACCATACCTCCATTTCAATCGGTGGAAGACCAATCTGCAACCTACGCTTTGCAGATGATATAGATCTGTTAGCAGGTACAAACAAGGAACTGCAAGACCTCACCAACAGACTGACAGACAGCTCAAACGCATATGGAATGGAGACCAGCACAGAAAAGAGCAAAGTTATGATCAATGGCAACGGCAAAGCAGAGATCTATATGAACGGGGTACAGCTCGAAGAGGTAAGTAGCTTCAAGTACTTGGGAGCCACCCTCTCCAAGGACGGCAGCTCCACGCAAGATATCCGCATCAGGATCGCAACAGCAACAGCAGCAATGGCTAGGCTAGATAGGATCTGGCATAGACACAAGATAAGGTTCACTACCAAGTACAGGCTATACAAATCCCTGGTAGTGCCGATCCTGCTCTACGGATGCGACACGTGGACTCTACTCGCCGAAACAGAAAGGAGAATCCAGGCATTCGAGCACAAGTGTCTGAGGAAGCTGCTCCGGATCTCATACAAAGAACACAAAACCAACGACTTTGTAAGAAATAAGATGGCCACACTCGTAGGACACCAGGAACCTCTACTATCAACAGTCAAGCGACGTAAACTGGTCTTCTTTGGCCATGTAACCCGGCACGACACCTTGTCGAAGACTATCCTTCAAGGCACCTTGGAGGGTGGCCGACGCCGCGGTGGTCAGAGAAAGAACTGGCTTACGAACGTCAAAGACTGGACTGGTCGTCCTGTACAGGACCTGCTGACTATTGCCCAAAATAGGCAAGAGTGGCGGGCCCTATCAGCTGCAGTTCTATCCATGTGCTCCCCCCAACGCCAGGTGCCAGGCAAGGGACGACTGACTGACTGACTGACTGACGACCATGAATGTTCTCGTATGACTATTTGCCAAACGAATAACACTAAGACTAGAAGACACAAACACAATTAAGTAAACAACTTGTTAGCACAATCCAATTCTAAATGTGTAAAGATTTAAAATTTGTAATAGAACAAAGTTGTAAAATGATGCACGTTTGTGGAGGCGACTACAGTTTCTAAACTAAGTTTTACGCTGTTATGAGAAAAATATTTAAATGAAACTCTTTGATTAAAAAAATAAACATTATGCCTGCTTTGAAATGGTTACGAAAGAGCATTTAAAGGAAATGAATACATTGTCCTGTGTTTCTCATTTGCAAACTCTCTTTACACTTTCAGTTACACGTTTGGACAGCCTGTTAAAGGCCTAGTAGAGCTTCGTGTGTCCTCCACAGCGGGGCTGGACTATTGTGGGAAAGAACCTCGCTTCATGCAGATAGCATTTAATGTCAGTACACAAACTATTTTCCGTCTTGGTATAAGAATACCCAGGGTGTGCAACGTGCGATTTACCGCTAAAGATAAACGCGATTGACTTTCGTTTATGTTTAAACATTGTCTTCTTGATAACACGTCAGTCCGTTTAAAATTTAATTAGGATAAAATATTCCAGACTTAATTTTCTTTAGGTTGTAGAAAATAAAGCTAATCTTGTTTACAAAAAAAGTAGAATTTTACCTGCTTGTAAAGTTAAAAAATCTGTTTTAATTTTTTGAAACATGTTTAGGACATCATTTCAAGTTGTCTCTGGCTATGTTCACTATTGCCGTCCCTCTACTGCTATGTTCCCCGTTGATGTGTCTCTTGCTACATTCATTGTTGACTTTTAATCTTTCGATACAGATCGATGGCGAAGCAAAGTTCTCCATACCCCGGGTAGACGTAAATCGGGTAACAGATATATCCAACGGTGCCCTTGTCAAGGTACTTCAAGAATCAGAAACACAGTCAAAGCTTTATGTTAAATAACGACTATCGCAGTGGCTGCTGCTCTCGAAGCTAGGGTTCTAAAGAAGTACACCTTATTTTTGCAAGCTTGATCAGAGATAGAATTCGTTATAGATAGTTTTAAGCACATTAAATAACTTTTCCTTACTTGGGACAAAAAAAGGATGTACGAGCTTACTTCTTTATGTTGTGAACGTCATTAAAACTACTTAAACAATTAATGAGAAACATAATCAAGGAGTGAAAAGATATAAACAATATAATGAAGAGATACATACATTTATAACTATGAAAAGATAATAATTACAACAGGCAAATATAAACATGAGTATGAAGGTAAATTGTGAAAATTAAAAGCGAAATAATGAACAATAACATCTCAGTTCGTGTGGCAGACATGGTGCTACATTGTCGGGTATCTATGTCCAGCTGACGGCCATTGTCAAGGAAGCTTTGACGGATGTGAAACTGCAGGGGTGGGCGGTGGTGACCTACAGGAGCACGCCGTACAAAGTGACCATACTGGACAACACGCCGGGTGTCTTCAAGCCTGGACTTCCATTCAGTGTCTTTGTATGTGATGATTTCCAAATACTAGACGACTATTCAGATAGACAATGATATGATTCTCTTGGCACGAGACCAAGAATATATAATATTAATACATTACATGTCAAAGTTTTATACGGATTTCACCTAACTTTTGCTAACCAAGAGATTTCCGTGAATTCTTAAAAGCAACCTTGTGATTTGAAAGTATCTGTGTACAAAAAACAGATTAGAAAGGACTTGTCAAATGTGAATGTCCTACCACATAATTAAAACTAAATTGTAACTCTATAGAAAAAACACTTGGAATGTAGTCATTCATGTTATGTTTTATAAAGTGAGCAACTTTTTTACCTGTTGCATATCCCACCCCCTAACAACCACTACTGGTCAACTGAAAGTCAAGAAATGATAGTGTTAATCTCAACTAATGTTACAGATAAGATTAATTTTGTGACATGTTAAAGTTCAGAGGTTATTGTTGTTGTTGTCTAAAGGTAATCATATACGAGATGAACTGTGAAATATTTTGTAGCTAACAGTGAACTAAAGTTTGAATAAAGGACATAAGATTACTTGTGTAGTTTGTCGATAGACACCTGAACTGAGAAATAAAGTCTGCTCGACTGTGGAACGAAATATCGTTGGTTCGAGGCCCGCTTTGATCAGTGGCTGGAAACACTGCCTGTACCCACTCCCCCACACTCTCCAGGAGCTTTTTTTGGAAGGAATATTTTATTGTTTGGTAATTTATCAGGGTGGGTGAAGATGACAGTAAGAGAGGGTGAGGCGCCAACCTCCAAAAATTGATGTCTTGGACTCTGTGGGCAATGTTTGGTGCCCTTACAGAGTCTTTGCTTTGAAACCTTTGATCTTTGTTTGTGAAAAGTAACAGTGCAGATAACTTTGGTCTTTACTTGTGAAAGTTAACAGAGCAGATAACTTTGTTGCAGGCCAAGGCATCCCTGCAGGACGATAAGCCAGTTGTGGGTAGCAGCAGCATGACCATCTTCATAACAGTTCATTACACTCTCCCCGCTGACAACAGCTATCTGTACGGGGTGTCACAGTTCACGGGTACCTACCCGTTGCCGGTCCGGACGATCGATGTGCCTCCATCTGGTGTGGTCAAGATCGACATCAACATCCCCTCTAATGCCTCCTCCCTTGGTGTCACTGTGAGTTTCTCGGGTAGCCGTTACCCTGGATAAACTTTTAACTTATAATATGATAATTTGCTTCCAGACTTTGAATGTGCAGTAGGAGAGATGTACTTGAAGGAACTTACACGGTTGTTATCGTCATCAAAAGTATCTTTTACAGTAAAAAGAACATTAAACCAGAATTCGGTTTCAACTAAAGAACCTATCAGAATGTGCTATGTTGCCTTTCACAAAGTCATTGAATAGCAGGCAAGAGGATTTCACTGACGATTTCAATAATTATTCCTATGACAATGAATAGTGATTAGGCTGGGTTCTCTTTAATACACATTGCTTGTGTGTTGTTATAGGTGCCTTTAGAAACATGCGTCTAAATCTATAGGTTATTACTGTTTAATATGTAATTTTCGTTGTTCACCTTGATAAAAATGTTCTAATGTATAAATGATACAAGTTTTCCGGTTTGTCGCCAGTTGGACTTTAAAGGGGTTCAAGCCTCGAAGTACATCAACAAAATGTTCTCAATGAGTAGTAACTACCTGCAACTGACTCTCCTTGGTCAGAACTTTCAGGTAAGAACCCTAGCTTTCCTTTATTCGAAGTGTGCTACAAAAGAAGTGAAAAGTCATGACCAAGCAAGTGACTACTACTTGTCCTCTGACCTTTCCTTTCCTGTCTCGGAAAACAAACAAAACTCCAACATCCAATGATAAACTTTCAAACGCTCTTCTTTTGATAACGTGTCTACCTAAGTCAACAAGTTATTTCTGATCTTCGTATGTAAGTAGAAATCTTGGCTAAATGGCCTTTTTGAGCAAACATCTAGCATCGAATATGTGACAATGTCAGATTTGTAACTTATGAGTGTAAAAACACAACTTCTATAGTCACATAGTCTGGTGTCCGGTAAAGATCTTCAAACGTTTAAAAAAGGGAAAAAAAACGTTAAGTGTTACTTAGCCAGCCATCACCAAGTACTTCGCCCAAATACTTTCGTGAAAACACATTTTTCTACTCGGACAGAGCGGACAGACGGCACGTGTCGAAGCGAGGGCCACGGAAGCCATAGGACGTCTGTCCTACGAGGTACTTGCTACCATCAACATGGCTTCTCTCGACACTGCTTACATTTATCTTTATTTAACGCCTGTTAACATTATCGCACTTTCCATTGGCTACATCTCTGAAAACATCACAATTCACGATGTCAGTGGTTTTGTTGTTGTTGAGACCTGTGTAGGTGTGTTTTACAACAAACTAAGGCTTAGGTTATCGAGATAGGAACTGGTGCGAGAAATGATAATTCAGCTCAACAAAGTTATTTAAAACATTTTGCAAACTAATAGACGTTCACTAGTGTAATTTAACGTTAACTATTTTGCTAGTCACTAAAATAATAGTTTGTGTTTTTTCTAATATCATGAAGCAAGAAACTTGAGATAAAGGCATTAAGACCATCTTTAAAATGTGGTGTTTATTAAATACACACATGACACGCGATATGCATCATCTGTTCTAAACTTCACATTTGATCTCGTTGGTTAGATTCTGTCCAGAGGGCTCGTGTATGAGGCTAAAACGGTGGACGCGAGAGGTCAGAATGTGGTGATCTTTAATATTTCGCTGACCCCTGACCTGGCCCCGACCGCCCACGTGATGGCCTACTACGTCCGACCTGACCAACAACTTGTGGCCGACAGTGTCGCCTTTAATGTTGATGGTGTCTTTCAAAACAAGGTAACACAACGAATGTCGACTTCTTCCATGCTCTTCAGTTTCCTTAACTTGAACAAGAGATCAAACCAGCATGACATAATATTATAGGTGCGTTACCGTGATAGACAAAAAAACTTGTTCACTGAACATTCCATACGGTGTCTGTACAGGTAAATCTGAAACTGAGCACAAACAGAACCGAACCGCATACTGATCTAGAAGTGTACGTCACAGCAGACCCTGACTCCATGGTTTACTTACTTGCTGTTGACCAAAGTGTTCTGCTCCTGAAGACCGGAAATGACGTCACGCCTGAGCAGGCCAGTATCATTCTTTCCCTATCTAGCCATCTCATTGCGAACTGGCTCTTACAGTTTCCTGAGAAAGAAACTTTCACCATGAAACTGAAAATTAACAATACTTCATGTGGGAAAAATCGTATCCTAGCAACGTGGATCGATGAGGTGAAAGAACTATACTTGTTCTATTTTTATCTCACCATCCCTACAGGTAGAAGATGCCGTTACCGTCTACAACCAGGGAACGAGAAGTCCCTCCGACTCGGCCTTTGCTCTCTCCCTCAGTCAGCAAGACATAGGTCACACAATGGAGGTAAGCTGCTTTCACCTTTCGGGACTATCGTCAGTTATCATCATCATCTTTGTCTGTTTTTTTTACCGTGAATTTTTCTGTAAAATTACAGAAGACAGAGAAGATCTTTGTCAACCCCCGAGACTTTCGTCAGACTGAGACTGTTGCTTGTGTAGCGTATTCATCTGCCACTCATGTAATCAGGGTCTCCATTTGACAGTCTTGTCACAGGTCCCACTTATTAACTTTTCATAACTAATTTTTCGACAGCCGTCAAAGCAGACTGCAATGACAACAATACAACATGATAATGCAGAACTTCGACAGAGATTATAGATATCCACCAGACAGCCTAGAGACCCTAATAACACTAAAAAATAAATTTCTGCATTGTCTGCCATGTTCTTTGAAACTGGACCAGAAGCCTGGGTCATTAACGAGTATCGTATTACACAGTATCGTACCGAATTGTGTCTGTATCCGTGTGTGTGTGTGTGTGTGTGTGTGTGTGTGTGTGTGTGTGTGTGTGTGTGTGTGTGTGTGTGTGTGTGTTTGCTTGCTTGCTTGCTTTCTGGAGCGAATTAGAAATGTCCGGTTTATTTGCAGGAAGTCGGCATATCTGTTTTTTCTGACACTAACCTGTACGCAACTTCTGCTGCTCCAAGTACAGCGCCATGTAGGTAAATTTATTTATTTATTTATTTATTTTGGTATACGGTGCAGAGACAGTCGAACAGACAAACAACGAGACAGTTCGCCTACATCTGAGCATTAATTAGTGCACAGACTTCAGCAGAAGATCGCCTTCATTTAAAAGTCTGTGTACCGGATTCAACGGACAAACAATTACACAGACCACTTACATTTGAGTGTTTGTGCACAAATGTTCATCATCATTTGGCTGTACAATAGATACTTGTTAGTTGACAGCACGAACCTTTCCCTAAGTCTACATGTGCACAACTATTTGACATGATGACCTTATTGAGGTTTTTTCTTAATGAATGTATTTTCTTACCGTTTCTGAAAACTGATTTCTTATAAAAACTATTATGTTTCTTTAATACCGGTCATATCAGTATGATTGTTTATATTCATTTTCAGATGATCCTTCAATGTATGGACGTAAGTAACAACTAAACTAGTAATAATTAGTTTTTAAATTAACTGTTTGAAGTCGAGAGCAGCATGCAGAGTCTTATGATGTCTTTTAGGTGCACGTAGTAAAAATAGAAAGCAAGAAAAGTGATTCTTTTCTCAGAGCTTGCGACTGTTGTTCTTTTTTTGCCATACATTCTCTTCTTTCCCACCCTGCCATGAGACACACACCTGTATTTTGCTCGCCACGCCCCCAAGCCAGGTATGATGAGACACACCCACCCCACCCCACCAAGCCATGTCTGTAACAGTGTAGGTATGTTCTGAAGGGCTCCCTTCTGGTTACTGTAATTGTTAAAGTTTAATACAATATAAAGATGGGTGTTCAAGATAATAACAAAGTAATGACTCCCACAGTATGGAGTCAGGTATACTTCAGTGCTCTTCATAAAGTTCATCCAGTTATGTACCCGTAACAGTGTTCCTGGTATAAAAAAAATACATGACTTTTCTGAGTCAAAACATTCATACTACCCTGATGTGTTGTGTATATGTATGTTTTACATTTTTGTTTGATTTGATTGCAGCTGTTCCAATAGCAAAGCAACCTGAAAGAAATGATGGTAAGTTTGGTCATGTGCTTTAATATTCAGATCATGAAACGAAATACATCCTGAATACAAAGAACAGGTTTAAAGTGGCTTGGGGCCGTAGCTTGGAGAAAAAGAGTGTTTGAAAACCTGAAGACAAAGAAAAGTGGGTGAGCAGGACTACTGATCAGTCCTTCGCTGGATGAGAGTATCAGCATTTTTCATGGTATTGTTTTTAAAGATATCGGTCGGCTAAGGGGAATTTATCAGAACAGATAGCACTCAGTAAAAACAAAGACCTGAACAACATAAAAAATATAATTGAAGTACATCACTAGAGTAATCTCACCTCAATTAATAAGCCAACTACTTTGTTGTTATCATGTCCGTATCAGAGTTATACCCAGCTTAAAATCCCTTGAGAGAGACCGGTTATCAGTACCTCGCGTGCAATTATTCTTCATGAACTCAATCTTTTTTAGAAGATTTTCTTTTGATGAGCAGCTTTTGCAATATGATTTGATTTAAGTACAGGTATATTTTTTTATCTTTTATACTTTTACTTACAATTTTATTAAATAAAAATAGAGATATAAAGAAAGACAGACAGACAAAGAGGCATAGATAAATGCAATGTGTTTTTACGGCATTATCTGAGGGTTGAACTTTCTTTTTCTGCCAATCTTTGTGTGAAAATTTTAAGCCCTGATTACAATTATTTTAGATTCTTAATTGAAAGTGCAGCCTGAAAGCTGTTCATATTTGCAGTAAGGTGGACACCGCAAAAAGTTCGCAACTCTGACTTGGTCTGCATCATATAAAATACGAAACCGATTTAAAATTATGTGTGCAGCTTCTATTCTGTTTCATCGAGGGATCTTATTTCCTAACATTTTACATCCATGAAACATAATTTATATATTCTCTTGTCTCTCTCTTTTTCCCCCTCTCACTTGCATACTCCTTCCTCACACAGAGGGAGGGAGAGAGAATATGGAAAATGTATAAATAGCTGATGTTATCAAGAAGGCAGCAGGATAAACAGAAATATTACGATTTAGTACTGATATATGATTAACACAGTTATGTTGTACGAGGCCAGGACGACGATGTGACAAAAGCACTGTTTTCTGTGCCAGCTACTCATTGGTTCAATAATACAAGGGGGGGACAACTCTGTACAGACGACCAAACACACACACACAACCTGCTAGAGAGCGACGATAAATAATAAATGCATGCATAAACACTAGCAATTAAAGAGGGATGTGTGCTCGCAAAATGTTAATGAAATATTTGCTTTATGTTTCAGATTTTATTGTGGAGGCCAGAAGTAAGAATTCTGCTTTACATCCAAGCTTTTACGTATATGTGCGTGCGTGTATGCTTATGTGTCTGGGTGCGTGAATGTGTGCACGTCGTACAGTTGTTTTCCGTAGTCTGTATTGCTGTATTACAGGTACGATAGATTATATATATATTGTACATATATATAGAAATATGATATATATATATAGATGTGTGTATGTGTGTGTGTGTGTGTGTGTGTGTGTGTGTGTGTGTGTGTGTGTGTGTGTGTGTGTGTGTGTGTGTGTGTGTGTGTGTGTGTGTGTGTGTGTGTGTGTGTGTGTGTGTGATTACAATGAGACCATTTAAGTCGAATGATATCCTTACAGCACAGTCTGATCGTAATATAGAATAAAATGAAGGAACCAAACAATCAAAACTCACAGCAGTAAAGTCTCTCATTCGGTTACAAAGAAAAAAGACGAATGTACTGATTGCCCGCTACACACGCATTGACATACAGATAAACCAACCTGATGTATATTCCCTTACAGATAAAGATACTCAGAGATGTTTGTTACCTAAAGTAACTTGATGGCGGTAGTATTCTGAGTGCATATTTTCTTTGGTATTTACTGTTACTTATGAAGATATGACACTGATCATACATGTTGTCACGACCACCGCGAAGTGTATCATTCACTCTCTGCTTTCGACACACTCACGGAGCCGGACAAATACGTGTTCTTTCACACAAATTAAAATAAAAGAATGACTTGTCTGACGAATGTATCTACTTTACTAATCACAAATAAAATGAAAAAAAGAAGAAAAATACAATTAAATGAGAAAGTCCGTTTATAACCGTTTCTTACATCTAAATTATTTTAAAAGAATAAAATCCCTACCCTTCGAGTCCTTTCCTGCTGTTCCTAATTGAATACCTACTAAACTGATCGACCTATTTAAATCCTAACTACCCTACTCAACTGCCCCTCGCGCTCTCCCTCACGTCATTTCCTTCACTTTTTTACATCACTCATACACGTCTTCGGAACAACTGACGTCATTCACGCTCTTTCGTTCTTCCACATTAATCTTTATAAAATTCAAGCTTAATCACGATACAATCATTAACTAATAACAATGATACCTGACACATATGTACTTCAGTTATTTACTAATGACACTGCTTATAAGTGTGATTAGGTATTTACTTATGATGGTGTCTGCTGCCGCTTGAAAAGGGATCTGGTTATGTAGTGAAGTTATCTTCCAAGACAAGTTAGAAGTAATTTATTTTAAGGAAAATAATTGTCTGAACCTACTTTCTCATGATACAATCGTGAAGGAGCTGACAGCAACATATTTGCTTGGGAACAGATCGGTCAAAGTTAGATTTCTTATAACTCAAGGGCAGTAAAATGACAAGAAGAGAAAAGCTGGTATGTGAAAGATGCCAGGATCGGTTTTTGAACAGGTATCTTTCTTGGCTTTTTTCTCCCATGTTTGTGTCACCACAGGAACAGGTGTTAGACCCGAACTGAGCAGCTTAAGTGCCCTCTCTGCACCACTACCCCAGCCTCTGGTAGAAGTGGAGCGAGTACGCAGTCTTTTTCCAGAGACCTGGCTCTGGCTTAACCAGACAGTTGGGTAGGTAAAACAATAAAAATAATCTACTACTCAAAAGTCAGGTAAATAAATAATCATCTATTACTCACAAGTAATTTTTTTTGTCATTTATGTTTATTTTGTAACAACGTAATTCTACCTGATGTTGGCTCAACCTAAATGTTGGGTCGTAAATAAATAATAATAAGTGCATTACTGAAACGGGATATTTATTCTTAATTTTATTTATTATAATGTAATTATACCTGTTACTGGAATTGTAGTGCTATCAAATAGAGTTGGAATCAGAATCAACCAGAGTGGTACCCCGTCTACTTCTCTGAGGTTTATTGAATCCATATTGGTATGCTTTCAGACAATTTGAGATGTAGTAAACAGGTCAAAATTTCTTTTGTCAGGCCTCAATCTCTTCTGTGGACATAGAAATAACTGCACGTTCACCTTTCTCGGACTGTTCAGGATGAACAACTTATTCTTATTGAAATGTCTTCAATAACTAATGAATTGGTTGAAGATGGCTTCTTAGATAATGTGATCAAAATGCTTAATTTAGGATAACTCCGGCTGAAAGACACGACTAATCTTTGGTTGGCAGGGCAAAGGGTACAACCACGATTCACACCACAGTACCGGACACCATCACATCCTGGGTCACCACCGTCTTCGCCTCAAACCTTCAGTCTGGACTTGGAGTGGGACCTTCTCCTGCTAAGGTCTGTGTCACCTAGTCGTCACTTGATTGTCTTGACTGCCACATACTCTGACACATGTCAACCTTTGACCCTACAATGCATGTCTTGCTTTTGTCAAAAATGGCTTTCTTTGTCTGTTGTCTGCTACTTGTGCCAGAACTGTCTCTCTTTGGCTGCTGTTTGCTGCTTTTGTCCTCTGTAATTACTACAGCCTTGGTTTGTATAATATACCATGTCAAAAATCTACATCGCTTTAATTAAGGAATTACCATCAGCTGCCAGCTGCCAGCTCCCATCTCCACCGACCACCCACCCACCTACACGACAATTAAACTGCAGCCACGTCTAAACAAATTTACTTTGTATGCATGTTCCTAGCTAGCAGCTTGAACTTCGCAGGTGCCTTTCAGTATAAGCCTATATTTACATACGCAGTTTTTTCACTTGTCTACAGGTGACGGTCTTTCGGTCTTTCTTTGTGAGCCTCACTCTGCCTACCTCAGTCATCAGGGGAGAGTACGTCGTGGTGCAGGCCAGCGTCTTTAATTATCTCCACGCTGATGTAACAGTGAGTGTCCAGGATAAGACTTGCCAATCCATCTACTTTTTTCTTTCAATAATTTATTAAATCTTTGTGATCGAGGATATATTAAGAGGAATTTAAAGCAACATGTCTCCAGACCTTCTCTGTGTATACAGATGTAGTATGGGTGTGGTGTACTTCAGACTAAATACAATTTCTATTATAAATATAAAATATATGCCCTTGACTATAGAGTAAGACATACAGAGGATGGCAAAGTTTTCAAATCACTAGCTTTAAAACATTTATTGACAAATTAAAGACAAGATCATGATTTTTTATTTACTTGACGATAATTAAACACTTCTGACGATCTAAATTGAAACAGATGTGACTTTCATTTTTCTAGTGCAAAATTAATTTTGATCGTCAAATTGTCTTTGTATTAAGGTTATAGTGAAACTTAAAGCTTCTAGCGAATATGCCAGTGTGGTGTTTGGGGAAAAAGATGGCGAAACTGTCACCTCTGGAGACCAGCAGCGTACCGTCAACGTAAGTGGTGGGACAGGCCTACATAAGTCTGTTTAGCGGTCACCATTAACGTTAGACATTAAAAAAATCATAATTTTCCTGAAAAAAATTAGGTTATCATGTATTTTCTTTCATTTCACTTTTTAGGCTGTCTAATTAGTGCTACGATAATTGCAAACAAGAAAATAAATGATTATACGAACAATTGAAACCTAATCAATTTTGATTTGATGATGATGATGTCCATTTGTAATGCGCAGGTATCCATTCAGAAGAATGCTCATTGCGCAGCAAAAACAAACTAAATAAAAAATAAGAAAAAAGGTAAATAAATAGATAAACACCAGGCGAGTAAAAAATAAAGACAGAAGTGTTGCTTGGTTGCTTAAGTTTAAGTCCGTCTTAAATAAACAGATGGGTCTTCAGTCTTTTTCGAAACGTGGTTGGTGAGGTGATGGTGGACAGTGACGAGTGATTTGGTCATATCTTCCAAAATAAATCCAATATTGTTGACTTGAGACTAACATTTTAATTGCTAAATGCGTCTACAGGTGAAGTCTAACGAGCAGGCTGTGGTGTACTTCCCCATCATCCCCACGGCCCTGGGAGCCATCGACATCGAGGTGTCCGCCAGGTCCACGCTGGCTGCTGACGCCGAACGTCGACAACTTATCGTTGAGGTCATCATGAGCTAACTTGTTCTTCTCTGTTTTAATGTTCCTCATATCTTTGGCTTTCTCCTCGTCTCTTCTAGATAGAATTTGTTTGGTTAATTGTTTTTCCTTCTGTTTGTTTTTAACAAAGCTTTGTTTACTTCTACTTGATGCATTTTTAAATACGTCTTGTGCTCCTGTTACTTAATTACTCATCGTTGAGGTCATCTTGAGCTGATCTGGTCACGTGTTGCTATTTCGTAACTCTGTTATCTTTTTCCATCTTCTTATGCAATTCTTTTTTTCTTTGTTTGCTCGTTTTTTTCAGTTAGTTCTATTTGTTTAGTTCCTATTTCATGGTATTGTGACAGTCACATTTGTTCCACTGCTTCATCAATTTCTTTTGTCAAAATTACATTCTTATTTTGTGTATCTGGTAATATTTCCCCTTAGCCACTTAACTTTAAATTTAGGGAGACAACTGGTTCCATCAAGAAATATTAGTTTCAGTAGCTCTAGATGGTAGAAATTGCAAAGTTGTTTTAAAGGAAAATTTAACGCTGGACTGACTCGACCGTTTCTGGGGTTTTGATGTCAGCAGACTAACTGACATACTGCGCTTATTTGTTCTTTCCGAGTTACTAAATGAGAACCACGAGACACTTACTGCGTACTTTAAGTCAATTATTGGGTACTGTGAGTCAAATCTTGACAATGATAATGACAGGGACCAACTTTATTTGTCCCACTGGGCAATTTGAATATGGGAATGTGCTCTAGTTCAACAATGAAAAAAAATAATATTAATAAATAAATAAAAAATTGAAAATGAAAAAAGGTGGGTAGCATATATCATATACATATATATATATATCCAGAAAAAAAATTACAGCAAGGAAATCAAGTATGCACCTACAATATCACACACACACACACACACACACACACACACACACACACACACACACATCGTTGACAATTAATCTAAGATTGAGCAACTGGACGGGACTTCTTAAGCACTGAGTCAATACTTGAGCACTGTGAGTTCAAAGGTAACAAGTGAACTTTGCGCTTGAGGCTGCTGCCTTGTTCTCTAGGCTGAAGGTATACCCAGAGAGTTCAATATCCCAGTATTTATCAACCTGGGCCCTAACAACGCAAAGACCTTTTCCAAGACCTTCCCCGTCAACGTCCCTCGTGACGTCATCAACGGGTCCTCACGATCACGAATCAAGGTCACCGGTAAGTCTACTTACATTGACGGTTTAATTTGGCATCTTGGCACCAGCTGCCAGTTTCCCTTTCATTCTGATTTCTCTTGCATTGTACTTATAATAATATTATTGTAAATCTGAATGAAAACTGCTGCTATTTTTAGAATAAAAAGTAAGTTAGTATGCGTTGTGTCCTCAGGGGACATTCTAGGACCCAGCATTGACGGTCTTGAGAAGCTTCTGCGGTTGCCTATGGGATGTGGCGAGCAGAATATGGTCACCTTGGCTCCTAATATCTACATCGTTAGTTACCTAAAGTCTACAGGACAAATTACTCCTCAACTTGCAACAAGAATTAAGTATCTCCTCGAAACAGGTAACTGAGACCCTTTCTAAAATTAAAATGCATTTTAGAAAGAAAGAAATCTATTTTGTGAAATAAAAGACTCAACAGACTACTTGGTCTGTTGTCTAACCTGGTAAACTAAGATCTTTTTGTGAAGGTTACCAGCGACAGCTGACATATCAAAGACAAGATGGCGCCTTCAGTACTTTTGGAAACCGCGATGGTGCGGGGAGCACATGGTATGGAATCTGTCTAACAGAAACTAATCGTAAATTTTGATATGACAAAACGGTTCTCTGCTCGATCAACTCTGTTTAAAAGTTAGGCAAATAAAAATGGCGACAACACAGTTTTTGAGCGATGTGTATTGCCCGACTCAAATATGTATAATGTAACCAATTCACTAACGCTGCTTAAACATTAACTTGTTAAAATAACGTTTTTACTTATAGGACCTACTAACCTTTAACAAATCGTTATCTGGTATTAAAAAACAAGTAAATTATTCTAATGTCGCCGTTTATAAGAGGGAACACAATCTAGAAGTTTCGTGATGATGATCAAATTTTTCAGGTTGACGGCGTTCGTCCTTCGTGTGTTCCACGAGGCAAGATCCGATGTCTATGTTGATTCTGTTGTCCTTCAGAGAGCCATGGACTGGCTGATACAGCGACAGAACACTGACGGCTCCTTCAACGAGTTCGGACACATCTTCGACCCAATGATGAGGGTATAACATTATTTCTGAGAAAAGTATCAAAGGGTTAAATAATAGCAAACACATATCAGATTCTTTCAGAGATTTTCTTTCCTGTTATTGTTGTTTTGTTGTTGATAAATTTTAAAATCAGAAATTGATCTCTAATATCACTTAAACTACATCAAATGCTTAAAAACAGTGTGTTCAGTGCTCGTCATTTTTTTCTCAAGATATGAATGTTGCAAAATGTTGCAAATTCCCACAGATGAGGGTAATCTTCTCACAACTTTATGTTTTTTAACTTCTTGACAAAACGCAAACAGTTAAAATATGCTTTAAAGTCGCGACCAAACGGAAATCTATCTTTGGTTTTGATCGAATATCACTCTATCGATCTGTTTAGGGTAAGTTGTTTTACTGTCTTAGTTTATAATCTTCGTACGATATTAACTTGTAGGTTCATACGTTCATAAGTTTATGACCAGACTTTATGGTTTAGGAGTGATTTCGGCAAGGTGTAACGATGACATTTTACATGGCATGGGGGTAATTTTTAAAACACTGTCCATACTAGTGATCAACAGAGACTGCTTTTGACCAAAATACCGTCCTTTCTCGCGGTTAGTGAAGAAATACTGAGTTTTACACAAAAAAGATGTTTGCAAACTTCTCAGCGCTCTCCATAGCTATTTTATACTACTTTTCCACAGAACATTCATTCTATGCATTCCCACATATTGGTATTTGATGGTAGTCAAACAACATTTCACAAAGGCATGGCTGTTCCCTATTCTGTGGCTACCTTTCACGGTCTTGTTTCCTGCCAGTTGTAATATAGCTAATCTTTATGTGGTTTGTTGGTTCGCAGCAATTTGGCGACCACTCCACTGGTCTGACGGCCTTCGTCCTTCTGGCTCTGCTGGAGAATGCTGACGTTCCTTCCACTATTGTGGGTGTTTATGTCTTTTATAATATAGAAAAACAAATAGTTTCAACCAGCATAATCATTATTAAAAGTTATTGAATGCTTTAAAATACCCATGTTCAAATCTTTAATTCACACATTGCATGTCTAGCACGTCTTTATATACTTCAACTGAAGCACAGTTATCTTGAGATAAGCATATTCTCATAAACGATATCCTAAACATTTCAGGAACAAAAAGGCTTCTACAGTAATGTCACGTCGCGCGCTAAAACTTTTCTCGAAAAAAACTACACCACCATCCCTGATGATCTTTCTTTGGCCTTGACCACATTGGCTTTGGTGAAGGTCGGAAGTCATTACGCCGACCAGGCATTCTCCAGACTGATGGCGAACTCCATTACTGAGAGTAAGGGCATCATAGTGGGACATGAGCTTTATCTATTTCTAAATTACTGATACTGTTTATATCACCACGTTATTATGTACGAATAACATAAACATTCTAATATTGTCTGTCGCAGACGCTTTAGCTGTAATTACATGTATACCGTAAGAAAAACGATTCTTTTAATAATAATAATAGTGAAGATTTTTATAGCGCATATTCACACTCATAGAGAGCATGCTCTTAGCGCTTAAAACGAGGAAGAGACGTGGACTAAGTAGACACAGAACAAAGGGGACGAAAGAAAACGACAGTACTGACGAAACAGAAAACAAAAGGCATCAAGTAACAGGAACAGAAAAATATAGTGATTCTGTGAGAAAGATGGGTAAAGTAGCAAGAGGGATGGGGGGAGGTTAAGAAGGACGAGCATTGTGTGGACTATGTTAGGAGAAATGTTCAAGTAAGAGGTGCGTTTTCAGTGCAGATTTGAAAGATTCAGTTGTAGGAAGGTGGCGGATATGGAAAGGAAGAGAGTTCCATTGTTTTGCAGCACAGTAGCCAAAAGTCCTGTGACCATATGTTGTTGTTCTGGTGACAGGAACAGTTAGGATACGGTCGTCAGACGAAGAGCGTAGTTGTCTGGCCGGAGAGTAAGGGATGAGAAGTTCAGAGAAATAGTCAGGACAGGAGCCAGCAAAGAAATTAAAATACAGCACAGACAGTTTGTACTGAATGCGAGAACGGATGGGTAGCCAGTGTAGAAAACGAAGGAGAGGAGTGACATGGTCCCGTTTCCTTGCTCTAAGCACCAGACGCGCAACAGAGTTCTGTACTCTTTGGAGTCTCTGAATGAGGTAGTCATGGCAGCCTGCCAACAAGGAGTTGCAGTAGTCAAGTCGAGAAAGAACAAACGCACAGACAAGAGTGTTGGTAGCGCGTGTAGAGAGAAAGTGACGGATAGCACTGATCTTACGAATCTCATAATAGGCAGATTGACAGACAGATGCTACATGTCTATCGAGTGTCATGTCATCAGTGACAATAAATCCCAGATTCCTAACGGATGACGTGAAGGTGATGTTGCTGTCGCCCACCTTGATGTGATTGGGCAGACTGACGAGTGAAGGTTGATGTCTTCTTCTATGGCACAAGAGGGCTTCCGTTTTATCATCATTTAGTTTAAGCTTGTTTTTTACCATCCAGCCCTTGACATCGCTGATACAAGCTTCTATAGAGCTAATAGCAGAGTAAGACTCAGCCGGCGGAGTGGAACAGTAAAGCTGCGTGTCATCAGCATAGGATTGACGAGAAACCTGGTGAGACTGGATGCATGATGAAAGGGGCTTAGTATACAGGATGAACAGAACTGGGCCAAGTACTGAGCCTTGGGGAACACCACAGAAAAGTGAAGCAGGGCGAGATATCTGACCATCAACTAACACAGTATGGGTCCTATCAGTGAGATAGGAGTTGAACCATGAGAGTGCAGGTCCAGAAATCCCGTAGAGGGTGCGGAGTCTGTGAAGAAGCAGAGAGTGGTCTATAGTGTCAAATGCAGCAGACAGGTCCAGTAGGGTTAATGGAGAGACATCACCACTGTCAAGAGCAGATAATATGTCTGTTGTTACTTTAATAAGAGTGGTCTCGGTGCTTTGCAAGGTCTATACGCCGACTGAGCTTGTGGGATAAGATGGTGCTCTTGTAAGTAGGCCCAGAGCTGTGTCAAAACTATTTTCTCTATGATCTTAGAGAGAAAAGACAAGTTGGAAACTGGACGGTAGTTGTTTAGGACATTGACATCAAGCGTGGATTTCTTTAGAAGTGGCCTCACCACCGCATTTTTGAACAAAGATGGGAAAACACCTGACGACAGGCTGACATTTACAATATTTGTGATGGCAGGAAGTAGAGTATCTAGGCACTCGAGCAGAAGGCTTGTGGGCATCGGATCTAACTCGCAAGTCGTTGGTTTAGCTTTTAGAATAATCGCTTTCACATCGGTCTCAGAGACTGGTAGGAACTTGGACATGGAGCATCCTGGGAGGACATCACAGGAGATGCTGTCAAGTACTGACACAGAGTCTAAAGATGATCGAATGTCCGATATCTTGCTTGTGAAATAGTCACTAAAAACTTGCGGCAGCAGTGAAGCAGGATAGGCAGTAGGCAGTGGTGTTGCTGTACGAGATCCAGTCATTTGAGTGCAGATGGCAAAGAGCTTTTTGGAGGAGGTGCAGTTAATTATTTGGCCCTGAAGATATGATGCTTTAGCCGCATAAATGCATTTTGCAACGCTTCGCTTTGCGGCATTATAAATTTCTTTGTGGATGGCGAGTCCAGTCTTCCGCCAAACACGTTCAGCTCGCCGGCGCGTGCGCTTCAGGTCACGGAGTTCGACGCGGATCAGTGAATACCAAGGCGCACATTTAGACTGGCGCATCAGACGTCGAGACACTGGGTCACGTGGTCATCAACTACTCTACGCAAAACACAGTCAAGTTTCTCGGCAGAAGGTGGTTGGAGGAGCGCCATCTGCAGCTGTGCTTTGAATGCTACTCTATGCACATTTTGTAATGGGCGAGTGGGTCTGAAAACTGGCAATATGAGAAAACTTTTAGCAATATGAGAGTTGACATGCTTGTGATCTTCTTCCGTGCTTAGAATTTGAGATGATAATCTTTACGCCTCAGATGGGATGACCTTCTGGAAATCCAACGAAACCATTCACATCAACCCCTTCAGTCGCTGGAGGCCAAGCTACGTGCGCGCCCGACCAATCGACATCCACGTTACATCCTACGGTTTGCTGGTCTTCGCAGCCAAAGGCCTTTTCAAGGAAGGAATGAGTATCCTTCACTGGCTTACACGGCAACGGAACCCTTACGGGGGCTTCGCTTCTACACAGGTTGATTAACGAAATAATTTATGACATTTCCTATTATTGTTTATTATTTATGTGAAAACAGTAAAGCACTCCTTCTGAAGCTTTTGGACCACCTGTTAGAGAATTCATTGTTCTTTTGTGTACACAGAATATACGGAGACAAAGATTGAAACTTTGATTGTGGATGCCTTTCTTGCAGATTGCTTGCTTAACCCTGGGTATCAAGTAGCCTTATCTATAACGACATATTAACATTACTTTATCATAGGACACAATCGTCGGGCTGCAGGCCATGACGAAATTCTTGGAACTGGCAACGCCCTCTGGCTTCAATCTCAAGCTCAAAATCAAGACCCACACCTCTTTACACTGCTTTAATGTCAATTATTTCAACAATATTGTTCTCCAGACTAAGGAGGTAGGTCTGTCTGAAGTGAATGGCTTACAATAATAGTTCCATCAATCGAGACTAAAAAACTCAAAATGTCTTTCAAACGATGTTTTCTGACACTGCCATCGCCTATGTCACAAAATTAATACAATTAACATAAAATATTTTTTCGTTTGATCTTTTACATCCAGCTGACCTTTATTCCACCGGAAGTGACATTTGAAGCCAAAGGGGATGGAATCGTAGTTGCAGAGGTGCGTAGTCCTTAAAAGATGTGTTTTTGTGTACAAGTAATGTAATTTATTTAAATCAATATGTGTTCACATTTTCTGTTTTATAACGTTTTTAAAAAGTTATTCCAATTAATAGACAACTAGCAAAAGGACTGATAATATAAGCCAATAATAAATTTAAGAAGGGGGAATGAGATCTAGGACTAGTGGCAGTTCTACGGCATAATAACAGTGTACAAACTTGATGGAAAAAAATATTCTGCCATGCGTTTTTGAAACAATTGAAATGTGGTATTGTTTCAGCTGAATGTCTTCTTCAATACTGAATCAGACTTTGGACAACCAGCTTTCGAAGTGTCGACAGTCCTTCTAGACGATTATCTAAACCACTTTAAGCTCATGATTTGCACTCGGTTGGTCCCGTTCGAAGCGGTTTTAATTTTAACCCCAAGAATTGTCTTTTTTCGTCCTCTGACTCTCCTTTTCTCTCGTTCATTTCCTTACTTCGGGTACTCTTGCTCTCATCTCGTTTGACAATCCAGCAGTAAGATTTACAGCTCTTGAACTGAAAGTATATCCCCACGCTGTTTTACATCACGATCATGTGACAAATCTCTTTCCTTGATTAATATGCGTTCTTCTTTTGTATCTTGGGTTTTCTCTACCTCTCCAGAAACGTTTCGCACATTTAATATCGACATTTTTCTAGATGGCTGCTTGATGGAGAGAGCGGTATGGTCGTACAGGAAGTCGGTATCCCATCCGGCTTTGCGCCGGATATGACGAGCTTAGAAAATATGGCCGGTCTCAAGCGTGTAGAACGTAAAGGACGTTTCCTGGATGTTTACTTTGATAAGGTCAGTCTTTAACAATCTTAGAGAAAGCATTTTTATATTTGCTTTGATATTTGCCTTCAAATGATAAATAATTTCAGCTCCAGCAGGTTTCCTTATGGCCATGTTGCTGGAGCTTAATGGGAGGTCAGAAGCCTGAGTAAGAGTTAATTAATAAAGTCTTAGCTGTCAAACCAGAGTAAATACAGAGCAGTCTTTCTTCAATACGCTAATCATAAGCGATTTTCTCTTTGAAAAATATACGAGAATCCTTACCGCCGACATATATAGCCTAACCTTTGACCTGTATGTTGTTTCAGATCACCAGGAACTCGTTGTGCTACACGGTCATGTTTGACCGCCAGGACAAAGTCGCCCACTCACAGCCCAGTTATATCATCACACAAGATTATTATGAACCAAGTCAGTACGCATAACACTATAACAATATTGTTTTGGAGTTTTTAACATTGTAATTTGTATCAGAAAACGACCGGAACTATCTGAAAGGAATGTACGAGGTTTTCATCAAAATAGCTCATCGCATGTAAGGATTCTTTGACAAAGAAATATAGATATAAGTTACACCAAAGTGATTAATAAATAGTATTAACATGCTGAATGGGTAAAAAATTATAAAATGTACAGGCAAAAATCAAGCAGCACTTTGAACGCTGTACAGTCCGCAGCCTTAAGACTTAAGATATGCAGGGGGAGAATACTGTGAGTGCTGTGGAGTCCCGAACAGACCTCGCACATTGGAGGCTAGCCCGGCAATGTGAACAGAACATCCATCCTGGTCTCCTAGAATGTGGCTACATAATTTATAAAAAAAAACGATAAGGGGCAGAAAAAGGAGAATGGCGGGCGTTGAGCTCTAGACACGGTAAACCACTTACAGTTCAATGGCCGGACAGCAACAAGGCCATGAAACTCTTTATCTTTTCCATTCTAACGATGGATATACGATCTTTAAAAAAAATCTGATTTTGTATGAGTGAGTGAACCAAGCTTATCTGTTTCTCACCTCAAAATTTGCCTTAAAAGTAGTAACCAAAGTCCTGGGGCCAGTTGCACAACATGTTTATAAACCTTAAAACTGTTCTAAAGAAGCAACATCTCTTCTTAGCCATTTTGATGCATTGTTAAAAACATACACAAAATTGTACTGACAGGACGGAAAGTCAGACTTAAACAACTTTATCTTAAAGCATTTTTTGTTTTTAAAAATTATAAAATTGTGGTGAGCACTTTAAACTAATTATCTAAATAGACTTAAGGCCTAAAAGTGTTTAAAATTAGAAATGTGTTGTGCAACTGGCCACTGAGACTGATAAACTGACGGCAGATTCACTGGAATGTTTGCAGATAACCGCGCGTCTGTGAGGTACCAGCCGTTAAGCCTGCGTGACGCCACCATGTGTGACGTATGCCGGGACTGTTGCTGAATGGCTGTGACGTATGCCGGAAGTACTACTAAAAAAGTTTTCACATTCTAGCCGCTTAGCATCAAAGTCATGATGGTTTGGATTGCTTGGATT
This sequence comes from Marisa cornuarietis, assembly GCA_004794655.1. Taxonomy (NCBI): domain Eukaryota; kingdom Metazoa; phylum Mollusca; class Gastropoda; order Architaenioglossa; family Ampullariidae; genus Marisa; species Marisa cornuarietis. The sequence continues at coordinate 396,501 of SMMW01000540.1, read as the reverse complement.
CGTTTTCAAATCCTGTCCCGTTTATCAGTCTATTCATAATGGCTGACAGTTTAAATAAACCAGTGACGTGACACGGTTTCCTTGATTGTGGTGTTGCGACTGGAACTTACATGTTAAGACGTTTGTCATCTTAAAACCTAACGATACATTGAGCTGACCAAGAGTAACACGTAGGCGGTCAGTTGAAGACTAACTGTCGCCTTGTGTTTACGTAGACTATAATGAACAAGGAGTGAAAATACCACAGAACTTGAAGAAACCAACGACGGGTAGCAATGTAAGCAGATATTGTATGGAATACGTGGGGCCCTAGACGGGACGCGAACCAGAACCCAGGAAATTATGAACAAGAATCCAGACGTCACACACAAAACGTCTCCGGCAACGTGGCCACTCCTCGTTGGTGACTCACACTCTGCTCCGAGTTCAAAAAGTTGAAAGACAAATCATTTACTTTATTTGGAGGGAACGCACGCGACAACCACCCAGTCCAGTTGAAAGGTCGTTGGGCACGTAACTAAGTTGAGAGAAAACAAGCCGATCCCAGGACTGGAATATATTCGCACTCCTTGAACTCCTCCCCGATCCGGGTCTCTTTTCCCGGATGTCAGCAGCTGACATATGACTGGCAGGGTATCCGAGTAAATATCAACAGGGTCTCCGAGTAAATATCAACATTGAATTAAAATTCCGCACGCGACTTCCGGGTGGGACTATTTGTTACAGCAACGGAATGTGATGTGAAGAAAGGCCTCACTTGGACTACATAAGGACAGACACACAGTGTGAAGGAGGGAGACTAACAAAGGCACAGAGAAAACCGGAAACAGACAAACAAATGCTGGCAGATAATGACCGACAAGTAAAGAAATAAATAGAAAAGGAGAGACAGACACCACAAAAAAATCCGATGAAAAGATTCACTCAGTCAAAGGAGAGAACAAGAAATTGTGATTTATACATCGCATGATCAGGCTCACGAAGGAGCTTGCTCTCAGAAACATGGACAGAATGTGGAGGAAGGAAGGAGAAACAACCGTGCAGACATGTCATGAAATACAAACATATAGAGGATACATAAAGGAATCACGTAACACACAGTAAAGATGAAGAGATCCATAAATCTGCAGAGGAAGACGAGCAGGCGGACAAGTCAATAAACTATAATCAGACAACCTATTGACAACCTCATGTTAATTGGTGTACATAGTAATGCTAATGGACCAGATATATTTTTTCATTAGTTAATGCAAATATAGCGACTAAAAGCAAAAGTAAGAGGTATTAAGTAAGCATATTAGATTTGTGTGTATTTGGAGGGATGTGTGTGTGTGTGTGTGTGTGTGTCCACTTACAATGTGCAGTCTACTGTCTTTTCAAAAAAGTGACGAATATCATAAGGGCACAATCAGTTATCAGACCGAGGTCTCTGTAAACATACTCTGTCTACAATACATTCGCCAAAACAAAGGGAGCTAATTAGCCACAGCCTGTAACTCTTCTTGGTTAAAAACATAAACCAGGCCTGGTATCCACTGAGTACAAATTAACTGACAGTGAGCGAGGTTTGCTACAGAAGCCTGACAGTGTAAGTGGTGCACAAATCACGAATTTCTGCTTAATCTTGAATTAAGTAAACATCCTTAATTATTTTGACATGAATACAAATCTTGACTAAGCTGAATAAGTACCAATGATAAAAAGCTTGACATAAATACCAGCCCTAAATAATTATGACCGAGTAGTAAGTAAAGCTGGCATAAATACAAATCCTTATGAAACTGGAGGTAAGTTAATACTTGCATAAAGCTTGACAGAGATAATAATCAACATAAATCTTGACAGATAATAATCAACATAAATCTTGACAGATAATAATCAATACAAAGTTTGACAGAGATAATAATCAACAAAAAACTCGGCATCTGTCATCATCCTAGGATAGCCCAGTGGTAGTGAGGCCTCCCACGGAGCAACAGTTTTGTTAAAGTCTCCCAGACTTAATTGGTTATGCATTTGAATTCCTTTTCCCATTCACACACACACACACACACACACAGTGCACGCGATGTCAAAAGCGCTGATTGTCCTCACATTTTCCGAAGAACACTTTTATCAGTTTGAAAAGAAGATATAAATGCGTGTCTATCTGCCGATATCATTCTGAAGATGTGTGAATCTAACCCTTTCTCTTCCAAAGTTTGCAATGGACATGGACCACTGAGGTAAAAATGCTCTCGGCCCACTTACCACACCTACCTGACTGTGGGCTTTTATAGGTTTTACTAAGAGTTAAAAATGAAGACCAGTAAATTTTTGTCACATCTTCACCAAAAAACGATGTCACATCGCTCACTGAGATAAAGCGACTAGTGGAATACATCACATTTACCGGAAAACTGGAAACAGAATTGGTTAGAATATTTTTTTTAATATTTCAACTCACGCAAATAAATTACTTATAAGAAGCTACACGATAATTATTTTTCTGAAATCTGAAAATGGAATTGTCAGTTCCTATAGTTCTTATAAAAAATATCAGTAGTCAGGTAAGCAGCTTACCTGAGAAGAAGCTCCTTGTCTGGTCTGTCTGGAGGCTTGGCGAGTGGAGGAGTAAAGGACAGACGATGAAAGCCAACCTCTAACTGTTTCAGGCTCATAAAACACGACCCTGACCTTTTTTCTGTCGTCTCCAAATGTGAGGGTGAATGATGACACCTGGTACGCAGGAGGAGGAGGATATGGAGGGTTTCCGTGATTTTTTTTAAGGACATCTTTATTGTCTGTGTCACATACACAGAGATCCGGCAGGTATTTGACTGTTTACCTGAAGGCAGGTCAGGTCATACAGGTAGACGACCAAGCGCTAGTGTGGGGTCAGAAGCTTAGCTGATTTCTGTCGTTGCCAAGTCTCGGGTAGATTGTAAGACTGTTGCTGGTCAGTGGAGACCGACGAGCAGGTATGACAAACATAATTGTTATCTGATGATTCTGTGGGTTTGTACAAAGTCATCTGTGTGGCTTAAAACTTAAGAGTTTTCTTACGATTAGCCCTGATAATTGCGGTCAAAAATGTAATGATGTCTGAAACAAGACTAGAATTGTGAAGAAATCTTGAAAATTCATAATAAATATAACAAATTTAAATTTTGTCGAGACAGAACATTAAAAAATCAGATTTGTGCCTTTCACTGAAATTTTCCTTCAAAATTGATAGCCTTTAGAATGTATGAAATGTGTTTATTATTTTTTTTTTTTTGCAACTATAAAAAGTATTTTTAAAGTATTTCAGAATACCACAATCTTCATATGAACACTAAAGTTTGTGTTGCTGGTAGTTAAAATACAAGGCCCTGATGAACTTCTGAAAAATGATAAACATGGTTCAGTAAAAGAGATTGTGGACAGAATGTCAGGACGTTTATCAAATAGTCGGGGTATCTTATATTTCCACAGACATTTTTCTGAGATCGGCAGAGCTACCTAGCTTTTTACTCCATAATAGTCAATCAAGATCAAGATTTGCTAGGTTTGGGGTAATCTCCTCTTCTTTCCTATAGGTTGAAAACGACTTTCTATGAAAATTATTGCTGTTGTCAAGGATTTTGCATGTTGCACTGCCTACACAGACTAGAAAATGATTTTGCTGCTGGTCTGTGCTTTGATGGCACCGGCCTGGAGCCAAAAGTTTGCACCATTGTCATATCTTCCTCCAAATCCCTACACCACAGCACCCTATCTACTTGATAGGACGATCGGAGATTCTGGCAGCACCGGGCAGACATACAGGAGGTAAGACTGCATTGACAGACAGACAGACAGACAGACAGACAAACAGACAGACAATTTTAATTTCATTAGCATCAACATTGCGATTTATCGTTCATTCCCTGCTTTTATTTTTCCTATTCTCTTCGCCCTCTCTCACTAATATGCTTTCCTCTTTCTTTGTCCACATTTAGTAATAAATATATTTGCTAGCTTTGCAGACCTTCTGTTTGCTAGCGCAATTTTATCTTTGTCACCCAACTGTCAGTTTGTGGCCTTAATACTCATACATTATTTAGAAGCCTGCAGCTAAGTCCTAGAGGTGTGGCAGGTTTTTCCCCTCATGTTTTTTTTAATCACAACCAGGTAGGATGCATAATAATAATAACCATTTCCGCCACCTAACAGATGTTGCTTTTTAAGGGGGCATAAAATCAGTTGAGGTGATTTTACCTTTGGCAAAAATATTGCGCGTGGGACTTCCAAGCAAAGCAGTTAAACGCTTGGTCAAGTATCAGGGTTTTTTTTTACAAAACAGTTGTTCTATTGGTAGCTTACTCTCGTCCGGGTCAGTTTGATTCGTCGAAATCTGTTCTAAAAGAAAGTGATGAACATCTTTTCCGCTTGCGCAAAATTGTGTATTATCATGATAGTGCCCACCAGGAAACTAAGGCTTGAGTTTGTCATAATTACTCCACCCAGTGAAACCAGCCTCAGGCAGTTAGCGTGGTCTGTTGAATAACACACAGACACAAGACAATAACACACAGGTATTTGTCTAGTTGACTCCCCTCACACAGCTTGACATAATGTGACAAAGTTAATGTGACACAGCGAGCCAAGGGTGTCATCTTATTCACTTCACATCGCATACAAAGTCAGCGCCCGGCTTAAAGGCCTAGTGGGGTGCAATGTTGTTTTTTTTTTCAAATGACTGGATAAAATCACGAACTGTTCTTCGTACATCTTAGCTCACATCACATTCATCAGAGTCAATTTTTACCTTAAAGGTCTAGAGGGGTAAAACCCACAATTTCGTGCATTTCCTGTTCCGCTACTAATCTCTGTTCTTAGAAATTATGCTGCTGTTAAAGGTGTAGTGGGTACAGAAAGTTTTTCTGATGACTGGACGTTTGTCATTTCTATTGACGTAAATTTTATTTCTCAAAATCTGGTTCCCTCATTTGATTCTCGAGATAGACGTCTACAAACGGTTTCCAGAACATGGGAAACAACTCATGTCACTTTTGTCCGCAGATACATTTAATTAACATATTTATGACAAAAAATCTTGGCCTTGACAACATTTGAACAGTTGTGACGTTTGTGTTGTTGGCCTCTTTCTGTGTATAGTAATGTTTTTAGACATAAACCTACAGTATGGAAGGGACAATTACCCACATTTGAGAAAACAACATTTTGTGCTGAGTATTGACCAGTGTCATGACTTTTTATTAGAAAAAGTTTTCCAGACCACTAGACTTTTCTAAACCATTTCTTACTCAGAACAGAGCAGAAACGGAAAATGTCATGTACATCATCATCATTTCACTTTGTAACACATGTTGTTGTTTCCTGTATTTCAGTGGAAAGTATCTGTTGACAGCTCCAAAGAGAGCTATCCCGGGGTTTAATTTCACGCTGATGTTTGAGTCGTTCATGGACGAGCCAGTCAGGCTACAAGCTCGAATTTATTCGAGAATTTACGACAGTCCATCCGGGAAATACGTGTATCCTACAGTTGTGACAACATCCGGTTCATTTGTCAAAGGTGAAGACGTGAACAAGTTTTAAAAATGAGAAATTAAAATACAGCCATGTTTATGATACATTAATTAACTCGCAAGATTTTTATCGCGTGAAATGTGATGTGACTGCAAATTGAAAGTTTATGTCGAAATAATGTTTTCTTTATCACAACAACGAATGAATGTTGGCCCTAGTGATGCCATAAAGAGTTTTAAAATCAAATAGTTTCTATAGCGGTTTGCAGTGAAACGTGTTTTCATTTCACAAGCAACTTCATTTATATACATTATACCCAGCAGCTACAGCATAAAGCAGATGATGATGATGATGATGTGTTTTAAAATATTTTCAGGTCAGTCTGGATTGCTAGATTTGCCCGTAAGTTGATATTTCCATATGCTTATAAATAAATAGGATCATTTATTATAATTCTTATAAATTTTTTATAGTAATTTAAAAAAAAAATCTACCTGAGATGATTTTTTTTTTCAAAATCGGATTTTATTTAACCTCATTTCAAGATGCTATTTGGCAACTTACTTAGTTGATTGTTGTTTTATGCCAAGTCAGCAACTAAGGCTATCTCATGGCCAACAAGGTAATCGTCTTCTTTTCTCAAAATTTAGATCCACACATAATAAAAGGGGGAAACATCATGTGGTCACCGGCATGTGCTTATGTCAGTCAATGGTAGGGGTGAGACTACATGTTAACTAAGGGTGTTCATGGATTGTATAATATCTCGGTTATGTCTACTTACCATTTTAAGTTTATTTCTCGACAGCTGTAGAAGATGATTATCTAAGAGTTTGCCACATACTACGTTGTTCTGAGCTCAACTTAATTATTTAGAAAAATATTGCAGCCTAGGGGAGCTTTAAAATCATTTATAATTAATTTTCATCCAATGGTTCAGTTTTTTCCCAGCTTTAAGAACATTGACGTATAAACGAAAGAAAGAAACAAACATACAAAAAAAACGAAGAAAAAGGAGAAAAAAGAAATTAGACATTTAAGTGTTTGCAGTTGATATTTCTTTCTGTGTCAGATCCCTTCCAACCTGATCCCAAACAACTATTACACTTGGGAGGTTGGTTGTGACAACTGCACATTTTTAAACACGGGTGAAGACCCAGAGGTTCATGCTACTAAATACTACCTCTACAACTACCTCACCGTCATTGAGGATGTCACCACCATCCTAATACAAACAGACAAGGCTATTTATAAGCCAGGGCAAATTGGTTAGTCAGGGCTTCATTTCTTACACTTTCAGTATATTTATTTAAATTATTTTGTTTGAGAAACAAAACGTTTATGACCCATAGGAGACTCGTTAAAAAGACTTTCAATAAAAATATCACAGTCGACACAATTATACATAAGTACATATTATATCACGTTGTTTTAATGGTTGTTAATATTTTGCTATAGTTAATGTTATTATACATGAATATTCTCAAGTTTACTTTTAGACTTTTTATGCAGAAGACAATGCTTAGATAATAAAACAGAGATTTTTTGTTTACAGTTCACTACAGGGTGTTTGCAGTTTATCCAGACCTAAAGATGTACACAGGAACATTTCAGATCGAGATTCGGGTATGATTCAAACAAGTTTACTTATAATGGATAATAAAGTTAGCAGAATGACAATAATATTGACAGTAGTCTGATCATCAGTCATTGTGTCTTGGTTTAAAACAGAAATCTGACAGCCACTGTATTTGTCTGACAGTATATAGTCTCATTTCGTTTTAAATGTGAATAACGAACGACCTATTCCTCCCCCAGGTAACTGGAAGGTAAAAGGTCTGTCTATGGTTGATGAGCTAAACATTGACCTCATATAAAATATTACTCTTTATTTTTCATAGAAATACTCTTCGACAACCTGAGTGTTAGTCTACTGTAAGGTTGTTATAACAATATTTATATCGACAGGATCCTAACGGAAACAAAATTCAACGACTGTCGGAAGCATCAGGGAGACAAGGTGTAGTGGAAGGAAGTCTGGTGTTAGCTGACAAACCTCTCTTTGGAGACTGGACTATTTCAGTCGGAATTCAGGTATGTGCAGAATAGAATTTATAATACCTGAGAGGAAAGGGATTAACAATTTATAAAACCATAAACTTGCTGTCAATGATCTTAACAATTTTAAGAATATAATAAGGAAATATTGCTACTAATCAGTTTGTTCGAAGTATGTAACAGAACATTTTGTGCGAGTTGTTGGCACGGGCGTAGTCCTTAAAGTTTTACTTATCGGGAGAGCAAAAGTTATCGACTTAAGTATATGTATTTTATAATTATTTCCTTCCATATTTTTCTTTTATTCTTTCTGAATTTATTCGTGCTTGTTTTCTTTGCTTAATTCCTGTTCTTTTAACTAGTATTAGTTTGATATATTGGGTTGTAATTGCATCAACGAACTTTTTCAGACAACCACACGTACAGACTACTACTCCAAAACTTTCACAGTGCAAGAATACAGTGAGTACGAGTGACAGTAATAAACACATTAGAAATAAAAAATTCATTTTCAAAGTCAGTTGAAAGTAAAGCTTATCTTTCTTTTTTTCTCCTTCCAAAATTTATCGCTAATCAGATGTTCTTCCACCCATATTTTTTGTCCTTAACAGTCGTGTCTCACTTAAAAGTTAGTTATGGAGACAAATATTAGAGCGAATTGTCTATACCTGAACATGTTTGAAATAGTTTTAAGCATGTTAGTTTAAGGGTGTATGTTAGAAACTAGATTGCAGATACGCAAAAGGGAGAAAGTGTGCTTAAAGTAAAGTAATCAACGACCGGAATATGTATATACAGAGTTGTAGACAGGTAAACACTAACACCTGTGTGACTGTGTTTCAGACTTGCCGAGGTTTGAAGTGACTGTGGACGTACCGACCTACGTGCTGACTACGGATGAAGACCTCAAGGGCTCGGTCAAGGCCACGTAAGTCTTCACAGACGACGTTGATGTCGGCGATACGATCTTCAGATAAAACATTCGTCTGAATAAACGAACAGCATCGATCAGAGGCAAACGGTGGACTGAAGTTTTTCTTTTATCATTAATCGGTTAGTTTAAAAATATTTTCAAGCGCGCAAAGATCGAAGTCTTTCATATGAAAGCATGTTGCTCAAATGAGTGGCACCTACTTCTTACTGCACCTAAGACATGAAGACAGGATAAACACAAAAACTGTGAAATGCTGGACAAAATCAAACGGTAACGAAACGTTATGTCAGGATCATTAAATTAAATATTTACTGATGATGCTAATTAACACCCCTTCAAGGACTGTTTTAATGTAAATAAATCTCTTACGAACGGGTACAAGCAAGATTGTTCTGACACGGGTGAAAATAGTTCTTTGAAACAAATGGTTGCTCGGCTTAATGCTAATTCATTCTTTCTTTCTTACACGAGAAACCTCTGTGTGAGCTGCATAATAACCCGCTTGGACAAACAGAGTTGTATTGTTTTCAGCTACACGTTTGGACAGCCTGTTAAAGGCCTAGTAGAGCTTCGTGTGTCCTCCACAGCGGGGCTGGACTCTTGTGGGAAAGAACCTCGCTTCATGCAGATAGCATTTGATGTTAGTAGTCACAGTTTTCCGTTGAGTGTAGGAATATTGAGGTGTAAAATGTACAACTTACAACCAAACAAAGTATAATCGTCTTATTAATAATACTTTAGTTGGTTGGAATTTATTCACATTTCAATGTAATGCATAACACATAACACACTAGAAACAATTTTAGATTAGTAGAAAATTTGCTCGACACTTAAAGTGTTTTAGTCAGAAAACAGACGAATTTTTCCCCTTTTCAAAAAATAAATTTAGGTAGAGAGCTTTATATCACTCCATTGTAAATGTTTAATTTGTTTTTTATTACAATCATCCTTTTCAGTTACGTGCAGACTTAAAAGGTTGACTTTTGTCTTCTGATACAGATCGATGGCGAAGCAAAGTTCTCTGTACCCAGGGTGGACATCGCTCGGGTAAAGAGTACATACGACGGTGCCAGTGTCAGGGTAAAGGAGGAAACAAAATCAAATTAGGGTGTAATATCGAAGGTTCTTTAATTAACCACATACTTAGAAGATGAGGTCAAAACCAGAGTTAGAACATTTTCTGAACATTTTATCACAATTACTTAATCAAGATGGATAATTGGTGTCCAGGTGACAGCCATTGTGAAGGAGACACTGACAGACATCAAACTCCAGGGGTCGTCGGTGGTGACCTACAGGAGCACGCCGTACAAACTGACCATACTGGACAACACCCCGGGTGTCTTCAAGCCTGGACTTCCATTCAGTGTCTTCGTGAGTTGATACAGCATCGCGTGGTTGTTATTGCGTTTGAAAAATTAAGGATTACTGGACTATCTATTTGCATACAAGTATACTTCGTTTCTTTGTGGTTGACAAGTAATTTTTTACAGAGGCAAACCTTTAACGAAGCAGCTTTATCTAATAAATCTATTTAGTCAATGGTACACTGCATGCGGAGTTAACTACTACTACTAGAGCTATTGCTACTACAGCTACTACTACTACTACTAATAATAATAATAACAAGAAGAAGAAGAAGAAGAAGAAGGTGTGGTTTATAGAGCACATAGTAATGTTTACGAAAGAACACGCTCTCAGCCCTTAAGGTATGGACAGAATACGAAGGGCTGAATGAGAAACAACTTTGCAGATCGGTAATAAAGGAGAAACAATGGAGACACAAAGAGGAATCAGACGACAAACAATAAGGCAAACAAGATATCACCCATCGTTTGCCACTAAATTCACGGCAGTCATAAAAACTAAAAGGATAATCTGAAAAAATGGACTGGGAAAATCACAATATAATTACCCTTAAACAAGGTTAAAAGAGATTAATAATATTCGTAACATTATCAAAAAATTATTGAAATAAAAATGTTTAAAACCACATTTTTTATGCTTTCATAAAGTTATGAGAAATGATGGGATATTCAACTCATTTTAGAAATGAAATTAGTTTTGAAATATCTTGCAGCTAAAATTAGCACATTACCAGAGTACTAAAGGTAACAGTGCAGATAACTTTGTTGCAGGCCAAGGCCTCCCTGCAGGACGATAAGCCAGTTGTTGGTAGCAGCAACATGACCATCTTCGTTACAGTTCATTACACTCTCCCTGCTGACAACAGCTACCTGTACGGGGTGTCACAGTTTACGGGTACCTACCCGTTGCCGGTCAGAACGATCGATGTGCCTCCACTTGGCGTGGTCAAGATCGACATCGACATCCCCTCCAACGCCACCTCGCTTGACATCACTGTGAGTTTCTCGGATATTTCGGAGAAAATGTTTATTCTACTGTTCATACATCAGCGTCCAGATAATTTCACAGATTCTTCAGAATCCATGAGCTGAGAATTATTTCTGGTGCCAAAGCTGAAATATCAGACAACGAACAGACGACTGCATCATGACCATGGAGGAATAACAACAACATTTTTCGAGAACGTAAATGAAGAAGCTGATATATAATTATCTACGAACCTAAATAGATTTGCTGTTGAACACTAAACGGGAAGTAAAGTCTCGGTAAAGAACCAATCTCAGTACTGAATGGGGGTCTTTACCTATTTCTTCTTTTTCTCCCCCGTTGTTATCGAATTAGAGGTTCATTCTGACGATTTAATTGATGATATCGTTATATGACGAAGTGTGACTGTATTTTGTCTTCAACACGCATCACATCGAGTTTTGTTATTTTATTTATTAGTTTTTGTCATCAGTGTCTCTGGAAGCATACGTCTCAATTGAAGTATCGACGTGTAACGATTGGTTAATGGCTTATTGTTTATTAACTTTCACGACTGATTAATGGCTCCTCATTTATTTAACTTCATTCCAAGCTGTGTTCTAATAATTAAGAGGCCGAACGCCGTATTTCAAGTCTATGCGGGGTTTTTTGTCAGGTGGACTTCAATGGTGTGAGGGCAACGAAGTACATCTCCAAAATGTTCTCAGCGAGTAGCAACTACCTGCAGCTGACCCTCCTTGACCAGAACCTTCAGGTATGAATCACTGATTCTGTATACTATATAAAATGTGGTCTCGTTTTGAAGTAGGCACGTGACTAGTAACTGTCCTTGAAACTGTCAGAGTGACTGTCCTTTAAGCTGTAGTATATGGTCACTGTCCTTCGGAATTTTCAAATGTCTTTATTAAACTACCTGTGCATACAACTTGGATTATATTTGCATGCGTCCCCAGGAAACATAAGGACCTTGTTGATTAAACACACATTGTTCGATATGTGACTATATGTTGACAAATGTTTACATGTCGGTTGTACACAATAGTTCGCCAAAGATTGTGAGAAGGTGATTTAGGTTAATAAAGCCTTCATATAAGGAGAAAATGAAAGAAACGTTTGCGTTTTCGATCTCTGTATCATAATCATTAGAAGTTAATGTCAAACGCGCACACACGCCACCCCATACTCGTCAACAACAACTCGATTTTCATCTACTCTGACAGAGTGGACAGACAGCACGTGTCCAGGCGAGGGCAACGGAAACCATAGGACGTCTGTCATATCAGGTACTTTGTCATCAGAAACGATAAATATGTACTAGAGATGAGAACAAAAAACATTATTTAAGATGCGCATGCACTCATCATTTTCGATTTTCCTTTACATTGTGCGATTTAAAGTGACAGTGTTGTTATTTTGCCGAAGGAAAATGTCAGAGCTGTTCGGCGCACAAAAGTCGTTAGTCGTTACATGTAAAATTATCCCGTCCGAGCGAGTTTTGTACGGATAGTTTCTATTATTCCAGTGCATTCTCTTCCAGCACATTAGAAAAAAGTTTATTTCATCATCTGTACATTATCGGTAACGTCTATAATCTCAACCAGATGACGAGTGGTAAAGACAAAAAACTGCATGGAAACCAACAGCAATTTTATTCGTCTCAGTGTGTTTCCTTTCAAGAAATGTCCATCCTGTGCCTCTGTACAACCAACGTTTCCAGGAAGACTTTACAGAAAGCGATAACGAGAGAGAAAACTGAAATCTTTCATCCTCTCTTTTTTTTTCTTTGCTTCCCCCAGGTGTGACGGAAAAATAAAAACATGAAAGTGTTCAGCAGCAAACGGTTTTCGGCGCCACACCCCATATATGCTGTTGGTTACCACGAGTAAAAATACTCGCTTTACTTCTGGAAATCAATTAAAGACGCATCAAAGGACCGAACTCACAATTAAACATATAAAAGCTAGGGACTTACTTAAAAATAGAAAGAATAATTTAATATTTCAGAGTATAAATCTGTTTAGCGAGCATTTCATTAATGATAATATAATATCATTAAAAGTAATGGTGTATTTTTCTTTAGGTACACAATTTCTCATTTCATTAAATATGTCATCAAAAATTCAGTAAATATTGAGTAATGATGAAATTTCGATGAATCGTTAATATTCCTTATCTGAGCTGAGCCCTGCAGCAAACGTTCGTAAATACTTCGTGAATATTCGTAAATGACTTCGTTCGTGAATATTTCTCTGAACTTCTCATACCTTACTCTCCGTCCAGACAACTACGCTCTTCGTCTGACGACCGTATCCTAACTGTTCCTGTCACCAGAACAACAACATATGGTCACAGGACTTTTGGCTACTGTGCTGCAAAACAATGGAACTCTCTTCCTTTCCATATCCGCCACCTTCCTACAACTGAATCTTTCAAATCTGCACTGAAAACGCACCTCTTCCTTGAGCATTTCTCCTAACACAGTCCGCACAATGCTCGTCCTTCTTAACCCCGCCCCCTTCCCTCTTGCTACTTTACCCATCTTTCTCACAGAATCACTATATTTTTCTGTTCCTGTTACTTGATGCCTTTTAATGTTTTCTGTTTCGTCAGTACTGTCGTTTTCTTTCGTCCCCTTTGTTCTGTGTCTACTTAGTCCACGTCTCTTCCTCGTTTTAAGCGCTAAGAGCATGCTCTCTATGAGTGTGAATATGCGCTATAAAAATCTTCACTATTATTTTATTATTATACTCTCGAACCTAAAGGCTAGCTTACTTGTAAAGGGAACTAAAAATTGTATAAATATATATTATGAGACAACTGTTTCAATACATTCAAGTAAACAGATGTGTCAAAGAATATTTAAGGAGTTAATTTCTTCTCAGTACATCTCTTTCCTTTGCGTGGGCAAAGCTTCTAGAGAGCTGTCAAGAGACATGAGAGCGCTACTCCCCTGTCTGTCAGGACTCGGGTGTCCATTTGTTTCTCTAGTCTCTGGTTTACTAGTGGCTTCTGTGTATATGTTTGCACAACATGTAAACCCATCCACGTGCATTCGTCTTGTCACTAGCTCATGTTCTTTCAGTCCACGCTGGTGTTCGGACATATCTTGAGGACCCACGCGATTAATTCAGTCAAAACTAGGAAAGTGTTATCCAGTTCTGAGCTCAGACAGATTAATTAACTTAATTGCACTATTGTATATCGTTTTAATAATCTTTTAATCGTGTTGTTAGTCATGGAACGAATAATAAATAATGGTATTCTCTACTGGCATTCGCATAAACATGAGAGAACTGTTTTACACTTTCGTCCACATGATGTCTATCGAAAACAAATGTTTGTATAATGAGCGTGTCAAACATTATTCGTTCCTCAAGATAAACGAATTATCTTTGTCAATGACAGATTCTGTCCAGAGGCATCGTGTATGAGAGTAAAACTGTTGAGGCCACAGGCCAGCACGTGGTGATCATTAACATTCCACTGACCCCTGACCTGGCCCCCACCGCTCACATCATGGCCTACTTCGTGCGACCTGACCTAGAAATTGTGGCCGACAGCATCGCCTTCAACGTCGACGGCGTCTTCAAGAACAAGGTAGTAGAGCTGGGTGTCGACATCGTCCATGCACTGTTTAATTTCATCAGTGCACAAGTAATTAAAACAATAATGAAATATTCTGCAGTTGTCTCCATTATGTGTGTCAAACTACAGTTGCCCTACTATCAGTGGTATCTCTCAACTCGTGCAGGTAACTCTGGAACTGAGCACCAACAGAACAGAGCCTCATACCGATCTCAACGTGTATGTCACAGCCGACCCCGACTCCACGGTTTATTTGCTGGCCGTCGACCAGAGTGCTTTGCTGCTGAAGACAGGAAATGACGTCACACCTAGGCAGGTCAGTAACAGTTCTCTAATATCTAGTAATCTCACAGTACAATAAGCTGTTATTTAACGCTTCTTACGACTGTCACAACAAGCAAAGGGCTCAGTAGCTGGTGGCCCTAGCAAATGTGAACGGTAATATTGATATTACATATTAAAACACAGTCTCTGGACAAATATATTAAATCATTTCTTTTACTGGAAGCAGCTATTTATCTCTGTCAATCATGAGTACAGGTGGAAGATGCTGTTGCTGTCTACGATGAGGGAACTAGCAAACCTTCCGACTCGGCCTTTGCTCTCTCCCTTAGTAAACAGAACATAGCTGACACAATGCAGGTGAGCTACGTACACCTTTCTATTTATAGGTACTATTTAGTAACACTTTATTATGAGAGAAAGCTATACGAACAGACTTTCCTGACAACAGCATTTGATATTTTATTTACCATTACATACATACGTTTCTGCCTGCTTTCTCGCAAATCCGTGCGTTATAACAGATATTCAAATGAAATGTTATCTTTATCTGCAGGAAGTCGGTATCAACGTCTTCTCTGACGCCAATCTGTATGCAACATCAGTGGCTACTAACACAACGCCTTGTAAGTACGGCACTCTGCTGTTCGTGGGTGAGGGAAACGAACCGAAACCACCCGAAAGGCAGACAGACAGACAGACAGACAGACAGACAGACAGACACAAACGCAGATGTCCCTGACCGCACGCAGAATTACAGGCTGGATATGTAGAAGTAATAGGTACATGGAACACTTTGTGCCAGTGCAGCTTCTCAATCACAGATGAATTGTCAGTGGTGTGTGTTGTGTGTGTGTGCGTGTGTGTGGGGGGGGGGGTAACCGGTCGTTTCGACTAGGGCCTATAGCATTTCATGCGTCCTATAGATGACTCGACCGTTAGACGAAACGACTTAGTCGAACCGACCCTAGTCGAATAGACCGGGAACCGTTTGTGTGTGTGTGTGTGTGTCTGTGTGTGTGTGTGTGTGTGTGTGTGTGTGTGTGTGTGTGTGTGTGTGTGTGTGTGTGTGTGTGTAATGTAGGTGTGCATATGTCTTCTCTAGATTACGTCCCCTGCTCATATCTTTTACCTTGAAATTAGAACTTATTTTGTTACTACAAATTTTTATGTATAATAACTGAGCACATTTTCCATATTTTAATTGCCCATTGGAAGTAATTAAGTTGGTCATTGTCATTGTCAGTAGACTCTAGTCTCATTTTTATCAACTGATAAACAATGGCTACAAAAATACCTGTAAAAATCCAGTAAACTAGAACACTGGTCTGAAAATTTTGGAAACAAGGTTTTTGTTCTTGTGCTCTGTTTAAGTATCTTGTGGGGAGATTGTGAAGATGCACAAGTTTTACGCAGTCTTTAAAACAATCACCTTTATTTTCTTCAGTTAAGCAATTTTTCTTTAGCATCTTTGTAAATGTCTGTTTTGGTTTCTTGGTTTTTATTACAAGGTGCATAAAACCGAGTTTTACTACCTATCATTTTTAAACAATTATTTTACTTATTTTCACTTTCAGATGATCCTTCAGTTGCTGGACGTAAGTAGCATACATGGCTCTAACGGTTGCGAAACAAGATGAATATATGCTGTTGTATGACACATACACGTTAATAATCAACGAAAGGGGGACAACTCTCTGCCTTAGACGCACCCAAAGTTTTGGATTATCGTTCTTTTACTTCATCCTTTCCCCAGTTCTCATGCATGCGAGGGAAACATGTAGTTTGCCTCTGTGTTTGTCTGTGAAAGTGTCAGTGTGTGTGTAGGTATATTATGTAAACTGTGCTAAAAATTTTGTCTGACACTTGCATTATTTTGAGAGTATGTTATGTCTTAATTTTTTTTTATTTCCTTGCAGCTGTTCCCATGCCCGTAAGGCCCAAAATAGAAAATGGTAAGTATTACCGTAATATTTACATTTTACAACTTTACATAACATTACAATAAACAGGTTTGCCTAAACTAGTAGAAGGTTTATATCATACATTTGTACATTACAATAAACAGATATGTCTAAACTAGTAGAAAGTTTATATCATACATTTGTACATTACAATAAACAGGTCTAGCTGTGTTAAGTGGTAGAGAGATTTGGTGGATATGCTAATGTGTTATTTTTAGCTTTAATTACGGTTTATGAACTATTATTATCAGATCAAACGATAGACTTTTAGCAACAAATTCCTAAAAATTTAGAGAACATTACTCAAGAGGCCGGTCCTGAAATAAGTAACAATTTTGAGACTGGCCAGCGTATATTTACACTGTTTGTAAAGCTTGAGTTCCCATGAAAAATAAAAGTTTTAATTATTTCTACTTAAAATTGTGTTTAGGTGACTGTGTTTTGTACTAGTTTATAGGGCTTAGGAAGTATTTTCATCT
This sequence comes from Marisa cornuarietis, assembly GCA_004794655.1. Lineage (NCBI taxonomy): Eukaryota > Metazoa > Mollusca > Gastropoda > Architaenioglossa > Ampullariidae > Marisa > Marisa cornuarietis. Next base: position 379,351 of record SMMW01000540.1, on the reverse strand, counting down.
GAGCTGTGCACAGGTAAATAGTCAAGCCTTAATATGAAAAACAAACACAGATATTCGTGCTTCTGCAGCTCTGAGTCTTTCTAGCGGCAAAAAAAAAAAAAAAAAAAAAAAAAAACCATTGCAATAATCTCTAGGCTGATAATTAACTCTCTTGTTTCTTTTCTTGCAGTTTTCTACCCAACGTCTAGAAGATCTTATGCAGGTGAGTATACTGTGGTAGATTTTATTTTTTTTTTATCTGATGAAAAGATGATGAAAATGATCTACAAGAATGGTCGTGTGTGTTTGTGGGATCAAAAAGGTCTAAAGAGGTACAAGAAAGAAGCAAATACATTGGTTTGCTCATTCAAAGCAAAGAGAAATAACACAATTAAGAATATTTCAGAAATGTGTGAAGTGTAGTAGTCAGATGTTTCATTGTCTTGTTTCAGCTGGGTCTGTATTACCTAAAGGTAAGATTTGTACTATCCATGATTGCATTTATAGTCGGTCTTTTAAACATTGATATGTGTTATGTGCTTCTTCTGTCTCGGAAACAAAACAACCAAACTAAACATGGAAATGTTTGCATAATATTACTGGACCCTCGGTCTAGACTCTAGACAGACAGTAAGACAAATGGACCAACCTAAGAACAGTTCCAAGAAATTAGATTGTATTACTTCTGAATTTCGCTGTTTGTTTAGGACTGCATTTTTCTTGCTAATCTATTAGAAATAATAATTGTTTGTAAGTGAATAAAATGGAACAGTTTATCATCCAGAACACCTGTGCGAATTTTAACTTTTCCAGAACTTTCGAAAATTCCTCTCGGCGTTCAAAATGCACAGAACTGGGAAAATGAAAGACTAATATGTCATCTGAATTTTCCCTTAAGTCGAAAGAGCCTGCCTGCCATGTTTGGAGCATCTTCACACAGTGGGACAGACAGTCTGACTGCAAGAGCATCCACAGCACCAATTATTTTTGGAGATTTTAAAAGAATTTCTCTGAAGAATAAGGGAGTTTTGGTCATTCTCTCATAATTGAATAATTTTGGATCAACATAGTAGAAGTACAGCAGGTGTTAAAATTCGCACATGTAATTTGGTTAGTGCACAATTTCCTTAAGAAAACCACCAAAGTTGTGCAGTTACTATATCTCCCCAAATTCGAAGCTTTATTAACTTCTTTAATTAATGATGTCTTCGAGTATAAAACTCTACTTTCTCTGTTTTAGGAATTGCTGCTTATGAAAAAAGATGTAAGTGAAATTAATTTAATTTTAACTTGATGTTACAGTATCGTCTTTTGATTTTCTGTTCTTCAGTTTGTTGTACCAACCCACCTACACTCCCATTGTCTGCAGTAATTTTTACAGATATATACACATGCAAATAATAGTAAATATTAAATGATTGGGGGAAAATTCTGTATCCCTCACTTAATGACTCACAAAATATAGAGCAGAAAAAAAAGAATTTTTTGTCTCCCTTAGCGAAAATCTGGGGGATTATCTCCCTTCCGTTCTCCAAGCTAACATCACTATGCCCTGTCAACAACAGCAAGATCAGGATTGTACATAAATCCCTTTATGTGGTCAGGGCTTCACATGAGAGCTGGAATCATATTTTATTGATAATTAGACGATTTGTGTGAAAGTTTGACTTTTTGTAGACATGTAGAACGGAAGGGGTTATCCCCCCACATTTGGAAAATAGTAGCTTGCACTGAACTTTGCTCAAGCATTAGGACAAATGCACTCCACTCTAGGCCTTTAATATGAGTCATCTGACTCAAATCCACAAGTACTTTTCGTTTTTACTTTGCCTTTTCGCTGTAACCTTGTGTAGACTCAGATGCAGGAGTCTATGAATCGGATAGCAAGAGAATGAGCCCATCATCTGAAAGCTTCTCACCAGCGGCAAGCCAACCACTTAAGGAAGTGGAACGGGTACGCAACCTGTTTCCAGAGACCTGGCTCTGGCTGAACCACACAGTCGGGTATGTACTAAATAAACAAAGAAACAATCTTACAGAGTCTTGTGAATTGTTTACAGCAAACATTAAGTAGATGTGCAGCATAAAAAACGTTGGAGTTTACTCCCCTTTTCTCATCAGTTCTAGTGATTTTTGTCGGGACTAAAGTCTACTGAAGAAAACACGCTCTGAAATATTTGACAGGAATATCTCTGGGGTTACCGGGAAATTTACCGGGTATAGCTGAGTTTTAGAGTTATGATGTAAGTAACCTGGAGATCATCAGTAGACCAACGAATTTTCTCAAATTACCCCAGCTGTTGAACGGGTAAAAGTGACGGCACCGCACTCATTAAGAAACTGACGCCTATCTCCTAAACTAGGGAAAAATTAGGGAACTGTGCTTACCTTTAGTTAAAGGTGTGTTTATCCCTGTACTAAAGATAACAAACTAAACTGTTTCCAATAGAGAAAGTCGCGTCAGTCTTTAAAACTTATTCGCTCGAAGTCCGATGATTTGTGATGACTCGCGCTGAACATCAGGATACATTTTGATTGACAGAATCAACGGCTCAGCGACGATTCACACGACTGTACCGGACACCATCACGTCCTGGATCACCACAGCCTTCGCCTCTAACCTTCAGTCTGGACTTGGCCTGGGACCTTCTCCTGCTAAGGTCCTAGTCACGTGATTATTGCTTGACCTAGCCACATTCCCCCATATGTTGACCAGATAATGATATCTTTCCAAAATATTGTGTGTTTTTTCATCTCCGTTACTGTGTGTTAATTCTGCTCATTGTCCTCTGTAATAATAAAATTTATTTCTGCAATGTTCCGTGGGAAAATCTGCACCAGGGTTCCACCCTCTCTTCCCAGTTCCCTGTAATCAAAGCAAGTGTCCAGTGGGAACATACGCAATAAGTTAATACCAGTGCTTAGATAACCATGAAAGTTTTTACGACCCTCCTATAATTCATGTTTATTTATAGATAGAGTTTTGTTGCAGCTGACTGTCTTTCGGTCTTTCTTTGTGAGTCTCACTCTGCCTACCTCAGTCATCAGGGGAGAGTACGTCGTGGTGCAGGCCAGCGTCTTTAATTATCTCCCCTCAGGCGTGACAGTAAGTTACCTACGTCCCTCTTAATTGCTTTTTTTCAAAATGAAGAACATACTTTTGTCCCATAAATTAAAGTAACTGATCTTGTTTCCTGACTAATGACCTAAAATGGTGGGAGAGGAGACAGTCAGGTGTCCTAAAAGTTTCTTTGTATATGTAGGGAGAGTTGTGAAGAAGACAGATGGCGAAAAGCAAGTGTTCATACTCAAGATCCGTAGTTCAAGGCTAAGAAGTCACACCATGATACTTCGTACAATTCCTTAACCCTAATTCTAACAAAGACACAAATTTTCTTTTAATAACAAAAGTATTAACCAGTGAAGGCTGAATATAATACTAGTGATAATAAAATGCTATACATAACCTTTAACATATTTACATTGAAACAGCTGTAAGATTTACTGTTATTTACATAATACAAATTCGACGATGAATCTTCAAATTTCAGGTTGTTGTGAAACTTCCAGCCTCTAATGAATACACCAACGTGGTAATTGGCAGTGGTGGTAGCGAGACGGTTACATCTGGAGACCAGGAGCGCACAGTCAACGTAGGTGTTACGACAGACTTTTTTTAATTGGTATTTTACGCCGAGCCAGCAACTAAGACTATATCACGGCAAGGCAACCAGTCCTGTAAACAGATGCCACATGCAGGGAAAGAACAGCGTGCCCGAGACGAGAACTGAACCCAGGACAGCCAACTTAGAGACCTAAATATAAACTTCAATAGGCTGTGCGATAGAAGATTCTTCGAATTTCTAGTCACAAAGCACGTAACATCTTTCTAACGAAATCGTGCCTTCTAATTCACTTTTCAAACTCTTTCTGCTTGTTTTGCACGGCACGAACCTAACCAATAATTTTGATAACTAGTCAGACATGCTTCCTCGCTCCCAAAAGTATATTCGATATGAAGACGAGAGACTTACATTTTTAATGTTAAATACGTTTACAGGTGAAGTCTAACGAGCAGACTGTGGTGTACTTCCCCATCATCCCCACGGCCCTGGGAGCCATCGACATCGAGGTGTCCGCCAGGTCCACGCTGGCTGCTGACGCCGAACGTCGACAACTCATCGTTGAGGTCCCCAGGAGCTAACTTGCTCTTTCTATTTTAATGTTTCTCATATCCTTATCGTTTTGTTCATCTCTTTTTAATTGTTTTTCTTCTATTTCTTTTTTGATACATTTTTGTTTACTTCTATTTGATGCCTTTTCAGGGGCGTCTTCTGCTTCTGTTATTTATTTTATTTTTTGTTGGGCGGGGGGTCAAAATATATTGATATTTATTTGGGAGAATTTTCCATTGATTGTTGAAGTGGTGGGAGTGCAAGTATTTAAATTCAGCCCAGCAGTGTATTCTCTCTCCTTAATACAAACTTTGTATGCCACCATTAACTGCTTTGCGCGACCTCTCACACAACTTCAAACTTTGTTCAGAGGTAGACGTTGCTGTTTTTCTAGGCTGAAGGCATGCCTGGTGAGTTCAATATCCCAGTATTTATCAACCTGGGACCTAATGGCACAGAGACCTTCTCACAGACGTTTCCAGTCACTGTGCCTGATGATGTAGTCAGTGGTTCTTCAAAATCACGAATAAAGATCACCGGTAAGTCTAATTGCAATGAAAGATTTTAATTGGGAACTTGGTGTCAGCTACCATTTTTATTTTATGATATTCATCTTTCGTGAAGTCTCGATTAAACCCTAAATAACTTTTATGGATAAAATGTAGCTTATTGTGCTTCGTGTCTTTAGGGGACATTTTGGGACCCAGTGTTGACGGTCTTGAAAGGCTTCTGCGCATGCCTACCGGATGTGGCGAGCAGAATATGGTCACCATGGCTCCTAATCTCTACATCGCTAGTTACTTGAACTCTACAGGACAGATTACTCCTGAACTCGCAACAAGAATAAAGTATCTTCTAGAAACAGGTAATCAAACCTGGTTTTTAGTTAACGAAATTTATGTTAGAAGAAAAAACACGCAACAAACTGCGCGGTCTTTGCTCTTTGTCTCGTACACTGAGATCTTTCTGTGCAGGTTACCAGCGACAGTTGACATATCAGAGACAAGAGGGGGCCTTTAGTACCTTTGGCAACCGCGACAATGCAGGAAACACATGGTATGGAGTCTGTTTAAAAAATTATAATCGTAATTTCGGGTCCAACAATTTTTTCTGTATAAGCCCTAAATGCCAGCATGTGTGTTGACTCAATCGAGAAACACTGGAATGCCAATTTTAGAAGCACGTAAACATTTTCTTCTTGAAAACTTTCTACTCACCAAGTATCGAGGAAAAACTGTTGTAGTCAAAACTGAATAACTAAAATGCCTTGCAATCTATATCACATCAGGTTGAGTGGAACCTGGCTTTGTAAGATTTGAAACATTTTAATGTTAGCAGTTCTGGGAAAACATATAACAGAACATCTCTAATTCTGATACGCTGTTCGGTTTTGTTTTGTTTTGTTTTGTTTTGTTTTTTTGGTTAAAGGAACACTTGGGCCACACGGGTAGGCAGCTTCTTAACTGGAAAGAAGTTTGGTTTCTAAATCCCCAACCGCTGCAGTGCTACCTGTTTTCTGAGTAAAGAAAAGACCAAGCCAATACATGTTATTGTTGATGGATATTAGAGTTGCACAGGTTCTCGACTTTTCTAAATGTTGATGGAACTTTTCAGGTTGACGGCGTTCGTACTTCGTGTGTTCCACGAGGCAAGATCCGATGTCTATGTTGATTCTGTTGTCCTTCAGAGAGCCATGGACTGGCTGATACAGCGACAGAACACTGACGGCTCCTTTAACGAGTTCGGAAACATCTTCGACCCACAGATGAGGGTATTATTTCTTTTCACAACTTTCCTTATGTCCAAATAAGAGAATAAGTAATGAAAAACGTATGTTGCAGCTGTTGTAGAAATTCATTTTGCAGGCAAACATGTTAAATAAAAGACAGCTAACCACATATTCAGTTACTTAGAACTGTGCTGTAAATGCATACATACTTTTCTGCCAAGGAACTGTAAATATTGCTACGTAATATTATTAGGTGCGAACCCACCGACAAAACTGTATTCAACTAGTCCCACCATCACTGTATTTCGTCCCTCTCTACTTAAGTGTACTCCGTGCCTCTCTCCTGGGGTCCTAGCTATGAAGCGAGGGTAAGTCTTTGCCCTGGGGAAAGTGAATAATTCACGGACAAGCCTCTTGTTTCCGAAGCTATAAAGTGGTGTCCAGACACTTCAGGTGTTGTTTCACAGCGGTTACAAAGCGATGGCAAAGGTGCCCTGAGGGTCAAGAAACATGAAGAAGTGTCCACGGGATCTCGACATCGCTTTCTTACTTCGGAAACAAGACGGTTTTCCTTCAGCTCGCCATTTTGTCCTGAGAAAACGACTTACTTTCTCTCCATTTCTACGGCCTGTTAGCTGTAGTCTGTCTCTCGTTTCTTCATTACCCTAACTATCAATTCTCTTCACGTGTGATATCTGTTTACAGCAATTTGGAGACCACTCCACTGGTCTGACAGCCTTTGTACTCCTGGCTCTGATGGAGAATGCTGATGTTCCCACCACTGCTGTAATATTTTAATTTTTTAACATTAGACTTATTACCTCGGCATTATCATTATTATAAGAGATTACTGTCTAGTTTTTCGCATTATATCTCTACCACAACACATGCGCACTTTAGCTCCAATTCTTGACTGTTTAAGTGTTTAGACCAGGCATTGCTCTAACAAACAATTTTGAGTAGTTATGAGAGTAAAGGGCTAATCTTACTTTTACTGTATCTGTCTAAGTGTCAATTGTTTTTTCCGTTAGTTTGGAGTTTGTAGTAGTATGGCATAAATCAGTCAATGCAATCCATGAATTTTTAATTGTCTACTAAATTGGCATTTCCTCTGGAACTCTCTTGCAGCTAAACACAAGCTGCATTCTCTTCTATCAAAAAGCCAAATGCCCAGTCATGCATGGCTTAACATATGTTTTAATAGATGATTATTATGAGCATAGATGAGTATTATAGTTATGCGATTTCGTCGTTGTGCAAACTACGTGTGGTGGACTTTCTTTAACTTAGATGCTATAGCCCAGTACACCTAGGCTACATACTCATACCAGCCTCACCACAAACACGTAATCAACGTAGTGCGCTACTACGTCTCACGGCGATAGGAAATATCCAGCTCCATGAAAATCTTAGTCAACCAGCGGCACTAGGTGATAGGAATTGTTCAGCTTCATTATAATCGTACAGAACCCTCGTTCAATGTTGGCTGAAACCTCGTTATGCTGCGCATGGCTGTACAGTTTAGCACGTACCCAGATATTAGTAAACAGTTTAGTAAATCCTGAGATGTTTAGAACAGTTTAATACATTCTTGGTGTTAGTAGATAAGATATTCCATAGTTTTATTCTTTGTACTTCGCGTTAAGCACTCAATTGTTTCTCGTGCGTTATATCAATTTTTATTAAATCATAATATTTTACAAGACAGTTATTACATCTTCTGATTTTGTTAGTTATGCACATCTTCACATCCTACACTTTCAGAGTCAAACAAGGGACTACATTAACGCCACGTCACGCGCACGAATCTTCCTGGAGACAAACCACGCCGCCATCGCCGATGATCTTTCTCTGGCCTTGACCACGCTGGCCCTAGTGAAGGTTGGAAGTCCTTCTGCTGATCAAGCATTTGCCAGACTGATGGAGCACTCCATAAATGAGAGTAAGACACTTACTCTGCGCTGATTCCTAGATGTACTTAGTTTTAGCTTCATATTACTACTCATGAAGGATCTTTTCCTACATCTGCGGTGTTCCGGATGCTTAATTGTACTGCAGATCGTACCAGAGAGTACATATCAGCGTTTATGCATTTGTAAACCTTTTAGTTTGCTGTGTAAGGGGAAGAGCGCGGAAGGACAACGAAGTTCTCAAACGAAAGCAACGGTACATCAATGAAACGGTACTTCAGCGGATTCAAACTTAACACGCTTGCTGTATAAAGTTACTAAATCTGTAAAGTGTCTTTCTTTCTGCAGATGGGATGACATTTTGGAAATCTAATGAAACATTTCGCATCAACCCCTTCAGTCGCTGGAGGCCAAGCTACGTGCGCGCCCGACCAATCGACATCCACGTTACATCCTACGGTTTGCTGGTCTTCGCAGCCAAAGGCCTCTTCAAGGAAGGAATGAGTATCCTTCACTGGCTTACCCGCCAGAGGAACCCCTACGGGGGCTTTGCCTCTACCCAGGTCTGCTGACAAATTATTGTTGTTGGTGTTGAACCAATTACACATTTTAAAAGTCTTGAATAAACTGCTAGAGAGTCAAAGGTATGGTGTCATGTCACGTGTTCTCAAAAAAGAAATAAATACGAGCAAAAATATTTGAACCTGGATTGCGCATTCCCTGGAGTTATCTTTAATAATGTTTTACTCAGCTTATTCAGTAGCGTCATATTCCGGAAAATTCGACAAGTTTGGACATCGAAAACAAAGCAGTGAGGACAGTGTCAATATATCTATTGTCAGGACACAATCGTGGGACTGCAGGCTATGACAGAATTCTTGAAACTGGCCACTCGCTCTGGATTCAACCTCAGCATTGACATCAGGGCTCAAAACTCTGAACACCATTTTGATGTCGATTCTTCCAACAACCTTGTGCTCCAGACTAAAGAGGTAGGGCTGTTTGAACCTGAAGTAAACGGCTTACAACTTCATAGCAGCCAAAAATATACCTTTAAATGCAAATGAATAACTGCAGTCTTGTGTGTCACAAAAGCAATATTGTTAATGTTAGACAATCAGAGACAAGAGTCTCAAGACATTCCTAGATGTGTATTTTTTCATGCAGATGACTTTCATTCCACCGCAAGTGACGTTTGAAGCGAAGGGGAAAGGACTGGCAGTGGCCGAGGTAGGTTAGCAATAACATTTTTACATGGCACTAGTAACATCAACTAGTTAACCAAAATTATATTTGCATTGCCTTAAACATTTTCGATAACAGTTCTACTAGGCACTTAAACAATTAGGTATACTAAGTAAACTTTTTACAAAGTAAAGAAAGATATCTGTGATTAGACTCCATGTTAATGCTTATATTTTTGTATATAAAGGAAGTTAGACTGAAACCTTGAACGATATCGTGTCTTCTTTAAAAAAATATTGTGTGTTATATTTCAGCTGGATGTCTTCTTTAATACTGAATCAGACTTCGGAGAACCAGCTTTCGGGGTGTCCACGGTCCTTCTAGATGACTACCTCAACAGTTTTAAGCTCATGACTTGCACTCGGTCAGACCTCAGAATTCAAACACGCTTATCTTCTGATTTACGAGACTTTCCTTTCTCTCTCTCTCTCTCTCTCTCTCACACACACACACACACACACACACACACACTGTCACTCTCTCTCTCTCGCGCGCGCGCATACACACACACACACACAGAGTCTCACACACTCTCTCTCTCCCTCTCTCTCGTTAATCGTCTATTTTTCGTTGTCTTTCTCTCACTCTATTTCATTCCATCGGTTACAAGACTATAACATTCACCTGAGAAGTTATGCACGTTCAGTATCTCGTCATTTTGCCAACACACCTTTCTTGAATTTGCGTTCTTCAAATGTACCCAGACTTTTGTTTCCTTTTTTTTAACAACGTCTCCATAATTAACTCAAAATCTGTTTAGATGGCTGCTTGCTGGAGAGAGCGGTATGGTCGTACAGGAAGTTGGAATCCCATCAGGCTTTACGCCGGATATGACGAGTGTCGGAAATGTGGCTGGTCTCAAGCGTGTAGAACGAAGAGGGCGATTCCTGGATGTTTATTTCGACAAGGTTAGAAATCAAACTAGAAAATCACACAAAAATAATCAAGAGCTCTTTACCTACGTTTTACTAGACTTTCTAATTAATGCCTTGTCTGCCATATTGTCTCTAACTGCTGCTAACTTTCTAATGTCTTGTCTTCTATCTCTGCTGTATATTTTCGATGAGCGACCTTTAGTCTATTTGGGGTTGTTGGGCTGCAGGTGAAGAGCGGGAGGAGATGGTATTCAGTGTCACTGTATTTTGCCCTTTCAATACACCCAAAGTACTCAGTTGTTTATGTGGCTAACACAAGAGTGCCTATTGTGAAATAGTCTTTATCGTGGTATTAAACTACATTTTTGACCTGTATGTCACCCCAGATCACCAAGAACTCGTTGTGCTACACTGTCGTGTTTGACCGCCAGGACAAGGTGGCCCACTCACAGCCCAGTTATATCGTCACTCAAGATTATTATGAACCAAGTTAGTACACGTTGCAGTATTTTTAAACCTGTTAACAATATCATTTGTATCAGCAAACGACCGGAACTATCTGAAAGAAATGTATGATGTTTTCATCAGGTAAAATAGTTCATCGCATGTAATAATACTTCGAAGAAGAAATATAGATAAAAAAATTACACTGAACTGATCAATAAATAATATTAACACGCTGAATTCCCCATTCAGCCTGTTAATATTAAAAATAATTAAAAATAATTAGAAATAATAAAATGGACAGGCAAAAATCAAGCAGCACTTCAAGCGCTGTAGCTTTAAGACTTAAGATATTCAGGGGAGAATACTGTGAGTGTTATGAGGACCTCGCACATGAGAACATCCCTCTCGCTCCCCTAGAATGCGGCTACATGATTTATCAGAAAAGATAAAGGGCAGAGAAATGAGGGCTGTGCGCGTTGAGCTCTAAACACGGTGAACCACTTACAGTTCAATGGCGCGACAGCAACATGGCCATGAACCCTTTATCGTTAGCTACGTGCTGATGAAATACGATCTGAACAAAACTTGATTTTGTTTTAGTGAGTGAACCAAACTTATTTGCTTCTCGTTTCAAAATTTGGTCGTAAAAGTAGTAACCAAAGTCCTGACTGACAAACAAACTGACGCCAGACTCACTGGAATGTTTGCAGATAACCGCGCGACTGTGAGGTACCAGCCGTTAAGCCTGCGTGACGCCACCGTGTGTGACGTATGCCGGGACTGTTGCTGAATGGCTGTGACGTATGCCGGAAGTACTGCTAAACAAGTTTTCAAATCCTGTCCCGTTTATCAGTCTATTCATAATGGCTGACAGTCTGAATAAACCTGAATGACATGACACGTTTTCCTTGGTTGTGGTGTTGAGCTGGGAACTTCCACTGTAAGGCGTTTGTCATCTGACACTAACGATACAATGAGGTGACCCAGAGTAACATGCAGGCGGTCAGTTGAACACAAACAGTCGCCTTGTGTTTACGTAGACTTTAGGGCTTCCACCTGGTAACGATTTTGCAGTGCTGATTAAATAACGAATCCCGAAGAGCGAAAGATACCCCAGTACTTGAGAATAAAGTGACGGCCAGCAATATAAAAAAGATTTTTCAATGGGGTACGTGAGGCCCAAGAGGGACTTGACCCCAGGAATTTATTATAATGAATACAGAATTCACATAAAAACTTTATTTCTAACTTTTATTTTTGCGACTAGAGCACATTCCAATATTCAATTTGCCCACTGGAACAAATAAAGTTGGTCATTGTCATTGTCATTCTCATTGTCATTCTCATTGTCATTCTCATTGTCATTCTCATTGTCATTCTCATACAAGAGTTTAGCCACTGCACTCACAGTGCACCTCCGCACAAGCAACGTGGCCGCTCCTCGTTGTTGACTCACACTTTGCTCCGAGTTCAAACTGTTGAAAACAAGTCATTTACTTTTTTTGCAAGCGCGCAAGTAACAACCACCCAGTAAAGTTTGGTTTTCTTTCTCGAAAGGTCGTAGGGCACTTGACTAGGTTGAGAGACAACAAGCCGATCCCAGGACTGGAACATATTCGCACTCCTTAAACTCCCCGACCCGGGTCTCTTTTCCCGGATGTCAGCAGCTGACATATGACTGGAGGGTCTCCGAGTAAATATCAACATTGAATTAAAATTCCGCACGCGACTTCCGGGTGGGACTATTTGTTACAGCAACGGAGTGAGATGTCAAGAAAGGCCTCGCTTGCAATACATAAGGACAGACACACAGTGTGAAGACAGGACACACTAATAAAAACATAGAGCAAACAAAGGAAGGCAGATAATAAAGACGGACAAGTAATGAAATAGAGGTAGACGAAGAAAAAAGAGAGATTTAGACAAATTCCAATACAACGTTTTACTCAAATGTCAAAGTAGAGAGCATGAGGGAATGAAGATGCATCGAATGCAATTAGTAATAAGAGGTATTAATAAGCATATTAGAGAGAGAGCTGTGTGTGTGTGTGTGTGTGTGTGTGTGTGTGTGTGTGTGTGTGTGTGTGTGTGTGTGTGTGTGTGTGTGTGTGTGTGTCAAAAATACTGTCTTTCTAAAATGGTGACCATGTCATAAACCCGCTGTCGGTTATTAGACATACGATTTTTCCAGTGCAAACTGTCTACAATACATTTGATAAAACACAGCGAACTTAGTCACAGCCTGTTGCTTTTATTGTGTTAAAAATGCAGAAAATAGCAAGAGGCCTGGTATTCACTAAGTAGAACTTAGCTCACAGTAAGCGATGATTGCTACACGAGCCCGACACAAGTCACAATTCTAAGTAAACTTTACATAAGTACAAACGCTCAATTAGTTTGACATAAATCCTGAATAAATCCATTGCTAAATAAGCTTGACATAATTACCAGTCCTAAATAAGTTTGACCGAGTACAATACCAGTTCTTTTTAATCATGAGGTAAATTAATACTCCTAAATAATTTTGACACAGATAGAAATCCACCAAAAGACTCGCCATCCATAACAATCCTAAGATGCCACAGTATCACAGACACCACCTCCAACGGAGCAATATTTTAACACCCATACTAAAGTCACATAATGAATCAGATTTGCCGGAAAATGGAAATAGAATAATTTTAACACGTGTATTTGTAGTCACCTCACCTCACACAACTGACCTGCTAAGAAGCTACACGATAATGTCATTTCAGAAGGCTGAAAATACAATTATTAGTTTAAACAATTCTTATTTTAAAATATCATCAATCAAGGAAGCAACTTACCTGACAAGAAACTACTCGAGCCGCCAGTCTGGAGGCTTGGCACGTGAAGAAGTAAAGGACAGACGATGAAAGCCAACCTCTAACTGTTTCACCCTCATGAAACACGACCCTCGCCTTTCTCTGTCGTCTCCGAACGTGAAGGTAAATAACGAGGCCTTGTAAGCAGGAGGAGGATATGGAGGGTCTCCATGATATTTTGTGTGGACGTCTTTACTGTCTGTGCTTCGTAAACAGACATCCGGCAGGTATTTGTTTACCTGAAGGCAGGTCAGGTCACACAGGTGGAGGACCAGTCGTTAATGTAGGGTAAGAAGCTTAGCTTCTTTCTGTCATTTCCACCTTCTGAAAGTCTCGGGTAGATTGTAAGACTGTTGCTGGTCAGTGGAGACCGACGTGCAGGTAGGACAAACATAATTGTTACCTGTTGATTTTGTGGGTTTGTCCTAAATTAGCTTAAAGTTAATTAAGAGTTTTTTTTCACTACGCCAGAATATTTTAACGATTAGCCCTGATAATTATGGTCAAAGAAGAGATATTGTCCGAAACAAGCAACGAAAAAGTTATGCAGAAAATTTGTCGAAACAGAATATAAAAAGATGAAATTGTCGCCTTTAGAATGTCTTTAATGTGTTGATTATTTTTTTCAATCATAACAAATATTCTTTAGAGAATTCAGATGTCGTAACATGGACACATTCACTAAAGTTTGTTTTTCTAGCAGTGAAAATAGAATACCTTGTTGTACTTCTGAAAAATAATTAACATGATTTAAGTGGGAGGGATTGTGCACAGGATATCAACTCATATATCAAATAGTCGTTGTATTTAATATAGCCATTGATATTTCTCTGAGAGCTAACTTAAACTTTTACTCCAGAATAGTCAGGCAAGATTAAGAGTTGCTAGGCTCTTGGAAATCTTCACTTATAATCAAGTGGGTAAAAGAAGACTTTTAATAAAAATTATTGTTGTTTTGAAGAATTGTGCAGGTTGGACTGCAAAAATAGAGTGAAAGATGTTTCCGCTTATGGTCTTTGCTTTGATGGCACCGGCCTGGGGTCAAAACATTGAGTCATTGTCCTTTCTTCCTCCAAATCCCTACACTACAGCATCCTATGGATTTGACAGGACGATCGTAGACTCTGTCGGTACCAGGCAGACATACAGGAGGTAAGACTGCAGCGTCCAGCAGACAGACAGACAGACAGAGAGCTCACACACAGATACAATACAATAACACACAGGTATTTGTCTAGTTGACTCACCTCACACAGCTTGACATAATGTGACAAAGTTAATTTGACACAGCGAACCAAGGCTGTAGTTTTATTCACTTCACATCGCATACAAAGTCAGCGCTCGACCTGAAAGGAGCAACATTTTTCAACTGACAGGGTAAACTCACAAATTGTTCTCCGTACAGCTCAGCTCACATCACATTCATCAGAGTCAGAGTTTAGCTTAAAGGTCTAGTAGGGTGCAACATTCTTCAATTCACTGGATAAAACTCACAAATTGTTCTTCGTACATTTCATGTTCCGCTGCTACTCCGTGTTCTCAGTGAGAAATGATGCTGCCATCAAAGGTGTAGTGTGTACAGGTTGTTTTTCTAATGACTTCCCGTTTGATTCTCGAGACACACGCCTACAAACATTTCCCTGAACATGAAGCTCAAACAACTCATGTCACTTTTGTCTGCAGATGCATTTAATTAACATAATTATGGCAACAGCTCTTCTGTTGGCCTTCACCCTGATAACGTGAACGGATCCACGTGCAGTCCCCACGTCTATGTTGTGGACCTCTTTGTGTGCATGGTGATCTCTGTAGACATGTACCTGCAGTAAGTAAGGCAAATTCACCCATATTCGAAGAAAAAGCATTTATGCTGAGTTTTAAACAGCGAAAGGATCTTTGAAGATTTGCACACCACGAGGCTTTTAACATCATTTCTCACTAACAACGGAGAAGAAGCGTGAACTGCCATGTACGGAGACAAACTTTGTGACGAACAAATAATGCAGGATAGTCTGTAAATAAACGTACAGACTTTTATTTCATTTATTACTTAACTATTTACTTTCAGGCAAAGACACTAAATGTTGATTTTTTTCAAAAAAATTTAATGTAAGCTTACTTAAAATATTTTTTAGATTTTTAATTATGCTTGCAATTGTTGCTGTCATCATCATCATTATTATCTGACACGTGTTCTTGTTTCCTATATTTTAGTGGAAAGTATCTGTTGACAGCTCCAAAGAGAGCTATCCCGGGGTTTAATTTCACGCTGATGTTTGAGTCGTTCATGGACGAGCCAGTCAGGCTACAAGCTCGAATATATTCCAGAGTTTACGACAGTCCATCCGGGAAAAACGTGTATCCTACAGTTGTTACAACATCCGGTTCATTTGTCAAAGGTGAAAACGAGAACAAGTTTTAAAATGAGAAATTAGAATACAGCCATGTTTATGATACATTAATTAACTCGCAAGTATTTTATCGCATTGAATGTATTGTGAGTGCAAGTTATAAGTTAATTATGTCGAAATAGTTTCCTTTACCTTAACAACAAATGCAGTTTTGGTCATATCGTTGGATAAATAGTTTCTGTTACTTTTTGCAGTAAAGCATTTGTATTAATATTACCAGCAATTTCATTTTATTTTAAATCCTGCAACTGTAGAAATAACATAACAGTACATTTTAAAATATTTTTCAGGTCAGCCTGGAGTGCTTGATTTGCCTGTAAGTTAATTTTACATGTTCATAAATGGGATAATTGTGGAAATTATTTTTTTCCAAATAAATGGAACTGATTTTACCTCATTTTGAAATGCTCTTTGTAGATGTCCGACAGAATAATCGTCTTCTGTTTTTAAAATGCAGGCCCACAAAAATCACATGATAACAGAAGGAAAAGTTAAGGCGTGAGTAGTGTACATAGATGTGCTTATGTCCGCCCAGTGGTAGGGTTGGCACCACATGTTAACTAAGCATATTCGTGGATTATGTTTGGTTCTGACCTCTTTGCTTGTAGGTCTGTTTCTCTACAGCTGAAGAAGGTGATTATCTAAGAGTTCGACAAATATTACATTGTTCTGAGCTCACCTCAATGATTTGCAGATATACTGCATTGTAGAGGAACTTTATAGTCTGCTATTGTAATGAGATTTTCATACCGTAGTTGAGTCGTTTCCAAGATTAACTACATCAAGAACATTTGGGTGCGTGCGTGGGTGCGAGCGAAAGAAAGAAAGAAAGAAACAAAGAAACAAAGAAAACAAGAAACAAACAAACAAACAAACAAAGAAAGAAAGAAAGAAAACAAACAAGAAAACAAACAAGAAAACAAACAAACAAAGAAACAAACAAGAAAACAAACAAACAAACAATGAAACGTTTTCGTGTGTTCGGTTCTCTGCTCACGTGCGCATCGTGCAAGTTATCAGTTGCTTGTTCTGTTGTGTCAGATCCCTTCTAACCTGATGCCCGACAGGTATCATGCTTGGGAGGTGGGTTGTGACAGTTGTACGTTTTTAAACACGGGTGAAGGGCCAGAGGTTCACGCTACTATATACTACCTCTACAACTACCTCAACATCATTGGTGACGTGACGACCATCCTAATACAAACAGACAAGGCCATTTACAAGCCAGGACAAATCGGTTAGTCGGGGCTTCATTTCTTCAACCTTCAGTGTATTTCTTTAAATTATTTTGCTTGAGAAACAGACCTAATATTTTTGACTAAAAAGATGCCCCATAGAAAACTTAGTAAAAACACTTTTAATAAAAACACCATTGTGGACATTAATATACCAAAGTACACAGGATATCGCATTGTTTTAATGGTTGTAAATGTTTGACTATAGCTAATTTTATAATATATTAATGTTTTATATTTTATTTTTAGATTTTACGCAGTAGACTATGTTTAGATATTTAAACAGTGATTTCTGGTTGACAGTTCACTACAGGGTGTTTGCCGTTTATCCAGACCTAAAGATGTACACAGGAACATTTCAGATCGAGATTCGGGTATGATTCAAACAAGTCTGTGAATATTGGATAATAAAGTCGACAGAAAGCTGTCCACTAATTTAATCATTTCGTCTTTGTCTGAATTGTCTGAATTACGAACCCAATATCCCTCCTAAAAATGTCTTCTCTTTGTTCTCCATAGGAATACTGATCGACTACCTGAGTGCTAGTCTAATAAGTCTTTTAAATTCTCTTGTCCAAGATATACCCAATCTAAACGTTTTTCTTCAAGGTTGTTATAACAGTATTTATATTCGACAGGATCCTAACAGAAACAAAATTCAACGACTGTCGGAAGCATCAGGGAGACAAGGTGTAGTGGAAGGAAGTCTGGTGTTAGCTGACAAACCTCTCTTTGGAGACTGGACTATTTCAGTAGAAATTCAGGTATGTGTAGAATAGAATTTTTATTTGATTACCTTAGAGAAGAGTGATTAACAGTTTATATGGGTGTAAACATGCTACCTGACAACGATCTTAATATCTTTAAGAAAATAATAATTGCTACTGATCTCATTTGTTTGAATTTTGTAACGGAAATAGAGGTGCAGAAGGTTGGCATGGGCGTGGTCCTTAATGTTATCATTATTTGTTTTCTTATTTTTTTCATTCACTCTTTCTTCGTTTTTTCTTTCTTTTTTCGTTGTTTCAAATTGTAATGTTATAAGTAAAAATCCCGAGCAGTCCCTCGTTTGAAATATCGGCTTGTAACTGCATGAAAAAACTTCTTTCAGACAACCACACGTACAGACTACTACTCCAAAACTTTCACAGTGCAAGAATACAGTGAGTACGAATGACAGCAATTAATACTTTAAAAATAAAATTTTAACTTTCAAAATCAGTTAAAAGCAAAGCTTATCTTTATATTTTTCTTTCCATAATTTATCGATAGTCATGAGTTCTTTCGTGCAGAAGTTTTGCTCCTAATAGTCGTGTCTCAATGAAGCAGTAGCTGTGGAAATAAATACGAGAGTGGAATCTTTTATACCTGAACATGTTTTGAACAGTTTTAAATATAATAGTGTAATGGTACATAGCAGAAACTAGATTCCAGATACGAAAAGGGGAGAAAGTGTGCTTTAGGTAAGATAATCGACGAACGAAATATCTATACGTATATTATATATATATATATAGAGAGAGAGAGAGAGTAGTAGTAGTAGTAGACACCTACAACACCTGTGTGACTGTGTTTCAGACTTGCCGAGGTTTGAAGTGACTGTGGACGTACCGTCCTACGTGCTGACTACAGACGAAGACCTCAAGGGTTTGGTCAAGGCCACGTAAGTCTTCAAACACGATGTTGATGTCGGCGATACGATCTTCAGATAAAATATTCATCTGAATAAACGAACAGCATCGATCAGATGGAAACGGAGGACGGATGTTTTTTCTTCTTTCATTAATTTTAAATTATTTTCACGCGCAAGATCTAAAGCATATGAAAGAAATGTGTTGCACAATGTACACAATTTTGCATGCATCTTTCTTTTACACGAGAATCCTCTGTTTTAGTTCCATAATAAGCCTCTTGGACAAACAATATTGTATTGTTTTCAGCTACACGTTTGGACAGCCTGTTAAAGGCCTAGTAGAGCTTCGTGTGTCCTCCACAGCGGGGCTGGACTCTTGTGGGAAAGAACCTCGCTTCATGCAGATAGCATTTGATGTTAGTAGTCACACTTTTCCTGTTGAGTGTAGGAACACTGAGGTGTAAAATGTACAACTTACAACCGAAAAACCGCGAGATCGTCTTCTTACTAGACTATAGAATATACTTACGTTGAATGTAATGCATAACACATTATAGACTAGAGAAAGTTTTGATTAGTAAAAAAATTTGCACGACATGCAACGTAAAATGTTTTAGTAAGAGAACAGACGAATTTATTTCCCCTTTTAAAAAAATAATTAAGATAAACGGATTTATATCATTCCATTTTTATATCACTCCATTTTAAATGTTTGATATCGGTAATTTGTCAGGATTACGATCAGTCTTCTCAGGTACGTGCAAACTTTTGTTTTCTTATACAGATCGATGGCGAAGCAAAGTTCTCTGTACCCAGGGTGGACATCGCTCGGGTAACAAGTACATACGATGGTGCCAGCGTCAGGGTAAACCTAGAAAAAAATTAAACTCGGGTATAAAAATAAACGGCTCCTTCAGTGTCTACCTACTTCGAAGATTATAATGTCAAATCAAGACATAACATTTTCTTCATAACACTTCATCACATATTTTATAGTAAATTATTTCCAGCTTGCTATATCTTTTCGGCAGGTACGACTACAAAAGGAGACTTTTAGGACCTGAATGCTTAGGAACTTAATTATAACAATGAACTGAATTACATAATCAGTGAGCTGATAAACGCCATCAAAACAGTAAAATAAAACTCATGTTTACAACACTTTAATATCATAAAAAAATAGAACGGAAAAAGATATACATGTAACTTCAACAGCACGCAGAATAGTTGGATAAAAGCCATCTAGCAAAAAAGAAAAATAAACATAATTACATCAAAATCAGATCATTGGTGATATGCTTTATTGTATCTGTGTGCAGGTGACGGCCATTGTGAAGGAGACACTGACAGACATCAAACTCCAGGGGTCGTCGGTGGTGACCTACAGGAGCACGCCGTACAAAGTGACCATACTGGACAACACGCCGGGTGTCTTCAAGCCTGGACTTCCATTCAGTGTCTTCGTGAGTTGATACATCATCGCACGGTTGTTATTTTTTTGAAATCTGCCTTTTTCTACATTAAGGACTAATTGACTATCCATCTGCACACGGTTACTTCGTTTCTTTGTGATCGACAGATAAATCTTTTACAATGGCAAACCTTTAACCCAACAGCTTTAACAACTCTATTATTTAATTCGTAAATTGCGTACAGAGTTAAAGATTTCGCCTATACTTTGCTAATCGGTTAACTGCGGTCGTAAAAACTAGCGATAGAAATTGGATACATCTTGTTTTTTAAAAAAAATGGAATGGAAAAATCAGAATCTGAAGACCTTTTCAGACGGTTAAAAGAGATTCATACTTGTAATATTATTAAAAAAAGTATATGAAATGAATTTTTTTAAACATATCCATACGTTTGATGATTTCATAAAGTGAACAAATGGCAGTATTTTCAAAACATTTTAGAAATAAGATTAGCAATGACAATAACTTTGTTGTAGGCCAAGGCCTCCCTGCAGGACGATAAGCCAGTTGTTGGTAGCAGCAACATGACCATCTTCATTACAGTTCATTACACTCTCCCCGCTGACAACAGCTACCTGTACGGGGTGTCACAGTTTAGGGGTACCTACCCGCTGCCGGTCAGGACGATCGATTTGCCTCCACTTGGGGTGGTCAAGATCGACATCGACATCCCCTCCAACGCCACCTCGCTTGAAGTCAATGTGAGATTCTTTGATAGTTCGGGGAAAATTCAATGCTCCTTTTTTTTTGTTCATACAATAACGTCCAGATAACAGGCGGTCAAATGCCACGTACACATAATTCTTCAGAAACCATGAACTGAGAACTATTTCCGGTGTCAAAGATGAAATGTCAGACAGCGAACTACGGCTGATCTCACGAAGAATTTTCTGCCTTTGAATGTAGAGCAGAAAAAATAACATTCTTCGAAGACGTAAATATGCAGTTGATATTATCGTCTGAAAACCTTCATGGACCTACTGCAGCACAGTGTCGAACACTAAACCGGAAGTAACGTCTAGGAAAAGAACCAATCACAGTGCGCAAACTATCCTCAACAAAGTCATGTGACAACGGAACTGTTTAGATGCCTTTTCAAATTTCTCCTTTTTCTCCCCCTGTACTACCGGATTAGAGGTTCATTATGAAGATTTAATTAATGAATAGTTTAGATGACGAACCGTGACTTACAGATTTGTCCCCAACACGCATCACATCAAGTTTTGTTCTTTTATTTATTAGTTTTTGTTACCAGTGTTTGCGGAACCATGCGTCTTGAACGAAGTATTGAGATGTAACTATAGATTCATGGCCTATCGTTAATTTAACTAAAGCCAAGCGGTCTTCTGATATTTAAGTGGGCGAACGCCGTTTTACAAAATTTTGGAGGGTTTTGTCAGGTGGACTTCAATGGTGTGAGGGCAACGAAGTACATCTCTAAAATGTTCTCAGCGAGTAGCAACTATCTGCAGCTGACCCTCCTTGACCAAAACCTTCAGGTATGAGTCATTGATTTTGAATACTGTACAAAACCTGGCCTCGTTTTAAAGTAGGCACGTGACTAGTAACTGTCCTCGAAGCTTTCCTATAGGGTAACTTTCCTTTAAGTTGTACGATATGGTTATTGTCCTCCGGATTGTTCAAATGTGTTTGTTAAACTACCTTTGCATATAGCTTGTGTTCAATTTGTATGAGTCAACAGGAAACATTACCGAAGGGACTAATTGATAGAAGACTATTGAATATGTGGCTATGTCAAGATATTGACAAATGTTTGCATGTAAGTTATATAAATTAATGCCAAACATTATTAGACAAGACGATTTCGGTTAGGAAGACCAACACATATGGAGAAAATGAAAGCAGTGTTCACGTTTTCGATGTCTGTCACATAACCACTAGAAATTACTGTCAGCGCGACCGCGCACACACACACACACACACTTGGCAACCCATACTCGTCAACAACTCTTTTTTCATCTTCTCTGACAGAGCGATCAGACAGCACGTGTCCAGGCGAGGGCCACGGAAGTCATTGGACGTCTGTCATATGAGGTACTTTTTTGTTAGGTACCACCAGAGACGAGAGAAAAAAAAGACTTCAGTCTCACTCGCAACAACAGTTATTTCGCCAAGGTAAAATATCATAGCTGTTCGGCGCACAAAGGTTGCTACATATAATATTGTTTCCGTGCGAGTTAGTGTAAGTCTGGGAAAAATGTAAATATTTTAATTCATTCCTTTCCAGCTAATTAGAAACACTTTGCTTATAACATAATCGGTACAGAGGTGCGCCTATAATCTTCACTATATGGCGAGCGGCAACACCAAGAGACTGTCTGTAACTCTATTTGTTTAATGTGTCTCACTTCAAGAAATCTCCATCCCATACCTCTGTACAGTTGAACTTTCCAAGCGGAAACGAGGACATACTTACAAAATGAGAGAGAGAGGAGACGAAAAAAGCTGGGGGGTTTTTCGTCCTCTCTTTCTCGTTCTCTTCCTTCTTTACCTCTTCCAGTTGAGACGGAAAAAGAAACATAAAATGTTCCAACAGCGAAATGTTTTCGGCTCCAGAGCCTCAATACACTTCTGGTTACAACGAGTAAAATACTTTCTCTACTTCTGAAAAACAAATTAGAAGATGAAATTATTAAAAGGTTGAACCAAAAAATAAATATAAATTCAAGGGACATTAAATAGGAAGAATAACTATTGAGGAGTTAAATCTTTTTGATGAGCAAGCATTTCATTAACACTAATGTTTTTATTAAATACACTAATAATGTCCTTTCATTTAGGTACACAATTGATGTTTTCGAAATGCCAACACAAATTTAGTAATTTACAGTAAAAGATGAGATTCATATGCATTCTTAGCAGCCCACTAAGAACTGAAACAAACTGTCATAAATACACTCGAACCTTAAGGCTACCTTACTGATAAAAAACATTTTTTGTAAAGTAAAAACAATATAAATATTATAAGACAATTATTTTATTGCAATAAAATAGAGTTTCAAACCATATTTATATTATTCTCAATGTATCTCTTCGCTTTGATATCAAGGAATGAATGTTTTCGTATAGCACAACAGAGAGAAGCTGATCGCTCTACTCCCCTGTCTGTGTGGAGTCGGTTGTCCATCTGTTTCTCTAGTCTCTGGGTCCACAGGGCTTTTGTGTAGACTGTTTGCAGTTACATTCGTGTAACAGCATGTGCCCAGATGTAACACTGACAACGTGAACGTATTCACGTTCATTCGTCTTGTCACAAGCTGATGTTCTTTCAGTCCACGCTGGTGTTCAGACATATCTTGAGAACACAAGAGGGTTATGCAGTCAAAATTTGGGAAGTACTGTCCAGTTGTAAGCTCAGTCAAATTAATTAAATTAATTACACTTTAAATATTTTTAAATCATGTTATTAGTAATGGAAAGAATGATAAATAATGATCTTTCCTACTGGTATTAACATAACATGAGACAGTTGTTTCACAGTTTCATACACATGATGTCTATCAAAAAAATGATTGTTTAACAAGCGTGTTAGACATTATCCCTTTCCTCAAGATAAAATCTTTTTTGTCAATAACAGATTCTGTCCAGAGGCATCGTGTACAAGAGTAAAACTGTTGAGGCCACAGGCCAGCACGTGGTGATCATTAACATTCCACTGACCCCTGACCTGGCCCCCACCGCTCACATCATGGCCTACTTCGTGCGACCTGACCTAGAAATTGTGGCCGACAGCATCGCCTTCAACGTCGACGGCGTCTTCAAGAACAAGGTAGTAGAGCTGGGTGTCGACATCGTCCATTCACTGTTTAATTTCATCAGTGGACAAGTAATTAAAACAATAATGAAATATTCTGCAGTTGTCTCCATTATGTGTGTCAAACTGCAGTTGCCCTACTATCAGTGGTATCTCTCAACTCGTGCAGGTAACTCTGGAACTGAGCACCAACAGAACAGAGCCTCATACCGATCTCAACGTGTATGTCACAGCCGACCCCGACTCCACGGTTTATTTGCTGGCCGTCGACCAGAGTGCTTTGCTGCTGAAGACCGGTAATGACGTCACACCTAGGCAGGTCAGTAACAGTTCTCTAATATCTAGTAATCTCACAGTACAATAAGCTGTTATTTAACGTTTCTTACGACTGTCACAACAAGCAAAGGGCCCAGTACCTGGTGGCCCTAGCAAATGTGAACGGTAATATTGATATTACATATTAAAACACACAGTCTCTGGACAAATATATTATGTCATCTCTCTTACTGAAAGCACCTATTTATCTCTGTCAATCATGAGTACAGGTGGAAGATGCTGTTGCTGTCTACGATGAGGGAACTAGCAAACCTTCCGACTCGGCCTTTGCTCTCTCCCTTAGTAAACAGAACATAGGTGACACAATGCAGGTAAGCCACCTACACCTTTCATGAGGACTATTATCTGTCCTTGTCTTTCTTTGTTTTTCTTGCGAGCTTTCAATAAATCGAGAAAAACGGGAGATAATCGCAGACTCTGTTCCTAGCAGCGCTTGTTTATTCGACCTTTGTGGTCTTTAATCAGCAGCCTATTTATAGGCACAATTTAGAAACACTTTATTATGAGAGAAAACCTTACGAACAGACTATCCTGACAACAGCAATTTCATATTTTATTTACCATTACATAATCAGCTTCTGCCTGCTGATAGAAAATGCTTGCGTTATGATAAATTCTTAAATGAAATGTTATCTTTATCTGCAGGAAGTCGGTATCAACGTCTTCTCTGATGCCAATCTGTATGCAACATCAGTGGCTACTAACACAACGCCTTGTAAGTACGGCACTCTGCTGTTCGAGGATGGGGGAAACGAAACATAACCAACCAAAATGCAGACACAGACATACAGACAGAGGCACAAAAACAGACGGCCAGACACAGACTTCATAAAAGTCTGATTGCACGCAGAATTACAGGTTAATATTCTCTAGCCCCAAGACAGACAGACAGACAGACAGACAGACAGACAGACAGACTTCACCATTTTTTATAGTCTGATCACACCCAAAATAAGAGGTTATTTAGTAGACTCTTGTCTCATTTTCAACAACGGGAAAAAATAGCTTAGAAATTCCAGTAAACTGCAACACTCGTCTGGAACATTTTGGGAACTAGGTCCTTGTTCTTGTGCTATGTTTAAGCATGTCATGGGGGGGACTGTGAAAACACACAGGTTTGATATAGTCTTTACCAAACGATCATCTTTACTTTCTTTAGTTAAGCAATTTTTTCTTTGTTTTAAAATGTTTACTCAGCGTTAACAAAATGTAGCATCTTTTGGTAAACGTGAGTCTTTTTTCTTGCTTTTTTTTATAATGTATAAAATCGATTTTTACTACCAACTACTTATCATTTACAATTATGTTACTCATTTTCACTTTCAGATGATCCTTCAATTTATGGACGTAAGTAACATACATTTTAACGGTTGCAAAAGAAGATCAGTATGTTCTGTTGTATGACATGTACACTTAAATTAAGGGAAAGGGGGCCTACTCTGCCTTAGACGCACCCAGATTATCGTTCTTATACTTCCTACACTCTCTTCCTTTCTCCAGCTCTCATGTGTGTAAAGGACGATTTGCTGTAGTCTGTGTCTGTGTGACTCCTTTAACTGTTACTTTAACACTGTGTAAAGATGTTTCTTAAATTACTTTCACAATATGTAAGTCTTTTGTGCTACACTGTATTTACAATATGTAAGTCATTTGTGCTACATTGTATTTACAATATGTAAGTCTTTTGTGCTACACTGTATTTACAATATGTAAGTCATTTGTGCTACACTGTATTTACAATATGTAAGTCATTTGTGCTACACTGCATTTACAGTTGACAAGCATTAATGCTTCTTTGCATTTGACAGTATACAAAAGTTTATGCTATACTGCATTTCATATTGTGTAAACTATTCATGTTAAAGACTCTGTCAAACACTTGCCTCATTTTGAGACAATGTTTTGTTACACTTAAAAACTTTATGTGATTTTCTTGCAGCTGTTTCCAACCCCAAACGCTCCAGACTAGTTGGTGGTAAGTATGTGCCGTTATTCATAGATCTTTCATCTTTGTATAATACATTACATTACAATAAACAGGTCTGTGTATAGTGGTGGAGATTTTATATCATTATGTAAACATTATAATAAACAAGTTTGTGTACATTGGTAAAGGGTTGGTGTCAAATTGTGTACACATCAAGAAACAGGTTTGTATAAAGTAGTAGATAGTGTTGGTGGGTGGAAGTGAGATGTAATGTAACATTTTCTGTAATAATACGTTACAAGGAACATGGCATGTCAAATTTCGGTAGAGGAAGTGGTAGAGCAGGGTGTGGCTGGATATGTGGCAGGTGTGGGTAGACAAACATGTAAAAAAAAAAAGACGGTCTGTTGGTGTGTTATTTTTATCCTTAATTACGGTTTATGGATTACTGTTATCAGAATATAAAGAATGTTGATGGACTTTAAGCAAGATTTATAAGACATTGCTGGAGAGGTCATTCCTTTTTATAAATAACAATTTTGAGACTGCCCTGTGACTGCTTCTAGTACACTATTTGTAAGACTTTAGTTCCCCAGAGAACTACTTTGAATTACTGTGTGTTGTGACTGTATGTAGGGCGCGGAAAATATTTACATTTGAGCTGTGCACAGGTAAAATATTCAAGCCCTAACATGAAAAATAAGATGTTCATTCTATTACAGATCGGAATCTTTCTAGTGCCAAATAGAAACCATTGCTATGATCACTGCGACTAGATGATTAACTCTTTCTTCTTTTTTTTCTTTTTTTTTTGCAGGTGAATACTCAGGATATTATTCAAGTGGGTTCTGACCAGAGCTAGATTTCAACTGTTTTCTTACGTGATCAATAGATGCCGAAACTCGGCATAGTATAGTGGTTGGGTGTGTGTGTGTGTGATAAGGTGTGCTCATTCAGAACGAATGGAAATAACAAGTGCACACGATGTATATCAAGAATGTGTGCAATGCATAAGCCAGACGTTTAATTGTTATGTTTCAGGTGGGTCTTTGGTATTACGAGGTAAGATTTCTACTCTTCAAGATTGAATTTGCAAACGACCCTTCAAAAAATTGATATACGTTATGTGCGTCTTTTGTCTGCATATTTCTGTTGTTTTCTTGTTAATCTGTTAGAAGTACGAATTGATTGTAAGTGAATACAATAGAATTTATGTCGAACATTGCAAAATAATTAGAGTACCTGTGCGAATTTTAACGTTCACAGAAATTTGGCAATGCTTCACAGTGTTCTAAATACGATAATGAAAGACAAATATGTCATCAATGTTTCTTCCAAGTTAAAGGAACATGCCTGCCGTGCTTAGAGCATCCCCCCTACAGTGAGTTCACACAGTGAGACAGATATTCGGACTGGACGAGCATCCACACTATGAATTTTGTTTTGTTTGTTGTTTTTGTTTTTTGTTTGTTTGTTTGTTTGTTTTTATTTTAATTTTCTCTAAAGGATAAGCAAGTTTTGTTCATTCTTTCACAACTGAAAAGGAGTACAGCAGGTGTTAAAATTCGCACATGTAATTTAGTTAGTGCATAATTTCTTGAGAAAGCCCTAAGCTTTATGCAATTAATTTATCTCCCCAAAATTGAAACTCTTTAACTTCTTTGATGACGTGTTATAGAATAAAATGCTACTTTCTCTGTTACAGGACTAGCTGCTACTACCTGTAAGTGTAGCCGCTGTGAAATTAATTCACACTGTAACTTGAAGATAAAGTTAATTAAGAGTGTCTTCGTTTGATTGTAACTTGAAGCTTAAGTTAATTAAGCGTGTCTTCATTTGATTGTAACTTGAAGCTTGAGTTTATTAAGAGTGTCTTCATTTGATTTTCTAGTCTCCAAGCTCTTGTACCATCCCACCCCACTCCAACACCAACTGTTAGCAGTAATCTTTACGGACACATCTAGTAAATCATAAATTGTGGAGGAAAAAGCAAAAGCTGAGTCGGGTGATTTGCTAGCTTTCTTGATCTTAGACAATGCAAAATATCTTTAGCCAAAGCCTGGCATGCCTCATTTCCATTTTCACGAAACAAACACCATGCACAGAAAGCAGTCACCAACAGGCAGATCAGGATTGTATATTAACGACTTTGTCAAAGCTTACAACATTAGGAAAGCTGGGATCCTGTGTTAACTGAACATATTTATGTATTCACAATGTTTACCTCTTTATGTGTATGGTGATATTTGTAGACGTGTAGAATGGAAAGGGTTATTCCCCCAACTGTTTGGGAAATAGTAGCTTGCGATGAACTTTGCCCACTCATTAGGAAACGTGTACTCCACTGGACAGTTATTATGGGTCATATGACTCCAAATTGCAAGTATTTTTGATTTGTCTTTTAATTTTGCTTTTCTTTCAACGTTTGTGCCGTCTCAGATCCAGGGTCAAGGTTGAATTCCTTCAATAACATAGTACCCGGAAGTTTTTTAACAACAGTAGCCCAAGCACCAGGCCAGCCTCTTAAGGAAGTGGATCGGGTACGCAACTTGTTTCCAGAGACCTGGCTCTGGGTCAACCAGACAGTCGGGTATGTACTAAATTTTAAAAAAGATCATCTTACAGTTTCTTGCTTATTTGGGGTTTAGTTACAATAAACTGTAAGTAGATTGCAGCCTCAAATGTTGTAGTTACCCTCCCCTCTTCCTCGTCAGTTAAAACAGCGAATTTTGTGGGACAACAAGTTTACTCAAGGAAAGACTACTGCAAAATATTTTACATGAATCACACCGGGAATACCAGACCAGCTACCGTTAAGTGTTTAGAGTTCTGGTGTTAGAAAGCTGGTGGTAAGGACACAGCAGCACAGTGAACATCCACCAATTAACCCAGCTGCTGAATGGATACCTGTCTCCTTGCTTGTTGAAGAAGCGAAGGCTCTCTCCTGAACTAGCCAAAGGTTAGGAAACTGCGCTTAACTTTACCTACCTATGTTTATTACTGTACCAAGGATAAAAAAACTAAACTGTTTCCAATAAAGAAAGTCTCGTCAATATGTAAAGCTTCTTCGTCCGATGATTTGTGATGACTCGCGCTGAACATCAGGATACATTTTGATTGACAGAATCAACGGCTCAGCGACGATTCACACGACTGTACCGGACACCATCACGTCCTGGATCACCACAGCCTTCGCCTCTAACCTTCAGTCTGGACTTGGAGTTGGACCTTCTCCTGCTAAGGTCCCAGTCACGTGATTATTGCTTGACCTAGCGAAATTTCCACACACGTTGACCAGATAATGAATTCTTCCATTCAACTTGGCAAACTTTTGTTTTCTTTTTTCGTCCTTGTGTTTCCGTTCTCCACATTGTCCTTTGTAATAATAGCACCTAGTCTGTATCTGCAACATTCCGTTCAAAAATCTGCACCAAGGTGCCCCTCTCATCCTAATGTCCGTGTCACCAAACTGCAATTATACCGAGTCCAGTGTGAACATAGTAAGTATATACTAGTGCATTCACAATCATACCAGTTTGTCTCCTATAATTTTATTTACAGTTTATTTACATCCGACGTTTTCTTACAGCTGACTGTCTTTCGGTCTTTCTTTGTGAGTCTCACTCTGCCTACTTCAGTCATCAGGGGAGAGTACGTCGTGGTGCAGGCCAGCGTCTTTAATTATCTCCCCTCAGATATGATAGTAAGTTGCCTACTCCTCCGTTACATGCTTTTAAAAAAACGAAAGACAGACATTCCTGCACATAAATCAAAGTAACAGATCGCCCAGACTTTCCTCACAGTGCATTGAAGATTAAATAAATTTGCCAAAGATAGCGGGATGGGATAAGACACAGTGAGACAAACGTTTTTGTTGCTAATTTAAGGAGAATAGTGGAGGTCCAAATTTAAAATCCGTAAAGTGTGCAAATAAGTGAGATCAAAAGAACAAATCTTTCTCGGCAAATGAACAAAAGGTTAACCAATCAAAAACAAGTTCGTTGGTTGTGTATATTACTAGTGACAGAAAAATGCTACCTAGACCGTTTGGCGTATTTACATTGAAACAACAGTAAAAGAGTTACTTTTATTTACAAAATGCGAAATCGATTAGGAATCTTCAAATTTCAGGTTGTCGTGAAACTTCCAGCCTCTAATGAATACACCAACGTGCTAATTGGCAGTGAGGGTAGCGAGACTGTTACATCAGGAGACCAGGAGCGCACATTCAACGTAGGTGTTCAGACAAGACTAAATAAGTCCATTATATGGCAATAGGCTCCACGACAGAAGATTTTTCGCATATCTAGGCATAAAGCACATCACATCCTTTTCACGAAGTCGTGCTGTTCTAATCACTCTTTTTAAATCCTTTATTAAGCATCTTTCTGATTGTTTTGCATCGGCGCGAACCTAATTAATAATTTTGTTAACTAGTCAGACATGCTTCATCATAGTTATACCCCCTCCCCCAAAGTATATTCGATATAAAGATGAGAGACTTACGTTTTTATTGTAAATGCGTCTACAGGTGAGGTCTAACGAGCAAACTGTGGTGTACTTCCCCATCATCCCCACGGCCCTGGGAGCCATCGACATCGAGGTGTCCGCCAGGTCCACGCTGGCTGCTGACGCCGAACGTCGACAACTCATCGTTGAGGTCAACAGGAGCTAACATGTTCTTCTCTGTTTTAATGTTTATCATATTCTTAGCCTTTTAATTATCTCTGGCAACTGTTTTGCCTTCTGTTTGGTTTAGTACATTTTGTTTACTTCGGTTTGATTTATTTTTGATGCGTCTTTTGCTCTTGTTATTTAATTTTGAAGTTCGAAAATATAGTTCTTTATTCGGGAGTATTTTCCATTAATAGTTCAGCTGCTAAGTGATGGAGTGCGAGTCTTTAAATTCAGCCCAGCAATGTATTCCCTACATGGGGCTCTTGCATCCTTAAACAAACTTTGTCACCAGAAATTGCTTTGCGCGGCCTCCCACACACCTTCAAGCGTTGTTAAAAGGTAGACGTTGCTCTTGAGTGAGCTGACGTTTTTTCTAGGCTGAAGGCATGCCTGGTGAGTTCAATATCCCAGTCTTTATCAACCTGGGTCCTAGTGGCACAGAGACCTTCTCACAGACGTTTCCAGTCACTGTGCCTGATGATGTAGTCAGTGGTTCTTCAAGATCACGAATAAAAATCACCGGTAAGTCTAATGCAATGACAGATTTTAATTCATTGAAGTCGTTTCAGCTGTGATTTTTATTTTGTAATCCAATTTCATTAAGTTTCGATAAAAATCAAAATAACCTATATGTAATATGACGGACGTACACTTACCTTGCATACGTTCGACGCATATCACAAACACATAACACGAGCCCCCACAGATAACGATGAAGATGAGAAGGTTAAGGGAGATCTTGATGTTTCACTTTTTCCATCCGTCCATGGAACTGTTGTTTCTCTTCTTTTTACGTCATCCCTTCTCCGAAATGACGCCGAACAAATGACGCACACAAGACGTCAAACACAAGACACCATTCACACACGAAGCAATACAAGACCTACCCCTAACTCATTACACTATGTAGGTAAAATGTATCTCCTTATGCTTCGTGTCTTTAGGGGACATTCTGGGACCCAGTGTTGACGGTCTTGAAAGGCTTCTGCGCATGCCTACCGGATGTGGCGAGCAGAATATGGTCACCATGGCTCCTAATCTCTACATCGCTAGTTACTTAAAGTCTACAGGACAGATTACTCCCGAACTTGCAGCGAGAATTAAATATCTTCTAGAAACAGGTAATCAAAACCATTTATTTCGAAATGATCAAAGTTAATATTACAAAGAAAAACAACAGACTGAGCGGTCTTTGCTCTTTGTCTCGTACACTGAGATCTTTCTGTGCAGGTTACCAGCGACAGTTGACATATCAGAGACAAGAGGGGGCCTTTAGTACCTTTGGCAACCGCGACAATGCAGGAAACACATGGTATGGAGTCTGTCTAATCATTTCTAATCGTAATTTCTATGCGACAACATATTTGTCTAGACTCACTGAAATGCCACTTTCAAAATCGTGTAAACCTTTTCTTGTCAAAAACTTTCTACTTTACAATTATCAACGAAAAACTGTTGTAGTCATCATTGGATAACTTCGATGCACTAAAATCTTTTCATGTCAGATTGAGCAAACCTGGCTTTGTGTCACATGAAGCCCAATGAACCCAATAGCTCACATCTATAATTTTTACTGACACCTTTTAGGTTACCAGGATCAGGGTTTTAATGAAATACCATCTCTCTAATTGATACAGTCAGATACGATGGTTGGTTTGTCTGGTTAAAGAAATAGTTAGGCCGCCAGGGTAGGTAGCTTCTTAACTGGCAAAAAGTGTGGTCTGTAAATCCCCAACCGCTGCAGTGTTACCTTACCCTGTTTTATAAGTAAAGGAAAGACTAATTCATGTTACTAATGGACACTGTGACTTTTCTAAATGTTGATGGAAATTTTCAGGTTGACGGCGTTCGTACTTCGTGTGTTCCACGAGGCAAGATCCGATGTCTATGTTGATTCTGTTGTCCTTCAGAGAGCCATGGACTGGCTGATACAGCGACAGAACACTGACGGCTCCTTCAACGAGTTCGGAAACATTTTCGACCCACAGATGAGGGTATTATTTTCTTTTCACAACTTCCCCTTTGTCCATATGAAAAAATAAGTCATCAAAATAAAAGGAGAAAAACTGTGGTATTTCGCAGCTGTAAGTAAAAATGTTAAAAGATAGCTAAGCACGTATTCATGTACTTAGACCTGTGCTATGTATATATACTTCTCTGCTTTATATTTTTTCCACTATCAATTTTGCTGCATGATATTATTAAGCACTAACCTTCAAAAATAACTATATTCAACTCGTCCCACCATAACTGTGTCTCATGGGGTCTTAGTTATGAACCGAGGGTTTGCCCTGGGAAAAGTGGATAATTCACGAACAAGCGCCTTGTTTCCGAAGCTATAAAGTGATGTCCAGACCCCACAGGTGTTGTTTCACAGTTGGTTATAAACCGGTGACAAAGGTCCCCTGGGGTCAAGAAACATGAAGTAGTGTGACTGACCACGGGGTCTTGACATTGCTTTCTAACTTCGGAAGGAAGACGCTTTTCCTTTAGTTCGCCATTTTGCCCTGGGGGGAAAGACTGACTTTCACCCCAAAGCTGTATTCTGTCTCTCGTATCTTGTGCATTCCCACATTTCCCTACATATCAATTAACAAGTTTCTTCACATGTGATGTTTGTCTGCAGCAATTCGGAGACCACTCCACTGGTCTGACATCGTTTGTACTCCTCGCTCTGCTGGAGAATGCTGATGTTCCCACCACTGCTGTAATTTTACTTTCTCAAATTACACTCGTCACCTCAAAAATATTGCTATTATGAGAGGTTCCTGTCTAGTTTCTCACAATGTTTCCCGATCACAACAACGATAACTTTAGCTCCAATTCTCGACACTTTAAGTGTCTAGAACAGGTTTTGCTCTAACAAATATTTTAGAGTGGTTATGGGAGTAAAGGGTTATTAACCTTACTTTGACTGTTTACAGAACTGTTTTACTGTCAATTGTTTTCTCCGCTAGTAAGTTTTATCAGTATGGCATAAAGCAGTCTCAATACAATCCATTCATAAGAAATTTTAACTGTGCGGTAGTTAGCACTTCTTCATAAACCTGTTTGCAGCTGAACAAAAACTGAGCAATCTGCATTTTATTCTAATTAAGAAAACAAATTTCCCCCCATGCGTGGCTTAACGACGGAGATACCTTCTGAGAAATGAGCAGTTATGCGATGTCACCGTAATGCAAACTGCATATAGAGTAGTTTCTTTAACCTTTAACCTTAATGGTATAGCCTATAAGATATGTCCAACTCCGTGAGAATCTTAGTGAACCAGCATCACTAGGCGATAGGAATTGTTCAGCTTCATTATAATCTTAGGGAATCACCCTTGCAAATGTGGCCAAAACTTGACCAAAACCTCTTTATGCAGTGCATGACTCTATAGTTTAAAGATGTACCCGGATATTAATAAACAGTTTACAAAATCCTAAGATGTTTAGAATAGTTAGTATATTTTTGATGTTAGTAGACAACGTAAGGTATTCAACTATTGTATGCTCTGTACTTCACGTTAACCACTTAACTGTTTCTCATAATTTTTCACAAAGTTTAGTAAATCATCATAGTTTACAGGATTTTTATTACATCTTCTGATTTTAATAGTTATGCACATCTTCACATCTTACACTTTCAGAGTCAGACAAGGGACTACATTAACGCTACGTCACGCGCACGAATCTTCCTGGAGACAAACCACGCCGCCATCGCCGATGATCTTTCTCTGGCCTTGACCACGCTGGCCCTAGTGAAGGTTGGAAGTCTTTCTGCTGATCAAGCATTTGCCAGACTGATGGAACACTCCATCACTGAGAGTGAGCCATTTACTAGTCTGGAGCAAGAAATAAACACTGCTTATTTGTGTGTTTATTTTTAGCTGTATTCTACTGAGGATTAGGAGAAGGTGATGCTTGTAGGTACATCATCGAATTCAAACTAGACGGGCTTATTGTAAAGAGTTATTAAATCTGTAAATTTTCATTCTTTCTGCAGATGGGATGACATTCTGGAAATCCAACGAAACATTTCGCATCAACCCCTTCAGTCGCTGGAGGCCAAGCTACGTGCGCGCCCGACCAATCGACATCCACGTTACATCCTACGGTTTGCTGGTCTTCGCAGCCAAAGGCCTCTTCAAGGAAGGAATGAGTATCCTTCACTGGCTTACTCGCCAGAGGAACCCATACGGGGGCTTTGCCTCTACCCAGGTCGGATGACAAGCCCACTTCTTTTTATTTGTATTTCTGTTCATAATCATTCTTATCAACGTCGTCGTCGTTGTTGAGCTAATTGCACATTTTTAAAGTCTTTAATAACCTGGTAAAGAGTCCAATGTACGTTCTCACATCAAGTTTTATTAAGAAAGAAATATATATGAGCAAAAATATTTGAATCTGGACTGTGGATGCTGTGTACGCTGCGTATTCTGCCTGACTTTATCTTCAATAATGGTTCGTATTCAGTAGCTTCACATTCAGGAAAATTCGTTGGACATCGAAAATAGAGCAGTGAGGACAGTGTCAATATATCTATTCTCAGGACACAATCGCGGGACTGCAGGCTATGACAGAATTCTTGAAACTGGCCACTCGCTCTGGTTTCAACCTCAGTATTGACATCAGGGCTCAAAACTCTGAACATCATTTTGATGTCGATTCTTCCAACAACCTTGTGCTCCAGACTCAAGAGGTAGGGCTGTTTGAATCTGAAGTAGACAGCTTACGACTTCATAGCAGCTAAAAGTATACCTTTAAATGCAGATGAATAACTGCAGTCTTGTGTGACACAAAAGCAATATTGTTAATGTTAGGCAAGCAGTGACAAAAGAGTCACAAGACATTCCTAGATGTGTATTTTTTCATGCAGCTGACTTTCATTCCACCGCAAGTGACGTTTGAAGCGAAGGGGAAAGGACTGGCAGTGGCCGAGGTAGGTTAGCAATAACATTTTTATCTGGCTCTAGTAACATCAACTAATTAACCAAGATTATATTTGCATTGCTTTGATCTTTTTTCAATTACACTTCTGCGAATATTTAAAGACCAACCCGATTGCTGATCAAAAATCGCTGGAAACTGAGCACAAAGTATCACAAAACATATTCCGGTGGTATTTTATGACAAAGAGGCATGAAAGATTTTATATTAATATTTTTTCTCTAAAGCACACCTGGACTTTTCGAGAAAACAGGAAGTGACGAAAAGGAAGTATTTCTAAAAAAATAGCGCCGTCTGCACCACCTGAAGTCGAAGAGAAAAGATGCAATCCTCGGTAAAAGAAAACTGACCAGGACACATTGTGCTGTTGCTGAATGTTCCCTTCGACACTTAGGTGGAGTTAAGTTTGTACTCATGAAGGAAATCCTAAAGATAATGGCAGCAAACGCCAGTGGATTCACATTGTTCAGAGATGTGTATATACAAGTCTCTGTTTTGTTCAAACGGGCCATGCGAACTTGGTCCCCACACCGTACTCAAGAATTTGCTCACAACATTTCAAAATGGATTGCTATCCAGTCACTTATACAGTACAAGCAAGTCTTGGGCTTTCAGTAAAACGAAGAAATCTTATTCCTACAGCAGTGCTTACTAATAGTATACAACAGCACGAGATGTTAAAACCAACTACGACTGCAGGTAGATCAGGCACCAGATATGCAACATCGACAGTTGCTACACCGTCTGGTCTACAACATCGTGTGACAGTCACAAACACATCATCAGTCGTATCTGACAGTGTGAGGGCATCATTCATGTGCGTGATCGAAACAGCGAAAAAGGAAAAAGAATTGAGGCTGATAAACATATTATAAGGAGTTTAAACGGGAACACGTGCGAGTATCAGTAAGTAAATAGAAAATTTTGCATGCACCTAAATGAGGAAGAAATAAGTTTTTACGTCGATAAACATGTTTCAAACTATCATCCTATTTTTAATTGTAAAAAATCCTTATCAGCAGCCAGGTGTAACTATTTTTGTCCATTAAATTTTAATCTGATTGACTTACCAGTCTCTGGAAGGAATTCAGTTTGGACCATTTAATTGTTTTTAACTTCATTCAAAGCTTCTAAATAAAGTTCCAATCTGTAAGGCTGTATTCCAAATTCAGCTGTTTCATTTTTTGGGGAAAAAAATCGCTTCTTGAACACCACATCCTGAGCGATGTTTCTTCAATGGACTTGAAGACATGCACACTCGCTGTTACAAATACTCCAGGCGCGTAAGAGAACTCTTCAGTGTAGGAGAGTAATTTTTTCCCGCTTTGCTAGTGGCAGGTGAGAATGTCAATGTTTGAAGGCTTATATCTTTAAAATTAAGCATAATTATATACTCATATTTTGAGAATTATTATTTTGAAACAAACTTAACCCGATCATAAAGAAAAAATATTGCGCTCGGTTTGTCCTTTAAATTAAATAATTAGGTAAAAAAAAAAAAAGTAAGAAACGTTTTACAAAGTAAAGAAAGATATCTGTGATTAGATTCCATGTTAATGCGTACATTTTGTTTTTAAACTGAGTTCAGAACAAATGTATAACGATATCGTGCCTTCCTTGAAGAAAAATATTGTGTGTTATATTTCAGCTGGATGTCTTCTTTAATACTGTATCAGACTTCGGAGAACCAGCTTTCGGGGTGTCCACGGTCCTTCTAGATGACTACCTCAACAGTTTTAAGCTCATGACTTGCACGCGGTCAGACCTCAGAATTCAAACACACTTATCTTCTGATTCACGAGACTTTCCTCTCTCTCTTTCTTTCTCTCTCTCACACACACACTCTCTCTCTCACTCCCTCTCTCTCCCTCTCTCTCGTCAGTCGTCTATTTTTCGTTGCTCTTTCCCTCACTTTATCTCATTCCATGCCTTTAAAGACCATAACAATTCGCGTTTATCTGTAAAGTTACTCACGTTCAGTACATCATCACTTTATTAAAACACCTTTCTTGAATTTGCGTTCTTCAAATGTACCCAGACTTTTGCTTCCTTTTCTGCAAGGTCTCCAAGATTAATGTTAAAATCTGTCTAGATGGCTGCTTGTTGGAGAGAGTGGTATGGTCGTACAGGAAGTTGGAATCCCATCAGGCTTTACGCCGGATATGACGAGTGTCGGAAATGTGGCTGGTCTCAAGCGTGTAGAACGAAGAGGGCGATTCCTGGATGTTTATTTCGACAAGGTTAGACAGCAAATTAAAAATTCACACAAAAATAGTTTCTACTGCCTTGTCTGCTATGCTGTCTCTAAATGTGACATTTTTTATGTGAAGTGAGTGAGCATTAGTTTAATTCGGGTGCCTGGGCTGCAAGTATAAGGTGGGGTGGTATTCATTTTTTTCCCGTCACTGCATTCTACCCTTTAATACACCCACAATAATCATTTGTATATGTGGCAAACACAAAAGTACCCATTGTCATATAACCTTCCGTGGTCACCGCTGTATTTAACTTCCCCT
Organism: Marisa cornuarietis; assembly: GCA_004794655.1. NCBI lineage: Eukaryota > Metazoa > Mollusca > Gastropoda > Architaenioglossa > Ampullariidae > Marisa > Marisa cornuarietis. The sequence continues at coordinate 341,232 of SMMW01000540.1, read as the reverse complement.
TTGACCTTTATGTCATCTCAGATCACCAGGAACTCACTGTGCTACACTGTCGTGTTTGACCGCCAGGACAAGGTGGCCCATTCACAGCCCAGTTATATCATCACACAGGATTATTATGAACCCAGTGCGTTCACCGTCTACTAAGCTGCTTACCGATTGTTTATCCAGCATTTGATAAAGATATCTTTTCATATTTCGGCAAACGCTTCTTCTCTTCTCAGTCCCACTGCTTTAAAATGTTCTTCCCGTTTCTTAGTGTCACATTTGAAGCATTCAAGTCTTGCCTCAAAGTCCATCTCTTTAAGAAACATCTTTGATAATCAAACGCACTCATTAGTTCTCCATGCAGTTCGTTCATGCCAGCCATGGTGTCGTTCGTTTTCTTATTCCTGTATTACTATTTTTCTTTTTTTTATTTCCTAATATAGTACAGCGAATCAGCTATACAAATAACAGTAACCAAGCTCACACAACAATAAGACACAAACCCAAGACACCAACAACAACACACACATATATATATATATATAACTCTTTTGTCATCTCCATTCTTCCTTACTTTTACACTTGCTTGTATACATTGCATACATGATGCGACTAGCTATTACTTTTATTGTTTAATGTCGGTTAGTTTGTGATCTTTCATACACAGTGCATTGATGTACAGAAAGCGCTCTACAAATTTTGTATTATTATTATTATTATTATTATTACTATTATTCGAAAACAAATTATATATGAGCTTGAAACATTTATTTCGAAATACAAAGAGAAAGTTATTTTAATTACAACAGTAGAATGAATTAAATGCGAATAATTATTTGTGCTTAACGATTACTTGACTGACTGTCCAGATAACCGAGCAGCCGTTCGCTATCATCCACTGAGCCTCCGTGACGCCAAGGTGTGTGACGTATGCCGGGACTGTTGCTGAGTTTGTTTGTGTGATGTCACCTGACTCATTCTTCTGAATAAAATATTAGTAAACTGCTGTACACTTACTTGATTCTTCTGAATAAAATATTAAATATTAAATATTAGCGAGGACTGGAGACGACTGATGATGGTCACCTATGGGAGTGAGAGTGAGACTGAGAGCAAACAGCCAACAATTGTGTTTTTAATTACACGAGAGCTGAGAAAATGCACTTGGTGAATTTTTGGATATGTGTATGGGCTCTTTAACAAACAAACAAAAATCGTAGGGAAAAGAGAAAACTTTCAAATTGTCATTTACTGTGATGTATAACCAGAACAAAGCTGTCTTTCGGTATTTATTTATCTATAGATTTTTTTGTGGCTGCTTTCTAGTTCCACATGTTGAGAAAATGTTCACATAACATTTGCTGTTTAGTAAATCTTCTGTCGTGATTATGACATTAAATCAGCCAAGCGGAGACAGTACAGTGTCGTGGTAATCTTGGTGTATTGCAAAATCGTTCAGCGTGGACTGGGAGATTAAGGTTCTAAACTTATATTAAACAAAGAGTAAATCAGTTTTGACACGAGAAAGAGGCTTTATACCTTCTGTAATTCCAGTGTGTGTCTTTCTCGTAGAGCTTCAGAGGACCAGTTGTGTATATATACACATCAAATAAACATCTAACTGTAGTTAAGTTTTAACGAAAGAAAATACCCGGTGAAAATGATGTTGGTATGAAGTCGATGACAGTCACATCAATATTCCGGACTACCTGCAGGTAAACACATCAAGGACAGAGGAAGGGCTGACAAAGAGATAGAGACCCAGGAAGGGAGGAGTGGCCGATGGTTTGACATCTAACTTAACCTACTACAAAATATTTCGAAGAAAATCAGACAGGTGCTGTGTACTAATAGCTGGGAATAGCATGTGTGGGGATCTTTGTTTCGGTCGCTTAAGCATTTAGTCCAATTCCATAGATAATTTGCTGATGTGGGCGTTGCAATCTTCTGACACCGGAAGCAAAGGTTTTCTAATTTGTAACGGTTTTCCAGACTAGTGAATGCTTACACCGCCTACACGGTAGATAACGGTGACGCCATTGACTTCTTATCTCGGTTCAAAATGACACGAGTGGTCGGAAATCTGCTGTTTTCAGTTGCTGCATCATTTGTGTCAAAGAAAGAGATTGGCTATGTGCTACATCAGTTGTATATAAGCGCGCGACTTTGCTATGAACTTTACAAAACTGCCCGAGACTGATAACAAGAGCAGGTAACGGTCTGGTTCAACTTGCTTAATGAGAGATACACTAACAGAGTTTGGTCACTTACTACTATGGTCGATAAAACTGTAACACACAACTTGTGGATTTTTGAGTATCGATGTAAATCGAACATAACCTCCTTTGTAGTAAGTGTTTTGTAGTTTGGGTAGCCATCAAGAAAGTCCAGAAATGTGCTCGTACAGAGTTAATATACAGTCACGTGTCCTGAGTTCATCTCAGGTGGTGTGTACTCAACACACTAAGCTTTTAGTTGCTGAAGAAGGAGTGTGGATACATTTCAAAAGCTCCATTGAGTGCTACTCTTTAACTTGAGTGTAAAGACTTAGTTTTTACCTCTGTCCTTAATAAACTCCACTTCAACGTATACCGACCTCAGAAGATTTCAAAGTTTCTTATATTTCTTTATATCTCTTTTGGTATGTCTTGATTGCAAAATAGTTTACTTCCTGAGGTAAAAGATGCGATGGAGTGTAAGAAATCTCTTAAATTTAAGGCAAGTTAAGATGTAATCCCCTATTTGACAAGGCAGACATCTTTAAGACTTTCTCATGTCTCGTATTTTCACAGTCTTCTCACTCGCAACATCTGTAAGGTACCGGCGATCCTTGGCCTGTTTTAGTCATTTTATCTGAATAAAATTTTAAGACAGATTTCCATTTCCGTCAGCATTGTGCATAGGAGCTTCTGAAAAACGCTTCCGAATGTTCTTCTTTAGAACAATTTTAATCTTAGGAACTTGTCGTGCATCTAACCCCTGACGTAAGAATTAAATCCATGTCTATCTCTGGACACAGTAAATGGTTGGAGTTTTTTCCTAGGTTTTAAAATGGACGGGGTCCTGGTTCTCCTGGTCCTCTGTGGGAGCCTGGCACCTGCACGCGGTGCACTTACTCCCCCTGCAACTTTCCTTCCTTCCAACCCCTACACCACCACTCCAGCCAGTCCTCCTCACACGACCAGCAGTGTGGTCACAACCGTGCAGCGAAGTGCCATGAGGTAAGATTACAAATCCCTTAATGTGATGCCCCAATCTCATGTAGTAACCAGCCTTGTCAGCCAGTGATTAAGGCCTATTCTCACGCTGCAATATACCGCAGTTTTGCACACGGCTGGGTGGAGGCTTTGCATCAAATAGGACGCGATTCTATTTTCTTGCAGAGCCTGACCTACATTACATGGCTGTAGCCAATCGGAATGCTTGAACACAGTCGCCTCCCTTTTACCTCCAAATTAAGAAATGGCGGTGTGGTCAGAGAAAAGGTGTACGAGTATGATTTGTATGTGGGAAAACTACCAGTGACTGTTCGACACTGCCAGTCCAGAGTATCTCAACCGAGATAAGGCCAAGAATGCATGAATTGAAATTGCTTGTGCTCTGGGCAGCCTCGATCAGATATAAAAGTTCTTCAAACGTTGCAGACGACATTCGCAAAAAGCGTCTGCATTCTCTAGAGTCTTCCGAAGATATTTCTTTTAGAGGACATGAAAATAAGGCACCTAAGCGACTCCTTCGCGCTACCCACCTTTCACCCACATCTTTGTTTTTTCTTCTTTTCTCTCTCCCTACTTCATCAGACAATATTATTAACGTAGCAGCAGTAGCTTCCGAAAGTATCTGATTGTCTGCCATTTTGTCGACTACCCACAATGCGCTGCGCGGATGACGTCACCGAGCAGGACACTAGCGAGTGGCCTTGCTACGTGAGAGTAGAACGGTGCCTAGCAGGCAAAATCTTGCACGTGCAAACACTGAAAACATTGCAGCATGAGAATAGGCCTTAACAAGCAATAAAAAGCAAACCATGAACTAAACTAAAGCTAAACCTGTGTTACAAAGGCAGACATTTTTATACAAATGCGCCACGTTTTGTGTCGGTTACACACTTAGACTTTCTCACTTTCTTCGTTCTCTCTATTGTTATATCTCTCTTTTTCTTGTGATAAGCCTCGTTCTTTAATATTTACTATTTTTATTACATAAACTCATAAACTTATTTTCCCTTAGTGTGTTTCGAATCTTAGTTCTTCAGTCGGGTAAAATATCGCTTTAATAATCAAATAGGCATAATATTTCTTTGAAAGTTGAATACCTTGTAAATAAATATGACGATTGCCCAATGTATTGTACATATATATATATAACTTAAATCTTTTTACACGTGCAGCGGTAGCTATTTGCTGACAGTCCCAGAAAAAGCTATACCTGGTTTCAACTTTACCCTGGGGTACGAGTCATTTCTTGACAGACCGGTTGTGCTTCATGCCCGAATCTATGAGATGGTGTATGATGGTGCAGCGGGTAGATATGCATACCCGACTGTTGTCACAGCTACTGGGTCGTTTGTCAAAGGTCAGTGGAATTCCATTGATCTGATCTTCAGCATTTATATACGTGTGACATAAGCAGTCTCTTAGCACTAAACATTCATTATCATTATTCACATCACTAGATCTTTGAAATCGAGGTTGCTAGAAGCGTGTATAGGGTCTCTGTCTCGCTAGATTTTCCCCACTTTTCAAAAAAAATCATTAAAAAAATAACTAAAAGAGGGAGAAGAGTAATTTAAAGGATACTTTTAGTGACTTTCACAGTGCAAGAGATGGGCCTACGAACTTTTCAAGTTTGTAAGGTAAGATAAAGTAGTTCAGCTGTCACAACATGGCGACAAAAGTTCCAGTTCAGAATTCTTGGGACTTTATTCACAGTAAAATATTTCCTTCCATCAACAGAATCACAACAAGCGAACAAGCCTCATGCAGTCTTTTTTTCTCTCACCATAAACAGAGATGCTCAAATTGCATGAGATATAAAGTCTCTAGTTTATTTACAGTGTACTCCCAAATATGTTATGTAAACATGTGCCTGACAACGAAACAGATGACTAAAACTAGCTTCATTAGTTCTCTTTCCTGTCATTGCTATTAGACAAATGGTTGACGAAAGCAAAGACTAATTTGAAAAAGCCTCTGGGTGCGTTTTCTTACGATAAAACTACATTCTGTTTGCGATGTACAAGCCTTTGAACATCTAGGTTTGAACCTCCTGGTGCCAGTTGGACAACACATTTCTAATTTTAAACACTTTTAGGCCTTAACTCTATTAAGATAATTAGTTTAAAGTAAACACCACAATTTTAGAATTTTTAAAACTAAAACTGCTTTATGTAAGATAAAGTTGTTTAAGTCTGACTTTCCGTCCTGTTAGTACAATTTTTTGTATGTTTTTCTGCAAAGAATCAAAATGGCTTAGAAGAGATTTTGCCTCTTTAGAACAGTTTTAAGGTTTAGAAACGTGTTGTGCAACTGGCTGCTGATTTTTAATTGTGTTTAGGAAAGAGGACAAAACCTTATTTCACGTGAGGTCTCAAAAGAAAGGTTGATGACCGATCAAGGGGTCTTTAACATTTGCTAAAAGCTTTCCGCTTGTCTGTGGTTTTCAATCATGTTAGTAGTTAGAATTTTGACCAGTTTAGGAGTGATTTTTAAAGAAATAACTAAAAACCCACAAGGAACTAGTGACAGAGCTGTATTCCGTATCTTGCAACTAGCTGTGAGATTAATATTTGACAGAGAATAGATTTTTTTAAAACAGGTATGTTATAACACTTACATTTTTGTTGTTGATGTCCTTGATGATTATTCTTCATCATTGTTATGGATGATGATTCATTCCTTTGGCTGTTATCGTCATTTGTAAATATTGAAGGGAAACAATTCCATTACTTTCAAATATAAATGATAACAAAGGATTTTTCAAGATTAGGACAGCTTGGTGCTTTGTTTCAGGTCAGCCTGGTTTGCTGGAACTGCCCGTAAGTCCAAAACATCTTCTTGTTGGTCTTTTGCTTTATTTACTTGGTGCTCTGATAAACTGGCTATTACAGTCGAATTGTTACTTTCTACACTATAAAATGTATGTAAAAGTTTGTTTTCTTACAGTGCATGGTTGTATTTCAGTTACCTTCTAACTTAAGACAAGGAAACTATTACTGGGAGATTGGCTGTGACGACTGCAATTTTCTCCTATCTGTGGCTTTCAACGAAGTCGTACATCCTACAAAATACTTTGTAAGTCAGGCCATGACAGTGGTCTATGATGTCACCACCATCCTGGTACAGACGGACAAAGCTATTTACAAGCCAGGACAACTTGGTAAGTAGATTTGTAATCTGATTATTTATTACTTGAATCTCTTTGTCATCAGCAGCTACTTGTGGAGGAACAGGCAGAAAACAATTTAAAATAAATTGTAATTTGAAGTGCCGTGATCTGTAAAGCCATCAGCAAGAATTTGTTGTAGAATAGTAACTTCTGATGTACAAGTCCGACAAATTGTAACTGTATTATCGTTTTATTGTGCAGTGCACTACAGAGTGTTTGCAGTTTACCCTGATCTAAGGATGTATACTGGAAAATTCCAAATAGACGTGTCGGTAAGAGGCTTATTACAGTTCTCATAAAACATCAAAACATCTTCCTAACTCTTCCATTTGCCCTAGCAACCAACTTACAAAAATCTTACTATTTTTGGTTTATATTTGTTTAGCCATATTTAAGGTAATCGCGCACTTTTCCATGTTAACACGTGATTATCACTTTTCCTGTTCCTGGAAAATATAATTAAAAATATATAATAAATGGATCTATATACTGTAATAGTTTATATATTAATGATATCATGCTTTAGTCATTATATACAGGTTTTCGGTACAAAACTCTGACTCTAATTAATATTTAACTCCTGTTAACTAACCCAAAGTGGTTACAAAATTGGAAAAAATCCACAGGAACGATCCACCTTAAAATGGCCAGGCTAGTCTTTAGAATTGATTGAGCCAATTCGTCAACTTTTATGAAAAGTTCCTATAATCTAAAGAAGCTTAGCCATCCAAAAACATTTTTGTCTACAGGATCCTAATGGAAATAAGATTCAGAGGCTGTCTGAGGTATCTGGAACACAAGGTGTAGTGGAAGGAAGTCTAGGATTAGCTGACAAGCCTCTCTTTGGAGACTGGACTATCTCGGTACACATTCAGGTAAAATGATTTGAATATTTAAGAATGAATTCATCGTGTCTATGTATATTTGTTATGTATATCGTCGTTTGCAAGCCCTAGAGCTGGTTTCTTCGTCACACAAGAATATTTGTCCAGCTGAATGTTTCTCCTGTACGATGTTGTTATTGATGGTTGTGTGGACAAATACTTTCACATAAAAGCGATTTTGCTCTGTGTTTGGGCTTGGGGGAGGGGTTGACTACATATGTCAATGAGGAAAAATATAAAAGTTAAGGAGGAGAATGGTGTAGGTGATATGTGGTGGGGATAGAGGAGAAAGAAGGTCAATGTTTGTTGAGCCAACAGGTGATTATTTCTAGTGTTGGTGCCATACATGTCGTTGATAATTCTGTACATCGTTTGCAAAATTGAAAAAAAAGATGTTGAAGCCATTCGGTGACTATTTAGATTTTCTGTGACTTACCATCGAAGACGATATTTTCTTTCCAGACAACAACACGATCTGACTCGTATTCTAAGAAGTTCACGGTGCAGGAATACAGTAAGTATGGAAACTTCTGATTTAATCCTGGTCGCCCGTACTGGTCTTGAAATCAGTTTTCTCTAGGCCCTGAACTGGACCAGGGTTTAATTCTACGTCCCCAGAACATAACAACATGCTAGCGATTATGACTGCTAGTAGTACACACCGTGCCCTCAAAATCCGAGCCTTGCTGTGTAGTCTCACTGACGTCCGAGCTCGTTTGTACATAAAAGACCAGAAAATCCACACAAATCGTCCACAAATGTTCCTGAAAGTTGAATGCTCTACAGGCATGGCTATCAGCACCAATTTGGACACAGAAACACAACAGATAAAATGATGTTGTCGTAGTTATAAGAGGAAAATTAACTCCAAAGTGGCTATAAACAAAAAGACGTGTGTACACGGCCTGTGAGCGCAGTTCACCCCATCAAGGCCAGCAAGAGATGATTAGAATGAAGACTTTGAATCAGCTGGCAACATTTGGTAAATAGGCAGAAAAAATAAAGGTATATGAGGAGCAAAATTTTCTCACAGACCTATTCACAAAGCAAACGACTGGCCGATGAACTGACTAGCGTTCAACTAACTCTACTTAAATCTACTTCAAGAAAATGCTTAAAATGTTAATCTTTTATTTCGTTAAAATGTCTTTTTAAATACATGAAAATAATCCTTTTCCCAACTAGAGTTTTGTAAATACAGATTAAAACTTGGCAACCAGGTGCACTGCGTATTGAGATGTGTGTGTGGGTGTGTGTGTGTGAGAGAGAACCAGATGAGTGTACGTGTGTGCGTGCGTGCGAATGGAGAAAGAGAGAGGGAGACAGAGAAGGGGATGTATAGAAAGAAAATAATTTACTCTACTCTCATTGCCTACCCGACTGTCTGATTGAGCCAAAGCCAAGTCTCTGGAAACAGGTTGCGCACCCGCTGAACCTCCTGTAGTGGCTGATTTTTAAGTCCGTTTAAGGCGCCTCCCGCGAATTTGTCATTGGTCTCAGACATTCCCCCTATTATACAGAGTTCTGAATTGTTAATACAGAGATTATTTTGTTTTGATGCATCCAAAAATTCAACATAAGCCATGTCTAATAAGTTCTACATGTCCTCTTTGTGACGTAGAAGAAGTACAAAGCCTGTAAGCCGCGCTTTGTGCACGTGACGTGTGACAGACTACACTGCCCCCGAGCACGAGCACAGCAACCGATACAGAGTGAGTATGCTTGCTTCCTCAGAAGACAGAGTGCTGTAGCCACATCTTTCATTGTTTAATTACGCGAAACAGATATTGCATAGTCTTGAATCCAGAGGATGAGTATCATGAATGGACTGAAGCACGATACAGGATTCATGGATATGGGAAGAAATAGAGAGGAAAGCTGCCAAAGAACAAGAACAACCAGAACAATAAGAACAATAACAAGAAGAACAAGAACAAAAGCAAGAAGAAGAAGAAGGAGGACACAAGAGAAGAAGAAAAGAATGAAGGAAGAAATAACGTTAGATTACCTGCCATTCCACCGGGTTGTGGACCTGTAAGACAGACAATCACAGTATTTAATTTGTTTTATTTTTTTAAAAAGAAGTTGATGATTGCGACAGTGTCAAACTTTTTGCTCAAAATATTTTAGATTTTGGTGTCGCACCGGTGCCTTGAGATACCTTAAAGGTCGTACTTAAAACTACAGAAACACAGAAGGGGGAAATGAAAAGAAAAGAACGAAAAAAAGGAACTGCATTTTTCTTACCTCTGTTTGGTTGAAACGTCATGCCTGCTAAACACCAAGGGGTAGAAAGAAGAATAAAAAATTAAACCTTTCGAGGGCATCCTGACCACAGCATGAAGTACACTAAGTGTATAAATCAGTTGAAGATTAATCTTTATCTTGCTAGTTTACAATTCATAGTTCTTCCAGCTCCTAATAACAATTATGATTTTTTTGAAAAACGGTTTTTGTTGGGTTTGGGGCATAGCACTTTCTTGCCCCAGGGATTAAAGAAAATTGGCCAATAAATCTAGATATCCTTCCCGCTGCCACTTAAAGCTTAATGCTGTAGATCACATGTAACAGTCTAAAGAAAAAAAAGAAATATAGAAACAAGAAAAATTGTAATACCTTGAGGTTCCAAAAACTCCAAGCCTGCAAATTACATACCGCAATCGTTATAATCAGGTCTTTTTAGTCAGTCTTTAAAAAGTGAGGAAATAAAGACTTACGAGGACATCCTAATCAGAAGAGAAAGTTCACTCAACCAACGACTTCTGTTATGTTTAGGGGCCTAGGTCTTCCCTCCCCGAGCGCATGAAAATCGGCGAATAAGTGTAGAGTTGTTTCCCTCTACCACTTCAATCTGAATATTGCAGACCATGTAAACATTTTCCAAATGAATTCGACAACTACAGCTTCCACATTGAAGTGATCTTGTTTTATCTGCTATGTAATATATATACTCACTATTTGTTGGTGTAGTGGCCAAGGAAGCAGCTGTACAAAAAGGAAAGCGATATCAGAATCATTTTGTGTCTTTCCAAATATTTACAGATTATAGCAGACAATATTTGTTTATGTTTGTCAATTGTGCATTTATCTTCTGGTGTTTGCATGTACGTATATTATTGTGTTGAGATTTATGCTGTTTTTTTTTAAAAACCTTGTGTGAAAGCAATTAACCGATTTTAAGTTTTAATTCATCACATACACCAAATGAGCCAGGGGTTAATTTCTCAGGTGTTAGATGCAAACATAAACAGACGCACAGATTTGGTTCTGACCCAGGCATGACCGCTGAACTGTTAGAATATAGCTGGATACTTACGCCCGTAAATTGATGGATCATCTGCAAAAATGGGAAAAATGTACACGTTGCCATTGATTCGGTATCATGAAAGATATGACAATAATTTGCATACATGATTGCTACCTCATCCTTAAACCATTAGGACAAGCGACAAGCAATTAGTGTTTTCCCAGAAGTCAGAAAACCGACTATTGTGAGGCCCTTATTACTCAGGTCTTTGTAAAGATGCTTATTTTACTCACAGAGATGAGAAAAGAAACAGCAACAGCAGCAAGGAAAGCTGTCTCTTAGAATCGAGTAAAAGATGAGCAGAAAATGAGAGCGACGGTGACTAGTACTCCAGACTGAAAGTTACCAAGAAGTGTACGCGAGAACACAAAACACACACCCACACACACACACACCCACACCCACACACACACACACACACACACTCTCTCTCTCAACTTGCGTTCATACAAGTTTCAATCAACAATTACATGGCGGCGAAGATGTAGGAGCAGAAGTGGCGTGAAGATTAGCATCAGAAAACACCCAAACACCGGCTTCCTGCAAATAAAAACAAACATCACGTTAATACAGAAATCGAACCCTCGACATCTGACTGAAGTTTGACCTAGGCTAGGCTATAGGTATCTGGTCAATCAAACTGTAGCTACGAACCAGCTTTGTTCTGTCTGCATCATCAACGTTCTAAACATCGCTTGCATTGATCAGACGGACATAGTCTTCTTTGACATGTTGGAGCTGAGGTCCCAAGTTGGAACAAATTTCGTGTAACAATGGAAGTTAATAGAACAGCATCTGCTGTACATTACCTGGATGGTACTTGCGATGTTTTGCTGACTGAGAGAAAGAGCGAAAGCGGAGTCCGATGGCTTCGTGCCGACACCGTAGCTCGCAGCAGCATCTGCCACCTGAAAAAAAAAATTATTGAGTCAAAAAAGGAATTTTCCTTCAGCTTGTGTTTGAATTTTCACCAAAGCGTATGATAACATTGTTCAAATTACATAACAAAGGGAGGTAAGACTGGCCTCGTCTGGTGTGACGTCATTTCCTGTTTTCATGAGCAGGACACTCTGGTCGACAGCGAGCAGGTAGACCATGGAGTCAGGGTCAGCGGTCAGGTAGACATCCAGGTCAGTGTGGGGCTCGCTTCTGTTGGTGCTGAGTTCCAGAGTTACCTGTACAGGTGTGTTGGAAATATTTTCGTTTCACGTTACAGTTAGAAGTAGAAGTATGCACGAATTTGTTCTGTTTCAAGTGACATTCTAATACTGAACTTGTAAAGTTTCAGGTCTGCGTTCCTACAAATCCTGTCTGACACATTCGTCAACTGTTAGTTATGTCCCCTTGCCTATAATGGTTGTCATTGGCATATACTACTGCTGATAAGATTTCATGTTCCATAATATTTCTGTATGAATGTTGCCATGCATGCTTTTCATTACTATCGATATTACGTGAAGCTGTGTAATCAATATTAATTTAAAAATAAGCATTAAGTAATAACTGCAAGTGCAACGAAAGATGGATAATTGGGGGAGAATTCACAGGCATGAAAGATAGAAAACTCCAGACATTACTGACGGACACGAAAATGTGTTCTTGCCTCGTTTTCGAAGACTCCATCGACGTTGAAGGCGATGGTGTCCGCCACGATTTCTAGGTCCGGACGCACGTAGTAGGCCATCATGTGGGCGGTTGGCGCCAGGTCAGGGGTCACTGGAATGTCAATGACCAACACGTGCTGACCTTTAGCCTCCACACTGGTGGCTTCGTAGACTATTCCTCTGGAAAGAACCTACAGGAGGCAGACACGAGAGAACTTAGAGAAGGAAAACACATGAGTGATCTTCAGACAGGTTTCCCATAAACCCACAAACGATGCATAAGGTTAAAACTTTAAGTGTAATAGCAGAATGCGGGATCGGATCTGAGAATCCTGACTGTTAGAAATACCTGGGAAACTTGTTGCCCAAAGCAAGGTTAATTAACTAAAAAGTAAAAGAACGCAATCGATATCACTTGGCGATTGCTTTTAACAACAACAACAACAACAACAACAACAGCAACAACAACAGTAATAATAATTTTCAGGCATGCAAAACATATGGTGAGCTACTACCTGGTACCAGAGACGATTAACAGGTTCCGTGGCCTTTGCTTGAATGCGGGCTGTTTGTCCACTCTGTACAAGATTCAATCTTTATTTTTTTTTCATCTTCTTATCACCTCAGTTTGCTTTCTGTGAAAGTCATGTCATTTTGAATAACTATTCTTATTTGGGGAAATTTGCACGAAATACTAACAAATGTTTCTGAAACACCCTGTACAGTAAATCATTATGCAGACCACCAGATTCTTTCTGAGTAATACACAAGCTCAGCTTTTGACATCTGGAAAGTAACAGTCACAAACAACTGTTATGACAACCCACATAAATAATATTCACATAAGGTTTCAAAGCAGAATCCATTTAAATGTGATAATGAATGATTTATAGAGTATTTAACGAGCATACAGTAATTGTTATTTTCTCCCCAAATTGTCACAAAGATGTTTTCTCAAGATGTTAAGCAGCTTTGTTCTTTTGCCTAACTCCGTGTGAACACTGGCAGTTAATAATATATTGCAAGACGACAGTCCAGTGGCTGGTTCCACCACCATGACCATCTTCACAACGGCTCACTACAGTATCCCCGCGGACAACAGTTTCCTGTACGGGGTGTCGCAGTTCACGGGTACCTACCCGTTGCCAGTGAGGACGATCGAAGTTCCTCAATCGGGTGTGGTCAAAATCGATATCGACATCCCCTCCAACGCAACATCACTTGACGTCACTGTGAGTTTCTCGGGTATTTCGGGTGCTAGGACTAAGAGAAAGCTGACATAGCTCCCACTTTCAATTCTCTTTATTCGGTTACTCTGTCATTCTTCACTTCTCTTCGAGTGTGCTTTAGTGTTATATATATATATATAAATGTGTGTGTGTGTGTCTGTGTGTGTGTGTGTGTGTGTGTGTGTGTGTGTGTGTGTGTGTGTGTGTGTGTGTGTGTGTGCTTACTGTCTCGTTCTACAGCTGGCATAGTTCTCACTCTCAATTCTCTATCTCTTTATTCGGTGACTCTCTGTCATTCTTCTCTTTATCTCTTCTCTTCGATTGTGCATTAGTGTTATATATATATATGTGTGTGTGTGTGTGTGTGTGTGTGTGTGCGCGTGCGTGCGTGCCTGCGTGCGTGCGTGCGTGTGTGCGTGCGTGTGCACTTGGCTGTCTCGTCCTACAGCTATTGTTTTAGCTCCGTTAATCTCTTTAGGTAATATATGATAAATTAGTATCCACGTCTTTGTCTTTAAACTTTTCAAACAGGTGGACTTTAAAGGCGTGAAAGCCACCAAGAACATCAATAAAATGTTCTCCATCAGCAATAACTACCTGCAGCTGACACTTCTCGACAATAACCTTAAGGTAGCCCTTGCTACATCTAATATATTATTAACTGCCAGTGTTCACACGGAGTTAGGCAAAAGAACAAAGCTGCTTAACATCTTGAGAAAACATCTTTGTGACAATTTGGGGAGAAAATAACAATTACTGTATGCTCGTTAAATACTCTATAAATCATTCATTATCACATTTAAATGGATTCTGCTTTGAAACCTTATGTGAATATTATTTATGTGGGTTGTCATAACAGTTGTTTGTGACTGTTACTTTCCAGATGTCAAAAGCTGAGCTTGTGTATTACTCAGAAAGAATCTGGTGGTCTGCATAATGATTTACTGTACAGGGTGTTTCAGAAACATTTGTTAGTATTTCGTGCAAATTTCCCCAAATAAGAATAGTTATTCAAAATGACATGACTTTCACAGAAAGCAAACTGAGGTGATAAGAAGATGAAAAAAAAATAAAGATTGAATCTTGTACAGAGTGGACAAACAGCCCGCATTCAAGCAAAGGCCACGGAACCTGTTAATCGTCTCTGGTACCAGGTAGTAGCTCACCATATGTTTTGCATGCCTGAAAATTATTATTACTGTTGTTGTTGCTGTTGTTGTTGTTGTTGTTGTTGTTGTTAAAAGCAATCGCCAAGTGATATCGATTGCGTTCTTTTACTTTTTAGTTAATTAACCTTGCTTTGGGCAACAAGTTTCCCAGGTATTTCTAACAGTCAGGATTCTCAGATCCGATCCCGCATTCTGCTATTACACTTAAAGTTTTAACCTTATGCATCGTTTGTGGGTTTATGGGAAACCTGTCTGAAGATCACTCATGTGTTTTCCTTCTCTAAGTTCTCTCGTGTCTGCCTCCTGTAGGTTCTTTCCAGAGGAATAGTCTACGAAGCCACCAGTGTGGAGGCTAAAGGTCAGCACGTGTTGGTCATTGACATTCCAGTGACCCCTGACCTGGCGCCAACCGCCCACATGATGGCCTACTACGTGCGTCCGGACCTAGAAATCGTGGCGGACAACATCGCCTTCAACGTCGATGGAGTCTTCGAAAACGAGGCAAGAACACATTTTCGTGTCCGTCAGTAATGTCTGGAGTTTTCTATCTTTCATGCCTGTGAATTCTCCCCCAATTATCCATCTTTCGTTGCACTTGCAGTTATTACTTAATGCTTATTTTTAAATTAATATTGATTACACAGCTTCACGTAATATCGATAGTAATGAAAAGCATGCATGGCAACATTCATACAGAAATATTATGGAACATGAAATCTTATCAGCAGTAGTATATGCCAATGACAACCATTATAGGCAAGGGGACATAACTAACAGTTGACGAATGTGTCAGACAGGATTTGTAGGAACGCAGACCTGAAACTTTACAAGTTCAGTATTAGAATGTCACTTGAAACAGAACAAATTCGTGCATACTTCTACTTCTAACTGTAACGTGAAACGAAAATATTTCCAACACACCTGTACAGGTAACTCTGGAACTCAGCACCAACAGAAGCGAGCCCCACACTGACCTGGATGTCTACCTGACCGCTGACCCTGACTCCATGGTCTACCTGCTCGCTGTCGACCAGAGTGTCCTGCTCATGAAAACAGGAAATGACGTCACACCAGACGAGGCCAGTCTTACCTCCCTTTGTTATGTAATTTGAACAATGTTATCATACGCTTTGGTGAAAATTCAAACACAAGCTGAAGGAAAATTCCTTTTTTGACTCAATAATTTTTTTTTTCAGGTGGCAGATGCTGCTGCGAGCTACGGTGTCGGCACGAAGCCATCGGACTCCGCTTTCGCTCTTTCTCTCAGTCAGCAAAACATCGCAAGTACCATCCAGGTAATGTACAGCAGATGCTGTTCTATTAACTTCCATTGTTACACGAAATTTGTTCCAACTTGGGACCTCAGCTCCAACATGTCAAAGAAGACTATGTCCGTCTGATCAATGCAAGCGATGTTTAGAACGTTGATGATGCAGACAGAACAAAGCTGGTTCGTAGCTACAGTTTGATTGACCAGATACCTATAGCCTAGCCTAGGTCAAACTTCAGTCAGATGTCGAGGGTTCGATTTCTGTATTAACGTGATGTTTGTTTTTATTTGCAGGAAGCCGGTGTTTGGGTGTTTTCTGATGCTAATCTTCACGCCACTTCTGCTCCTACATCTTCGCCGCCATGTAATTGTTGATTGAAACTTGTATGAACGCAAGTTGAGAGAGAGAGAGTGTGTGTGTGTGTGTGGGTGTGGGTGTGGGTGTGTGTGTGTGTGTGGGTGTGTGTTTTGTGTTCTCGCGTACACTTCTTGGTAACTTTCAGTCTGGAGTACTAGTCACCGTCGCTCTCATTTTCTGCTCATCTTTTACTCGATTCTAAGAGACAGCTTTCCTTGCTGCTGTTGCTGTTTCTTTTCTCATCTCTGTGAGTAAAATAAGCATCTTTACAAAGACCTGAGTAATAAGGGCCTCACAATAGTCGGTTTTCTGACTTCTGGGAAAACACTAATTGCTTGTCGCTTGTCCTAATGGTTTAAGGATGAGGTAGCAATCATGTATGCAAATTATTGTCATATCTTTCATGATACCGAATCAATGGCAACGTGTACATTTTTCCCATTTTTGCAGATGATCCATCAATTTACGGGCGTAAGTATCCAGCTATATTCTAACAGTTCAGCGGTCATGCCTGGGTCAGAACCAAATCTGTGCGTCTGTTTATGTTTGCATCTAACACCTGAGAAATTAACCCCTGGCTCATTTGGTGTATGTGATGAATTAAAACTTAAAATCGGTTAATTGCTTTCACACAAGGTTTTTAAAAAAAAACAGCATAAATCTCAACACAATAATATACGTACATGCAAACACCAGAAGATAAATGCACAATTGACAAACATAAACAAATATTGTCTGCTATAATCTGTAAATATTTGGAAAGACACAAAATGATTCTGATATCGCTTTCCTTTTTGTACAGCTGCTTCCTTGGCCACTACACCAACAAATAGTGAGTATATATATTACATAGCAGATAAAACAAGATCACTTCAATGTGGAAGCTGTAGTTGTCGAATTCATTTGGAAAATGTTTACATGGTCTGCAATATTCAGATTGAAGTGGTAGAGGGAAACAACTCTACACTTATTCGCCGATTTTCATGCGCTCGGGGAGGGAAGACCTAGGCCCCTAAACATAACAGAAGTCGTTGGTTGAGTGAACTTTCTCTTCTGATTAGGATGTCCTCGTAAGTCTTTATTTCCTCACTTTTTAAAGACTGACTAAAAAGACCTGATTATAACGATTGCGGTATGTAATTTGCAGGCTTGGAGTTTTTGGAACCTCAAGGTATTACAATTTTTCTTGTTTCTATATTTCTTTTTTTTCTTTAGACTGTTACATGTGATCTACAGCATTAAGCTTTAAGTGGCAGCGGGAAGGATATCTAGATTTATTGGCCAATTTTCTTTAATCCCTGGGGCAAGAAAGTGCTATGCCCCAAACCCAACAAAAACCGTTTTTCAAAAAAATCATAATTGTTATTAGGAGCTGGAAGAACTATGAATTGTAAACTAGCAAGATAAAGATTAATCTTCAACTGATTTATACACTTAGTGTACTTCATGCTGTGGTCAGGATGCCCTCGAAAGGTTTAATTTTTTATTCTTCTTTCTACCCCTTGGTGTTTAGCAGGCATGACGTTTCAACCAAACAGAGGTAAGAAAAATGCAGTTCCTTTTTTTCGTTCTTTTCTTTTCATTTCCCCCTTCTGTGTTTCTGTAGTTTTAAGTACGACCTTTAAGGTATCTCAAGGCACCGGTGCGACACCAAAATCTAAAATATTTTGAGCAAAAAGTTTGACACTGTCGCAATCATCAACTTCTTTTTAAAAAAATAAAACAAATTAAATACTGTGATTGTCTGTCTTACAGGTCCACAACCCGGTGGAATGGCAGGTAATCTAACGTTATTTCTTCCTTCATTCTTTTCTTCTTCTCTTGTGTCCTCCTTCTTCTTCTTCTTGCTTTTGTTCTTGTTCTTCTTGTTATTGTTCTTATTGTTCTGGTTGTTCTTGTTCTTTGGCAGCTTTCCTCTCTATTTCTTCCCATATCCATGAATCCTGTATCGTGCTTCAGTCCATTCATGATACTCATCCTCTGGATTCAAGACTATGCAATATCTGTTTCGCGTAATTAAACAATGAAAGATGTGGCTACAGCACTCTGTCTTCTGAGGAAGCAAGCATACTCACTCTGTATCGGTTGCTGTGCTCGTGCTCGGGGGCAGTGTAGTCTGTCACACGTCACGTGCACAAAGCGCGGCTTACAGGCTTTGTACTTCTTCTACGTCACAAAGAGGACATGTAGAACTTATTAGACATGGCTTATGTTGAATTTTTGGATGCATCAAAACAAAATAATCTCTGTATTAACAATTCAGAACTCTGTATAATAGGGGGAATGTCTGAGACCAATGACAAATTCGCGGGAGGCGCCTTAAACGGACTTAAAAATCAGCCACTACAGGAGGTTCAGCGGGTGCGCAACCTGTTTCCAGAGACTTGGCTTTGGCTCAATCAGACAGTCGGGTAGGCAATGAGAGTAGAGTAAATTATTTTCTTTCTATACATCCCCTTCTCTGTCTCCCTCTCTCTTTCTCCATTCGCACGCACGCACACACGTACACTCATCTGGTTCTCTCTCACACACACACACCCACACACACATCTCAATACGCAGTGCACCTGGTTGCCAAGTTTTAATCTGTATTTACAAAACTCTAGTTGGGAAAAGGATTATTTTCATGTATTTAAAAAGACATTTTAACGAAATAAAAGATTAACATTTTAAGCATTTTCTTGAAGTAGATTTAAGTAGAGTTAGTTGAACGCTAGTCAGTTCATCGGCCAGTCGTTTGCTTTGTGAATAGGTCTGTGAGAAAATTTTGCTCCTCATATACCTTTATTTTTTCTGCCTATTTACCAAATGTTGCCAGCTGATTCAAAGTCTTCATTCTAATCATCTCTTGCTGGCCTTGATGGGGTGAACTGCGCTCACAGGCCGTGTACACACGTCTTTTTGTTTATAGCCACTTTGGAGTTAATTTTCCTCTTATAACTACGACAACATCATTTTATCTGTTGTGTTTCTGTGTCCAAATTGGTGCTGATAGCCATGCCTGTAGAGCATTCAACTTTCAGGAACATTTGTGGACGATTTGTGTGGATTTTCTGGTCTTTTATGTACAAACGAGCTCGGACGTCAGTGAGACTACACAGCAAGGCTCGGATTTTGAGGGCACGGTGTGTACTACTAGCAGTCATAATCGCTAGCATGTTGTTATGTTCTGGGGACGTAGAATTAAACCCTGGTCCAGTTCAGGGCCTAGAGAAAACTGATTTCAAGACCAGTACGGGCGACCAGGATTCCAATAACGACATGAAGTTGATGCTCACTGCCATGTTTGAGCAGCAAGAACGACGGCTAATGGCTGGTTTTAACTCTGTCAAAGAGCAGCTAAGTTCTGTCCAAGATACTCTGAGTTCGCTGGGGTCTGACATCCATGATCTACGATCTAGAACTGTACCTCTAGAAGAGGAATTAGACCAAGTGCACAGAAAGTTTCAAGAAACAACTTGTACAGCTACGGACATGGATGGCAGGCTGAATGAGTTCATGACAATTACAAATGAAAAGATAGACAAGTTAGAGGCGTTTTCAAGGAAAGACAATCTTAAATTCTATGGAATTCAGGAATCGGACAAAGAAACATTCTTTATTTGTGCTCAGAAGGTGATCGATGTTTTACATGGCACTGTTCCTGATAAAGTTTGGACACTATCGGACATAGTTCGTGCACACCGTGTAGGCCCTTATCGAAAGGATAAACCACGCCCCATCATAGCCCGTTTTACCAGATGGACAGACAAGATGGATGTGCTTACGAAAGGCAGAAGCAAACTTAGTGGAAAAGGTGTTAAGGTGTCGGGGGATCTCACACCTAGACAACGAGAGATTCTAAGAGAGCATCGTTCCCAGGGATTACGTGCGTACTACGTGATGGGAAGCAAGCTGGTCGTAGAGGAAGCCATTCAGCGTCGTCGCGACAATGATGTGTCACGTGATGGGAAGACACCACCAGCAAGTGTCAGATATGAAAGCATGGCACGAAGGGAGTGTTCACCGCGAGAGGAATCCCCCGCACGCAGAACACAGCTCACACATGAGTTCCAAGGTCCTAGCTATGCTCAAGCTGCGAGTGTTCACGTGACTGAGGCTGGCGACACGAGAGACCACTACACACCTTCTGACGTCGACGATTACCCGGCAGCAACCGCACAGCCACCAAACGTACAGACCAACAGAAACCAGCAGAGTACTCCCAACACCTCAGCTATACCTATACGTCACACTGCATCTACGTCTCAAGCACGTCAACTGGGTGGCAGCACTCATCGCAGCCAGTCTACCCGAACCAGTGCTCAGCCCTTTAACCCGCGAGAGATGAGGCAAGTGCGGCTGACAGACGGGGGCAGGTCTGGCCCCACCCTACGTTCTACGTCACATAAAAGCATGTCCCGGGAGATAACCAGGAGACTCCCCTCCCCAACGGAGGGGAGACAACTACCTGTGTCGAGAGACCCAAACATCGAGAGAAGTTCGGTTGACTCTGACTCCACCCAGCACAGAGGCAACCGAACTACAGGAGGTCGTCACCACAGCGACCACTCTGAAAGCAGGTCTCAGCCTCTACTCACCGACATGTTCCAGCGGTCACCGATCACCACTCGGTCTGGCCGCACAAGAGGTACACAGAGCCAAGAAACGGACCGTAGCTAGGGATGTGGCCCTGGCCCTAGCCTCACCGGTCGGCAGAAAACATTAACCCTTCTGTGTTGGAACGTTGAAGGTTTGGTACAGAAACTATGTGAGTCTGATTTTGTTGACTTTATCACGTCCTTCGACTTGTGTTGCTTAACAGAGACATTTTCAAGCCAGTTATTTGACTTCTCCAGTTACTTTAAGGATTTCACGATTCTTCATGTACCGGCTATAAAACTATCTCACCAAGGTCGCAGCTCAGGTGGAATTCTTTTATTAGTACGAAAAGACCTTTCTAGATTTGTATCAAGTATTAGGACTTCCTTAGACAATACTATATGTGTAAAAAGTCAAGGCAGTTTACTTAGTAATCCATAGGACGTTATCCTTGTATGAACATACGTACCACCATATGGCTCCCCATACTACAAGACCAAGACACAGAATAGTAACATTCCACTCCTCGAAGAGTTTCTACTCGATTTACAGGATTCAGAACAAAATTGCCAGATTATTCTGTGTGGAGACCTAAACGCACGAACCGGCCAATGGCAGAACAGTTCACAGAAGGACAATCCGGAGGCTGACCTAAGGTGGTTTAAACAGGAGCAAGAAAAACAAAGACAATCACATGACACAGAAACAAATTATTTTGGTCGACTTTTAATCGAATTGTGCTCCACGGTGTCCCTGTTTGTGTTAAATGGCGATTCTGGCGACGATTCTGGCCGCTACACCTACGTGTCACCCCACGGGAATAGCGTGGTGGACTATTTTTTGTCTAGCCCTTACCTAATGACCAGATGTTCAGTGAAGGTCACTCTACGAGTTGAGTCTTCACATATGCCAGTCGCGATGTACATTTCAAATAGCTACCAAGATGCAGGAGGGACTAGGGAAAAGCAGTGCTCACTTAGATTCATACGTGCGTACCCGTCAAAAGAACAGGAATATAACGATAGAGTAAACTCAGAGGAAAGTCAGGGAATCTTAGAAGAAGCTTATGAATGCATACAGACATCCCCAGACGCGGCTATCCAACGCTTCACTGACTTCCTACTAACTTCGGCACAGTGCATGAAAAAGATGGTGTAAACAGGCAAACTAGCACGAAGATCAGGTGCCAAGTGGTTCGACAAGGAATGCCGTGGAAAGAAATACAGTGCAAGAAAACTACTCCGTGAATATAGTCGAACACAATCAATGGCGAGTAAAGAAGCCTACAGTCAAGCTCGGAAAGATTACAAAAGTACACTTGATATGAAAAAAAGAAAACATAACCAAGGAACGTGCCGATTCCTACTAGAGAATATGAACAATAGAGAAGCTCTGGTCGGTGCTGCGTAAGATACAGGTTTCAACAAAAATGACTGAAATGCTGAAGTCCATGTATATATCAGTCCAAGCAGGCGTACGAGCAGGCGCGCAGTATTCTGACTTTTTCGACTGTCCAGTTGGAGTTCGCCAGGGATGTTTAGCGAGCCCATTAATCTTCTCTCTTTTAATCAACGAAGTGGCGGACTACGTCCATCCACACGGCAAACACGGAGTACAACTCTTGCCTTGCCTCCGAGAAATATTCTGCCTCCTGTTTGCGGACGATGTCGCACTTATCTCGACGACACCCATAGGTCTCCAAAACCAAATTACAAACCTGGAGCAGTGTTCAAAACACCTTGGGCTAGAAATTAACTCAGAGAAAACAAAAATCATGGTATTCAGAAAAGGAGGGCATCTAACAGAAAGTGAAAACTGGTATATTGGCCAAAATGAAATTGAAGTGGTAAACAGCTACAAGTATCTAGGTTTTACTATAACCACAAAACTATCTCTTACGACTGCACTCCACGAAGTTGTCAAAAAAGAAAAGCAAGAGTAGCTCAACTATTGAAAACAATGTGGAGGCTAGGGAACCTGAATCCTAGTATCTTCTTCAAACTGTTTGATACCCAGATTCTACCTATTCTGCTATATTCCTCTGAAGTCTGGGGTCTGACACCTTTCAGTGACATTGAAAAAGTCCATTTATTCGCTATCAAAAGGTTTCTGTGCTTAGACATTAAAACTCCTAACCATATGATATACGGCGAGAGCGGGAGATACCCTCTATATATCAACAGCACAATACGAGTTGTAAAATACTGGTTAAAACTTAACACCATGGACAGGTCCAGATTCCCAAACCAAGCTTACAACATGCAGCTCAATCTAGGACTACCGTGGGCGAAAGCAATAGAAGATACCCTGCAGAATTACGGATTTAGGCATGTGTGGGAACAAAGAGGGGTAGGAGGTGCCAGGGCCTTTATCTTGCTGCTCAAACAAAGATTGAAAAAAAACTTTGTACAGAAATGGACTGACAAAATGCAGTCGAGTGATAGGTACTTAGCCTACAGAGAGTTTAAAAAAGAATTTAATCCAGAAAGGTATCTCTCAGTAATAACCATAAAAAAGTTCAGAAATACTCTAATACGATTTAGACTAGGAATTAGCGAAATAAATATTAATAACAGATATTCTAACACCTTCATCAAAAACTGCCCTTTTTGCCAAGATAGAACGGAAGATGAAGAACATTTTCTGCTAGAGTGTCATACCTATGTTGACATCAGGGTCAAGTACCTTGGACCCCTGATAAATGACGGGTACCAGCAGACGACGTTCGCTGTGTTGCTGTCTCGAGGGGAAACAAACGAGATAAGAAATGTAGCGATGTACATCTTCTATGCTCTAAAGAGGCGTAACGAGATTGTTGGAAATACTTGACAATGTGTCCCCATATGGTTGGACTTGCAGGACTGACCAAAATGCAAAAGCAGGTTGGGGCCGATGGCCTAAAAATGTATGTGTGTGTGTGTGTGCGTGCGTGCGTGCGTGCGTGCGTGCGTGCGTATGTTATTCAGGATTGTATGAGCGCGAGCTATTTTAGGGAAGAAGGAGTAAGAGAGGGCAATTGAAGAATGGTTGGTATGAGGGTAGGTGTTAAGTAATTAGAGAGGCTGAAAGGACATGAACGTATCTTTGTTCTTGATGTAATTCATGTTTTATATATATGAATGTTCCTTTTGGTCGATGATAAAATTATATCTCGCCCTGCTTTGAACGGGTCGTAGACCCATCAAATAAATATTTCAGTTCAGTTCAGTTCATTCTAATCAAATCTTAGCCCGTTTGAAATATCCACATCTTCACACAAACGCTTCATCAACAACCTCAAACGTCGACGCTTTGAAGTTCGGACTTAACGACATTTTTTTTAATAGCTCTGACGGCTCTGCCACGATTCACACAACTGTACCAGACACCATCACATCCTGGATCACCACAGCCTTCGCCACTAACTTGCAGTCCGGCCTTGGAATCACTTCTGCTGCTGCTAAGGTACACTAACCCTGTAACTAATCCTCCGTTCAGACGACAGTCTCTCCCGCTTTAAGTCCCTTACTGATGAGTTGTTATGGAAGCTTAACTGTCTTCCGTCTGTTGATTTTAACCATGTGAAGGCTCGAATGAATCTGTGAGGTCCTTATGTCACCAGTTGACGGTCTTCCGTTCCTTCTTCGTGAGTCTCACGCTGCCTACGTCTGTCATCAGGGGAGAGTACGTTGTGGTGCAGGCCAGCGTCTTTAATTACCTCCCTTCCGACGTGTCAGTAAGTAAACATGAAAACTGAAGCTGTTTGGGAAATGTCTTTAACAAATGAAATTACTACTGCAAATGGACTTAGTCCTGATATTGATGTACTTCTGCAAGTGCAATTGTACTGGTATTGTAAAAAAGATGCAAAACGTGGTGGTGTACCCATGATGGTGTGTCAGTACAGCTGTACTGGTATTATACAGCAGGTCAAACACCGATAGTTTACGCATTGCAGGTGCTGGTGACACTACCAGGCTCTCATGAGTACTCCAGTGTCGTCATCATCTCTGACGGAAGTGAGGTCATTACTTCTGGAGACCAAGAACAGGCAGTGACCGTAAGTTGACTGCTGCAGTTCTTATCATCTTCAATCTTCAAGTGTGTTATTGCGCTGTTCAACGGAACTGTAGGCCTTATTTTCATTTTTATTCTTTTCTGTAAAGTACATGAAAATATGGTTGTCTGTGAAACCGGCCTGGCGAAGTCAAACTGTGAAGCAGTCACTAAAGTATACAAGTACCTTTTATTTACCCGCTAAAATTCTATTATCTTAAAATGTGATATACATTACATTTTTATGAATGTCGGTAGTAAGTTAACATGATTTAGAATACTGTACAGTATATGAAAATGGCGGCTGTAAATTCTACCTTTACCTTACCTTTTTTGTAATATTCGTTCCATGTGTATCTCCAGGTGAAGTCTAACGAGCAGTCTGTGGTGTACTTCCCCATCATCCCCACGGCCCTGGGAGCCATCGACATCGAGGTGTCCGCCAGGTCCACGCTGGCTGCTGACGCTGAACGTCGACAACTCATCGTTGAGGTGACGTGTCATTTTCTCTCCTCTTCTGCTTTCATTATTTATGAGTTCATTAGTTTTTTTAATCGTTCGTTCATTCCTTAGTTTGTTGCTTAGTCAGTTTCTGGGATGGTTGCCCCACACTTTTATCAAATGTGTGTCAGGTCCATTAAAGTTCATCCATTGACCGAGATCACATCTAACGTTCTCCTCATACTCATACCACAATTTTTTTTCACTCTGTGCGGATAGCAACTCAAGCATCACACATCGAACATCATTGTCAGTCTTTAACAACTTGACAAATGGCCGTCGTTTTGTAAAAGACATATCACTCCTCTCCAGGCTGAAGGCGTACCCAAAGAGTTCAGCATCCCGGTCTTTATCAACCTCGGTTCTAACGGTTCGGACACCTTCACCCAGACCTTCCCTGTCACCGTGCCCAGCGACGTTGTGGAAGGTTCCTCGAGGTCACGGGTAAAGGTCACAGGTATGTCCTTTCTGACTTCTGTGACAATATACCGTTAATAAACATGATACAAAATTATCTTAAAGACAATAGCATTATCTAAGTGTCGGCCAAACATTTGTGTCCTTGGTGTAAGAAACGAAATAAACTGTCCGCTTTGTTTAGGGGACATTTTGGGACCCAGCGTTGATGGTCTCGACACTCTTCTGCGCATGCCTACCGGATGTGGCGAACAGAACATGATCAGGATGGCGCCTAATCTCTACGTCTCAAATTACCTCAAGGCGACAGGACAGATGACCCCTGAACTTGCAACAAGAATCAAGCATCTTCTAGAAACAGGTATTGTTGCTCTTCGTTTTGATTTACTTTGATTCCTTTTGATTTTTATTTACTCGCATTCAGTATTGTTACTTTTCGTCTGCCTCTCTCTCTCTCTCTCCTCTCACGTTCCCTCTAACTTACTCTCCTCAACATGTGTTCTTTTTCTCTTCCCTCACTTTTTTGCGTCCTTACATCTTCTAGAAACAGGTATTGTTTCTCTTCGTTTCGATTTACTTTGATTCCTTTTGATTTTTATTTACTCGCATTCAGTATTGTTACTTTTCGCCTGTCTCTCTCTCTCTCTCACACACACACACGTTCCCTCTAGCTTACTCTCCTCAACATGTGTTCTTTTTCTCTTCCCTCACTTTCTTGCGTCCTTTCTCGTTGTCAAAATATCCGTAAAGCGGTGATAAATGTTTCAGTTAATAACCAAAATCTCAGCCATTTTGAAGCTTCTGAATCAATGAAATCACTATTCAGGAACAATCCACTTTTAAACAACACAATAGCGACAGCTTGAGGAATGATGCAGCTTTGTTAAATTTCGTTTACAGATACTCCAACAGTCTAGCGATAGAAACCTTATCTAGGTGCTTTTCTCTCTAAAGCTTATGTACTAGCTCTCTGTCAAAAGACTGTCGTGTAATTCCTTCCTTATTTTACATGAATCCATTATAATACATCCTTCACACTGGTTTCCTACACAAAAATCCTATGTGGCTTTACCCATAAGACCTTTAAAAGACGCTGGTATCAAAGAACTTAAAATTGTCTTTCCAGGCTACCAAAGAGAACTCACTTACCAAAGACAAGATGGAGCCTTTAGTACCTTTGGCAACAACGATAATTCAGGCAGCACGTGGTATGCTTGATTAAATTTATTTCAGTGAGAATACATGTGTAGTGGTTGGACATTGCAAACATCGGATACAGTTCCAAACTGTGACAACTGATCTTCATAATGGCCCAATTTGATCTTAATTAAAATATTAAGCCTGATACCTTATACAAATCAATAAAATCAAATTAAACTTAAGTATGTCTTACAATTGCTCCACGAATGTGCGATGGTGCTAGGAGCAAAACGCATGTATTTTTCTGTTCGCCACAATATTCTATAGGAATGGGACTATCTATCTAATATCTAATACTTGTCATTCTCTCTTAATCATTTTTCAGACATTCAAGGTTAGCGATTCTCTCATTGTTTGACAGCTTTACTGCTGTACATAGTACTACTCAGGCTACACATTTTGTAAAAACGTTGAACATTTTTTTATCAAGGCTGTAAATTTTTACTAAAGATGTTCGTCTTTGAACTTAGGCTGTACACCTTTGTGCTTAGACTATATATCTTTTTACTATGGCTGCAAATCTGTTTTATGAAGGCTTGCATTCCTACTCCCCAGGTTGACGGCGTTCGTACTTCGTGTGTTCCACGAGGCAAGATCCGATGTCTATGTTGATTCTGTTGTCCTTCAGAGAGCCATGGACTGGCTGATACAGCGACAGAACACTGACGGCTCCTTCAACGAGTTCGGACACATCTTCGACCCACAGATGAGGGTAATTCTTATGAGAAAGTGGGGTTTTCAATTATCCCTTAAAAATATTTGCCCAGACATTTATTTAAACAGATTAATACACTCACTCATGGTATGGAACTGGAACCATGAGAACTGAGAGAAGTGGAAACATCTTCTCATGACAAGGAAAAAGGAATTAAAGGAAATGCAAATAGGTAATCTTGGGGGTACTTAAACAGATCAGATAGAAAGAGAAAAATAATGACAGGGTGTGTTCATATTGCTGAAGACTGTTCCCCATCATCGCATGTAAATTTCTGTAAAGGGCCTTCCTCGATTACGTCCCTTGAATTTATTTTTGCTGGCAGACATTTGCCGACCATTCCTCGGGTCTGACAGCCTTTGTTCTCCTGTCTCTGCTGGAGAACGCTGACGTCCCATCGACGAAAGTGAGTACAAACTATTGCCTCTTTGTCGAGGTCTTAACATTAGGTGAACATCGACATTCGACATTGTAGCTTCACCTCAACCACCGTCGTCATCATCGCTGTCGCAGTACAGACTTGGTGTGTAAATGTATTTTGTAAAATAAGATTGATTTTTTAAATGACATGCAGAATGAAAGTGAGGCTTACAACTTGGCTACATTCCGTGCACGCCACTTCCTGGAAACCAGCCACGCCAGCATAGCCGATGATCTTTCCTTGGCTCTGACCACCCTGGCTTTGATGAAGGCCAGAAGTCCTGCTGCTGATGTGGCATTTGCTAAACTGATGTCTCACTCCATCACAGAGCGTAAGTCCTTAACCTCTAAATATTAAAAATTTTTAACATGCATAAAGTTCTCGGATCAAAACCTGCCTGAACTGATGTGTTCTCATCGGGACGCCATCAACATGTCTCATGTATTTGTTGACTTTTCTCTTGACAGACGGAATGACATTCTGGAAGTCCAACGAGACACTTCAGATCAACGCTTACAGCCACTGGCGCCCAGCCTACGTACGCGCTCGACCAATCGACATCCACGTTACATCCTACGCGCTCTTAGTGTTCGCAGCCAAGGGTCTGTTCCAGGAAGGAATGAGCATCCTTCACTGGCTAACTCGTCAACGAAATCCCTACGGTGGCTTTGCTTCTACACAGGTAGGCTATCAGTTCTTACTGTACACAGGGAAATTTATAATTTCAGATCATTAATTATTGCATAAAGTAAAGTATTAGTCTCTATAATTACTGGTTATTATAAAAGAAACATCATTAATACATTCAGAATGACAAACATCTCTCCTTTTCTGTTAAATATTCCTTTAATCCATACGGTTCGCAGCAGCAAATGCCCGGGATGGAAATTTCGACCGGAAGTTTTGAAAATTTATATTTATCAACCTACAGTAAAGACAACCATCTGTGATACACCGTTTGAAAGAGCATTTTTAAAACATTCACTTGGTGTAAATTTTAAGATACATAGGTTTTGTCTTCTAGTACTAAAATCAAATGAAAGATGGTGTCAGTGTGCAGTTTAGAACCAGTTCATGCGGTGTCGCTCAGTTTCGAAGCTAACAAAAAAAATTATTTACACAATATAGACAAACATAAAGTGCCAAACAAACATATATTTTATTAGAATATACATTAAAATTTAAATATTACTAACTTTTTTCTTCTCATTTGCGGTTGTTGAAGTACAAATCCATGTCAAATTGAGTGACTGACATTAGACTCCAAAATGGCGCCTGACCAAAAACACTGTTCCCTACTTTATAATAAAAGGAAAACTGTGATTGGCTGAACTGTTAACCCAGTCAAGGGAAAGGAAATCCGTATGGAATATTTCCAAAAGTTAACCTGTTCACTGTTAAAAGCCTCCGTATGACCTTCGTCACTTCATTCGACAATAAAAAGATATACTAAATATCGATGGATAATACTTATCGCAGGACACCATTGTTGGCCTGCAAGCGATGACAGAATTCTTGAAGGAAGCCACGCCTTCTGGTTTTGACCTTCACCTTGATGTGAGGGCCGAACACACTGCTCCCCACTTTGACGTCAGTTCCGCTAACAGTCTCGTTCTCCAGGCTAAAGAGGTAAAAACTCAACATAAATTGTTAATGCTTTTTATGTGCTTTTGTCTAGTGGTTTCAAGTATTTGGAGAGAGATATATTTCTTGTTATATTTGGCCATGCTAATGTTGTCTGGCTTCTGGTCACACTTGATAGCCGGGTAACCTGACCAAATCCTTACTCTAAATTTACACGAACAATTTTACAGACATAATCAGTCTTTTGAAACTGTTCTATTATTTCTTTTCTCCGCCCAGCTTTCATTCATTCCATCAGAAGTGACATTTGAGGCCTCAGGAAAAGGCGTTGCCGTTGCTGAGGTCAGTAGAGTTTATTGTTCTTTCTTTTTCTACTTTCGTTTTAGTTTAGTTGAAAACTACTTCGTGGTTGAAACATGTGAAATTGATGGTATTTTCTTACAAATCTCTGCGTTATTTTTAAAGTACAATAAGTGTAATTACAAGAGTGGGTTAAACTAATTTCTAACTGATTAGAGAAGTGTTTATTGTTTTCATGACTTTCTGAGAAACATTAATTATTTACGTCCGCACACTCTGATCGATTCTTTCTGCCGACTTCCTCGTTTCAGCTGGACGTGTTCTTTAATTCAGAATCAGACTTTGGGGAACCAGCATTTGGTGTGTCCACAGTCCTGATGGACGACTACCTTAACAGTTTCAAGATCATGATCTGCACACGGTCTGCTCTCTTCATCTGTTTGTTTCTTGTGTTGTTGTCATCTTCTCTGTCCCTTCTTCAGACACCCTTTGCGCCTGTCTGTCTGTCTGTCTGTCTGTCTGTCTGTCTGTCTGTCTGTCTGTCTGTCTGTCTGTCTGTCTGTCTGTCTGTCTGTCTGTCTGTCTGTCTGTCAATCAGTCTCTTACTTAATGTTTTATTACGTGAACAACAAAGAAGCCGCAAAAAGAGTCTTCGTGATTATATCTCGTCCATCTGGCCACATATCTTTTATTTAGTCGATCTCACTCACCTGCAAAAGCCTTTCTTGCCTGTGAAAAGAACTATTATATGTTCATTCTTTCGATTCAAATATCACTCTATCACATGCTCGGGGGTTGTAGTCAAACACTTCACGCAGCCGTACCTCAGCGATAAAGCATGAGCTCATCCCCTAAACATTTCAAGCTTGTCACATTTATTTTTTAATCCACATGAACAGTTGTTGCTTTTATTTTTTGATTTAGGCTCCCTTCGCCTGTTTTGTACGTGTATATGTCTTTCTGGATGTCTGACCTACACTGTATTACTGACCTAGCATTTATCCAATGTCTCAGGTGGCTGCTTGCTGGAGAAAGTGGTATGGTGGTACAGGAGGTAGGAATCCCATCAGGCTTTGCGCCGGATATGACAAGCGTAGGAAATGTGGCTGGACTGAAACGTGTGGAACAGCGGGGGCGTTTCCTCGATGTCTACATCGATAAGGTCAGCAAACACTGCTGATCATAAAGATAATCAAGTTTCCTTTATTTCGTGTTTTAAGCTAGAAGAGTCTTTCAGTTCCCCAGAAAAATCCGTCCCGTCCTCGTATCCCCATGAGTTTGTTTTTCTCGTGTCTTTATTAAATATAATTTGGACATTGTTCTTTGTCACGACCACCGCGCAGTGTGTCAGTCACTCAATCCTTTCAACACATACACGGAGCCTGTCAAATACGTGTTCTTTCACACAAATTAAAAGAAAAGAATACCTTGCCTAACGAATCTATCTGCTTTACTAAGTATGAATAAAAGAAGAAAACAAGAAAAATACAGAAATGAAAAGTCAGTTAAAAAAAACGATTCCTTCATCCAGATTACTTTAAAATAATAAAATCCCTACCCTTTGAATCCTGCCTTTCTGAATATCTACAAGAATACTTACTTACCTAATCGATCTATATACTCCTAAACGTCCTACTCAAACGCCCTACTCAACAAATTCTTCTTTTATTAATTCCTACTCTACTTGTCTTTCCGTCCTAAACCTCTCCCTTCTCCTACCTGACCAACTGCTCCGCGCGCTCTCTCTCTCTCTCCCTCACGTCATTTCCTTCACTTTTTTACATCACCCATACACGTCTTCCGAACAACTGACGTCATTCACGCTCTTTCGTTCTTCCACATTAATCCTTATAAAATTTAAGCTTAATCACGATACAATCATTAACTAATAACAATGATACATGACATTCTTCCACAGGTCACCAAGAACTCGCTATGTTACACCATCATGTTCGACCGCCAGGACAAGGTGGCCCACTCACAGCCCAGTTATGTCATCACACAGGACTATTACGAACCAAGTCAGTATACGAAACGCTTGTCATTTTATTTGATTATGAAGTACAGTAGTAGATATGTACAGGATAATGGATGCAGTTATCCATAGTTTATTCACACTATGTGCCTTCGCGTGATGGATGGCTGGGTCAGCTGATGATGTATAAGAGATCCAGCATAAAAGTCGTATACACTAGCTTGGAGTATTTTACCGAGCCCATAGTCATCCGTTTCAAATATGGTGGCAAGAAGAACTTAGTGACAGCATCTGCACGAAATGATGTAATAAACTGTATTTCCTCTCTCTCTCAACTGCGCATATAGTATTCACACACACGCACACAGGTATATACATGTACACGTGCACACACGCACGCACGTACACTCCTGTAAAATCTTGTTAGAGGCTCTCATTAAGTAAGCGGAGCCTATAGTTACTATGTCTAGCCCTCTCTGGCTTGATCTTGCTGAATTCGATTCATTGATTCACTGATTCATTCATTCTGTTAATCCTTCGCTCCAGGTAACCGTGCGACTACCACGTACCTGCCGATGAGTCTTCGCGATGCTACAGTGTGCGACGTGTGCCGGGACTGCTGCTAAAAATAGATTGGGTATCCCGAAAATTGTTTACTGTAACTTCATGTAATATATAAATATGCCTGTCTCCCATATAGTTTCGAAGGTCTGCCTATTATTCTAAATAAAGTATTTGCATCATTGTATGACTACATCTTTTAAGTCGTACAAATTGACGGATCAGGTAATAGACGAAGTGTTTGCCAAGTAGACTAAATTTTTATTGTTCGTTTGTTAAATAGACTGAGGTAGGGTGCTCCCTAAGACGCTAAAGTTCATAAAACTAAAAAATTTTTTCGTAGTTAATTGATGAAAACAAACAATAGAGCAACATAATTACTTGGTTCAGAATTTCAAAAATATTTGAGGAGACGTAAAGAAGCATCGTTCTAATTTCAAGCACGTGACACGTCTGTTAGCCGTAGGTGCAATTTTGTCCCTCATAAAGGTGTGCACGTGACTAATAAAATGTCAGAGGGGTTGACTCGTGCAAGAAAATGATCTAACGGCTTGAAAGTGCCAACCGCTGCTCCGTCGAATACTTCTGTGACGTTGTAACCTCTGGGGTTGGTAAGTCCCAGCTCGAGCAGAGTTGTGTTCAACACGTGGGGCATCCCCTCGTTACTGCTGTTGACCACGCCCAGAGCATATGCCCCCGGGGTAGACAGCATCTTCCGCCATACTTGGAACCTTCCCGCGTGCTGTAACACACACGCACACACACACACACACACACACACACACACCCCGCGCGCGCACACACACACACACACACACACACACACACACACAAACAAACAAACAGCAGACTTTTAGGTGCCTTCTAACCGACTATTTTTGCCACATATTCCGTACAACTATCTCTTTCACACATTATCGTATACAGCACTATTGTTTGCCCGTCTTGCCGTCCTTTTGTGACACAGTAGAGAGTTTGAGATCCACGACGCGTAGGAAGACGTGTGCGGCAACGAGAACGGCGAGCCTCTAAGCCTACCCGTTTTGAGAAAGCGATTGGTTGGATTTTGTGGATGTGATGATGTAGGGCGCAAATTCCCGTGACGCTACAGGTTGCCGCTCCCGCACGCGTCGCACGAGCACTGAATCTCAAACTCTCTAGTTCTCTATGATTGTCGTCTAAATAACCCTCCACGCATTGCCGCATAATTAACATGTATCTCGTCAGTAATTATAAGTGAGGGTTTTTCCTTTTCTTACATAAAGTGCATTCTGCAAAGCAGCGTGCGTAATTCAGGGGGTAGTTGCACAACACACTTCTAATTTTAAACACTTTAAGGCCTTAAATCTATTTAGATAATCAGTTTAAAGTGCACACCACAATTTTAGAATTTTTATAACTAAAACTGCTTTAAGTAAAATAAAATTTAAGTCTGACTCTACGTCCTGTCAGTACAATTGTTTGCATGTTCTTGTGCAATGCATCAAAATGGCGGAGAAGAGATTTTGCTTCTTCTAAAGAAGTTTTAAGGTTTAGAAACATGTTGTCTTACCAGCGCCAGGACATGCGCTCTAAAACATTTACGTTGTATTTTTAAGCATTTACGACATCTTATTTAAAGAAAATCAGTCCCAGTTTTGTTTTCTGGCATAAAATACAAGATGAAACTATGGTTGGCATACAAAAATATGAAAATAAAACTCTCCCAGTAAAAAGGCAATAACAGACTTAAATACAAGGAGGTGGGCGTTACAATGGTTCATCATAAAATATTTATTATAACATCAATTAAAAGAAGAGGTGACCTTATAACATCAATTAGAAGAAGTGATTTTCTGAAAAATTACATGGATATTTTTTTTAATTCCCTTATTTTAATGGGCAACATTGATATTTTGTTTTAGACGTGTGTTGAGCTGTTAATCAACATAACACTAGTTATGTGTTGACGGGAGCTGCTCCTCTTGATGCGGTGTGCTATTTCATTAGAGAGTTGAAAAATATGAGAGGACGGTTAAAAATCTCCGAATGCCCTGTAATAAATAAATTTCAAGGTGTCCAACGCTATATAAAATTTAAAACTCTGTTTCCTTTTGAATGCAGTAGTTCCTTCATAGAACAGTAGAGAGTTCTTCAATGAAAATGTTCAAACTAACTGCAAGTCCAGTTGTTGCTTAGCAGTAAATGCTCCGGTCTTAAAGAACTGGCATTTCAGTGGGTCACAACTAAAGGTCTCTGACACATATGCGTTTCTTCATTAATCCAAAGTAAAAACGGTCTCTGATACACATGCGTTTCTAAATGAATCCAAAGTAAAATACATAAATAGTGATTATGGAAAGAAAAGCTTTTGAGAATGTTAGCTCTGCATAGCTGCTGAATTCGCCTACAACACCTTTTTTCAACTGATCTGTGTGTAGGCAAAGCAGTCTGTTCACAGCGAGCGCCGAGGACTACACACGTTTACGAACAAGCATAAAGTGAAATCAGGTTAATTAGTCACAATGGTTAAGCAAACGTTACCCTCTGGATGCTGACAAGTACCCTTCTGGCCGGGTAACCTAGCGGATCCTGGTTAAGGGTGATAACTCGTGTGTTCTGTAAGAGTTCTTTCGACTCCCGTCTGATGCTTCGTAGGTCCACAGACATGTACAGAGGAGCTGCCAGCAAAGCCCACATGCCCATCTGGATACGCTCTTGGCCGGGACTCAGTCCAAAATTGCCAACGACCAACTGCAAGACACGCGATACAATCCGATACAAATCGTCTGAATCGGTATACCACTACTTAACTGATCCAACAATAAAAAATCTCCTCCTCCTTCTCCTCTACTTCTTCATCATCATCATCATCATCATCATCATCATCATCATCATCATCATCATCATCATCATCATCATCATCACTATTATTATAGGTAATGTAATTAACGGCATCTTAGTTAAGCCAAGAAAAACAGAACCGATATCAAACCATGTCTGGATCGCTGAAGCTGCCAGGCCCTGTTAGGTTAAGAAAGTCCCCAGAGTTGTTTCCCCAGATGTCAAGGATCTCAAGAACGCTGTCAAAGCTGTCCTGGACGTCCTCGTAGTTTCGCCAGGTGTTACAGAAGTGTGCCACAGAAGTGTAGTTGACGGTCTGCAAAGTAATGTAACGACTGCTTCTTTGATATATCTCTTGATCTTTTGATACTGATTTTTCAAAATCAAGCTTAGAAATAAGCAGGCATAGTTTTGTTTTATGCTGAAGTTCACTTTTTCATAGTACTTACAAAGAAACAATACCCTGGTGTCTTCTTTACATCACACATGAATTACGTGGATAAATGGATCAAAGAAACAGATTGGAAAAATACATTATTCTTAATGGTACTTAATTTTATTCTGTTATTAATCACAATACGCTGGATCTCGAAAAAGCCCACTTCATCATTTCATCCAACCACCCATCGCACAAAGGTACATAGTATACATAAATGAGCAGCTAAAGGTAAATAAACAAACTGCTTACCATGTTGTGTTCCATCTGATAGACGGGCCAGCTGCACGAAAACAGAATAGGACGTCCTGTTCTGTTCAAATAGAACTCCATGACAGGGTAGCCTGTAACAAAATCAGACAAGGAGTCTGGAAGCAGGTCACGTGGTTTTATGGTACGTGACGTGGTCGTGAGCAAGTGGCACACGGCAGGGCAAGGAAAACACTCGCATATCACCACCGCAGTGAAAGTTGAAGGGTTCAAATCCCATCTCGGGTCAAAGAGTACCAAAAGAACACAAGTATTTAGAAGGCCAAACCTCGGTATAAGCTGGGCGTGCCTCTACAAAATCATCGTAAACGATTACACTGAGCATGCGGAAGATGTTGTAAGCAATACTATCCACTTCTGACACAATTTCGACTTAATTTTAAACCAAGCAACTTTTGATTCCCTCCACCACTTTCATTCTCACAAAAATATTACAATATAGTTTTCCTGTTTGCTTCAGTTTAATTAAACTAACAACATTTTAACGCTTTCAGAATAAATATTATTAAGCACTCGGCTTCAATAAATATTATATTTTAACATGTCTTTTAATGTAACCTGTTAATGGTGAGTTGACGTTTGTAGGAAAGCATGTGGCACTAACCTACCTCATTCAAAATTCTTTAGAAATTATTTTTGTTACGCCATAGGTTCTTAGCTTACTTAATCAATTTTTCATTAGCTTTTAATAAAAAAAAATCACCATGCAATGAGTTTGTAAAATCAGATTACCATGAAGTAAATTTGAATCTTACCTATGTCATCGTCTGTGGGTTCAGACTGGCATCCGTCAAGCTTGAGTAGGTCCACCTGCCAGCTCGCAATGGTCTCGGCGTCTTGTTGCAGGTAAAACTCGCTGCCTGGGTAACCTCCACATGTTTTCCGGCCAAAATCGCCATAGATCCCTAATTTGAGGCCTTTCGCATGAACCTGTCATTAAAACAATTTAGCTTTGGTCAGTATATGTCTATGCGGATGTTAAATTAATACTTCT
This sequence comes from Marisa cornuarietis, assembly GCA_004794655.1. NCBI lineage: Eukaryota > Metazoa > Mollusca > Gastropoda > Architaenioglossa > Ampullariidae > Marisa > Marisa cornuarietis. The sequence continues at coordinate 304,226 of SMMW01000540.1, read as the reverse complement.
AGAAGTCACGCGAGTTCACCTTCTGAGCTGTTCATAATTTATTCGTGGTTTAGTATATTACTTCATATTTTGAAAACAGTTATTTACTGATAAAAATAATTAGAGGATCATTTCAAGCTACTTTTCTTAGACTTTAGTATTACCTGGAAAAGAAAACAGGAGTCTTGCAACGAACAAAAGGACTTCTTCATTTATCAGGTATAAACTTGACATTATTAACTATTTCCAACTGTTGTGTTACTTGCGGTCTATCATACATAGTCGGCAAGAGCCCGGATGCCGCTGGGGAACCGCTTGGGATCAGCGACGAGACTTCCGTTGGGTTCCCTCTCCATAGCCGCCCAACAGTCATCAATGCAGAGGTAGGTATAACCTGCATCTTTATAACCTTCGGACACCATCAGGTCAGCCATCTTTTTGAAAAGCCTCTCGCTAAAAATAAACAGCAACACGTGCACTCCTTTTTCATTAAAGTTTTACGTTGATTGAAGTCTGTGTACATTTCATTTTTCATTATCTCCATGAGTGATATCAGATAAAGGAAACACCGTGACTGCATTAGGCTAGTCAGTCTGATTACTTCTTATGTCGAAGGCAAGTTAATATAAAATTTAAGCACATATTTAAATGTGTCCTCCCGTTCTCAGACCATATATGGAAAGCTTTAAAATGACATCGACAACAGTTTAAAGCAGTGGCATAGGAAGATGCTCGGCTTTGTGGAAGGGAGGGGGAACTTCATTCAGACACTGAACAATGTTTACATTCTTGCCTCCTCAGAAGGCTGCCCCCCCCCCCCCCCAACACCTTGCCACCAGCCCCGGTTCCTACGCCACTACAAAGTGATCAGTCTTCAAAGTTTTCAGCTGCTGAAAGATTCAGTAAGGACTTCTCTTTCTCCTTCTCACCTGATACAGTTCTCTGGATCTTTCTCACAACGTTACACCTGAAGCGCTCCCATGACAACCATCCCATTGGCGGGGTCATGGCAAGGCCGTTATTCAAGGCTTGAGTGATGCCAAGAGTTACAGCCATAAGCACGAGATGAATCGTCATGTTTCTGCAACAACACAACCAGTTCTTTGCCTCCTTCGTACTTCTCAATACATGATCATACAGTCTCGTACACATCGCTTTTGATTGTCCTCCAACATAGTTATTGTGCAGCACCACCAATGAAATGAAACTTTACATCAACTTACAACATCGTGGTTTTCTTCCCCGAAATTTTCTTCTTTTCGCCCTGAAACCCTTCGTAGCATGAAGAAGCTTGTGCTGTCTCTGTAGGTCGCTGTGCTTTGATAACCTTTGCCTCCCCTTATGAAGCATGTTATTTCAGCTCAAAGCCTCAATTCTTATTCTTTCCTTTGTCTTTTCATCTCTGCTTTTGACAAAGAATTAAAAAAATGAACGTACCAAGGAATATGCAGAAATGTTGAGCCTAAAGTGCAGTGTTTCTCTCAGGAAAGATTTATTGTGTTTAAGCCTTTGGTGTCTTCAGTATGATTTCAGTCTGTTTTCTGTACAAGAGCCAATAGTCTACATATTAAAGTCCATTACGAGGTCAGAAGATAAGTTTTTGTTATCTCAAAAATAGAAAACTAGGTAAACTTCCCTCGAGTAATCTGAAGTTTGCACGAAAACCTGGCTGCGTGTTTTAATTGTCTCTTGGCAGAATTTTGTGAATTTTCGTGAATTTGATTACCAACAGAACTAGACTAAAAATTATCCAAATTCTTGTTATACTGAGCCCTAAACAAGACGCCTGACAGCTGTCACACTGGAGATACCATCTTAAATAATAAATAAAATGTACCAGCGTTAAAGCAGCTACAGGAGTAATAACAATTCAACAAAAATGAAAGACCGGTAAAATGTGGAAAATAATGTCAGCCAGTAGGTTTACTCATTTCAATTTCTTTGGGAGTATTAGAATTTTTTAGGCGGGTTTTTTTTTTATTTAATTTGTTTTTTTCTGGGATTCAAATTGTTGGAGTTTACAACAGTAAATACAAGATAAAAGGGATGAAAATGATTACGTGAACAAAGACGACAGTGAGGAGCATATAAACGAAGATGCCTAGTCAAATCTTGATTCACGGTACAAGCACAGCTTGACATGTCCACGTGACAATCACAGCTGAACAAACGATGTTAGCAGCACAGCTGGAAAAAATGAGTTTTTCTCAACTGTAACACTATACCTCAACAGGGCCTCGATTTCCTCAAACCAGCCGCACGTTTCCCCCTGAGCTCCACAAGAAAAGCCAAACGAGGCCGTAAGCTATATATTTACCACAGATGGCTCAATCAAACCTTGTTTCGAAACTTTTACAGGAACTTCATAATCTTATGTTTTGAAGGTTGAGAGGAATGCGCTGTGCTACACCGTTATGTTTGACTGTCGAGACACAGTGGACCACTCACAGACCAGTTACATCACACAAAGAATACTATGAACCCGGTCTGTATGGAAAACAGAATATTCAACATTTATTTTGTCGTTAGAATCACTTTCTGTACAGGAGTTCATCTGAATATATTCATAACTGACATTCAACAATCTAGTACAAAAAACACATTCAAACGTTCTTACAAAAATGTTTTAGAAAAAATATAAACTTATGAATTATATAAACATATAATTGCTTACTTGAATGTACAATTTTCTCAGTATTTCTTTTCATACGAAATCTCTAAGGCCATCTCTAGATGGAGAATAATGAAGACTAATACTAAGACTAAATGCACACAAAAAAACTTTAGTCACGCAAATGAAATCTTGGTGGTTGCAGGTAACCGAGCTGTTGTGGGCTACCAGCCTGTTAGTCTGTGTGATGTCTGAGGACTGTTGCTAAGATCTGTTGGAATGCATTTTCAAAACCTAGTCCGTTGTTTTTAAATACCACACAATGACAGTTTCCTTTTCTCGCCATATCCCGTGCAAAACCTGATGAGATTCCTACCACCATACCTATTCTCCAGAAAGTAAATAACCTACCCGTACATTCAGCAATACTAACTAGACATAATTATTTCAGATAAAATTAGTTTAAGTATTCTGATAGGTGAGAATTCGACATCAAATCACAAAAAGAATCAAAATATCAGTAAAACTAGACTGAAAAAAAGAAAAACTGCAGCAGGCAGGAGGTTGTCAACACATCGAAAGACATCTGTGGTGCCGTTTCCATGCTGTAATGCAAGTTTATAAACGTGTGAGGGGTTATAACAAGTTGTGATGTTCACAGAATATCGTGTTTGAGGTAACGAGTACTACAGAAATATACTACGCGTAGTAGATGTAGAAAATGCCCCTTTTCTTAAAAGACCAGCTCATCTTTTTTTGTAAAAATCGAGATATTTTCCGTTATCCGACTAGTACTGTGTAGACTATACAACCTACCTCCACAAAATGCCCTCCATTCCTATCGAGTTTTAAATTATCGTAATGCTTCGTTCCGTTCTGTTACACCGATATAGGAGGAGAGGACGGAAAGTTACAACCGCCTTCCCTCCCCCTTCAATGAAATGCACCTTGTCACCTGGTGATTACATTTCAGCTGGTGCAACTCGTCTTCGATGTTGGACTTTATAAATCCATTTGTTGCCGATGCCAGCTAATGTTACCCAAGCCGCAAGTGGCTAGAAATATTTGGCACTAAACGTCACGTGACGTACATTGTGTTTGAGATTGAGTAGAACTGACTTATGCCCTTTGGATGAGTAAATCCTCTTAAGGTAGTTGTAGTCTGGTTTCATGTTCGTTTGGAGATATTTGCAGCGACTGCGCACTGAGGTGCTTCGATTCTCAGACGCCCTTGCCATTGCCGTCACCCCTTCCCCTGATGCCACTGTAGCATTGCTGGCCCACCTACTACCCCCTCCCAACTATCTTCTACTTACCACAGACTTGTCTACTGTGGCCACGACTCTGCAGGGGTACCAGCCCAGTGTTTCCGAACTGTCCTCATGTCCGGTGCCCCTAGTCTTGTACCCCAGCTTCCAGCATCCGGTCTTTTCAGACAACTAGCCACATTCTGCGCAATGAGCATTCTTCTGAATGGATACCTGCGGATTACAAATGGACATCATCATGAGGATGACGCCCGATGCGGCAATAGAACATGTTAAAGATGTCCTGGCAAAGTACAGTCAGAAGGGTGACCTCTGCCCCAGCCTTTTGAAAATAATCAGCGTCAGTAGACTGGCGATCCTGGAAAAGAAACGAAAACGACTAACTGTATAAAAGTAATGAAAGTTGACAAAGAATATAACTAGCGAATGAGCTATTGATGGAATACGTGAACAAATGCATGAATGAATACAAATGAAAGACTTACATAAATGAATTAAAAAAAGAAAGTAAATGTAACAAGTGTGAAAAAGATAGATTCAGCTAAAAACTTGCTGTCTGTGAGGTCTTCCTGCGAAGACAAGTTTCAAATAATGGCCAAGCACTCTTTTCAGCTCAAAGTCGTTAAATTTTCTTTACAGACCGTCGACAAGGAAGGATTTGTGGTAGTAAACAAATTACTGGGAATCAAACCCCACCTACAAGAGGAGGATGAGTGAAGTTAAAGAACAATTATGTACAAAGTTGTTGAGAAAACAAATTATACATTTTGCATCTAGTATTTGCCGTGTAATTTTGACTTTACGGTAGCTACCTTCTACTGCCTAACTTAGGGTGTGGGAGGGAGGTGGGGAATCCAGGCCATATTGAATACAAGACTGTTACACTGGGACATATCCTGCAGATACTAACGGTCCTATGCCTCTCGTGCCGGGGCTACTGCCCCAACTACCATAAAGTCCCAAAATTTTCGAAACGACGAGTAGGACTTAAGGGGAAAACACTAACAAAGCTACAAAGAGTAAAAGCAGTAAGACCATTGTCTACATTAAGTGTATGAATGAATAAATAGGCAAATAAATGAAAACAGTAAGAAAAAAGATAATGAAAGCAAAGATTCAGATACAAACTGTGCAGTCCGTGAGGTCTTCATGTGAAGCTAAATGTCAAATAATGGCCAAGCACTCGTTTGAGATGCCAGGTCATGGTCGTTGGATGTTCTTTTCAGAGCGTCGACAAGGAAGAACTCGTGTTAATAAACAATGGACTGGGGATGATAAACCCAGCATTCCAAAGAACAGCCATTCCACCATCGGAGGGTGAGCTGTAGTGACAAGAACAGTTATTTACAAGATTGTGAGGAAAGCAAATTATCGTAGTAATTAAGGACTGTGAATCATAAACCCCACCTACAAGAGAATGAGTGAAGTTAAAGTGTCTTAGCATGAGAATGCTGACAAGAACATTTTACATACAAGGTTGAGAAAATTATACATTTTTCATCTAGTATTCGACATGTAATTTTGACTTCACGGTAGCTACCTTCTACTGCCTAACTTGGGGTAAGGGGGGTAGCCGTGGAATCCAGGCCATATTGAATACAAGACTGTTACACTGGGACATATCCTGCAGTTACTGACGGTCCTATGCCTCTCGTGCCGGGGCTACGGCCCCAACTACCATAAAGTCCCAAAATTTTCGAAACGACGAGTAGGGCTTAGGGGGAAAAACACTAACAAAGCTACCAAGAGTAAAAACGGTAACACCATTGTCTACAATAAGTGTATGAATGAATAAATAGGCAAATAAATAAAAACAGTAAGAAAAAAATGTAGTGAAAACAAAGATTCAGATACAAACTATGCAGTCCGTGAGGTCTTCATGTGAAGCTAAATGTCAAATAATGGCCAAGCACTCGTTTGAGATGCCAGGTCATGGTCGCTGGATGTTCTTTTCAGAGCGTCGACAAGGAAGAACTCGTATTAATAAACAATGGACTGGGGATGATAAACCCAGCATTCATAAGAACAGCCATTTCACCATCGGAGGGTGAGCTGTAGTGACAAGAACAGTTATTTACAAGATTGTGAGGAAAGCAAATTATCGTAGTAATTAACCAAGGACTGGGAATCGTAAACCCCACCTACAAGAGGATGAGTGAAGTTGAAGTGTCTTAGCATGAGAGTGTTGACTACCCCAACTACCATAAAATCCCTAAATTTTCGAAACGATGAGGAGAGCTTAGGGGAAAAATCACTAACAAAGCTACAAAGAGTAAAAACAGTTAGACTATTGTCTACATTAAAACTCTCTCACCTTTCTGTCGGCAAAAGATTAAACACTTGATTTAGAGACTCGGGTGATAGCATGTCACCTGTACGAGTCTCGATGTCCAAATAACGAAGTGAACGCAGTTCGAACTACGATTTCGTGAGCTCGACACGTGAGTGAATTTTTCCAGCCCGAAACGCACGCAACGCACGGCTGGCAAGAGAAACACGGTGTCCGACCTGCCTGACGACTGGTAACCAACACCTGTTTAAAAAAGACACAACTTTCAAACGCTGGCATGAATTCTTCCAACAAATGAAGACAAGCCACACAGAAAGTATTTCATCAGGTGCAGTGACTCCATGCCAGTCACAGTCCTATTACTTTACAAAAGGCATAAAAACGAAGAAGAACCTCCTTGGAAGACATTGCAGATCAAGCTTGACTGAGGTACACTCCCTCCTTCATGTATTAACACACCCCATCGGTGTTTGTGTAAATGTCGTAGATAAAAACTGTTAACTTTGCCTTGGTGGGACATTTTCAGACCCGGTAATAACCGACTTGCCATCGTTCTAGAGGTCTCAACTTTTCACCAGTCATTCGTTTCCGGTAAGAATGCAATATTAAATCATTTCCAGCAGTCTAAAAGTAGTAAAATAATTTTTGTAAATTTAATTTTGTATGACAATGTGTAGGTCGAACTAGGGGAGATAGGTAACTGCTGCTATACGACTAGTAAACTATAGGTTTTCTCCCCTGATTTGGCCTACAAGAAGAGAATAAAATAAATTTTAAAAATTTATTCAGAAAAAAAAGATATGACTACGCAGCGTGGATGAACAAATCGATGTTAATGTGAATGATCAATACAGCAGGGATGGACAAATGTAATATGCGCATAACGCCATCAGGGAAGATAAGGAAAGCGATAGGTGAATTATGTGGATAAAGTAAGCGAAGTTAATGAGGATAACAAGGATGAGGAAATGAAGATGGTAAGTACTTTTGTTCATTTGTTTCTATCAATAGATCGATCAATCTGCTAGCTAATCGATGAAAGCGATCTACCTGTACTCACGTGTTGCTCTCTCTCGTATTTTCAGGTAACTACCAACATCCCCATGAACGCCGATGCGCGTTGGTGGGAAGGGTGAGTTTTGTCCAGCCTTCTCGACACAATCAACCTAAAGTAGTCAGTAGACTGGCCATCCTAGAGAAGGAACAAGTTCCACTGACCCAATAAAATGAATGAAAGAAAGAATGAAAGAATATACTATCAAAGAAACAAACGAATGATAGAATGAGTGAAGAAATGCATGAATGAATAAAAAAAGAAACATTAAAACATTAAGAAAAGATAATGAAGGAAAAGATTCAGCTACAAACTTTGCAGTCCGTGAGGTCTTCCTGCGAAGCTAAATATCAAATAATGACCAAGCACTCGTGTCAGATGTCCGCTCAAGCGTCGACAAGGGTTGGTCGAGGTGATCAACGAAGGACTGCGGATCGTCAACCACGCCTTCAAGAAGAGCGCCATTCCTCCATCAGAAGGTAAGAAAAGTTTAAGTGTATTGTAGTGACAAGAACAGTTGTTGACTATATTGTTGTGACAGCAAATTATCGTACATTTTCCATCTAATTTTGATACAAAATTTTCTGATCTAAAGAAGATATTATAAGTCACAATGAAATTATTTTTTTAAAGAAAGGAGAGCGAGAGAAAGAGACAGTTGTTAGTGAGCTTCTCCTGACTGTTGTGCAGTGCCCGGCTCCTTCGGGTGCTCCAGATGCCAAAAGGTTTTGAAGAACGCAAAATTATTCAAACGACATGAAGAAAACCATCTGCCAGTCAAGCATTTTCTGTCATTTCTGCCCCAAGGGCTTTAATGACATACGGTTTAAAGCGACATACGAGAACACACTCAGGTGAGTGGTCACTTTGTCCTGGGTTGTCTGCTTCACTACAAGTCGTGTGAGAGGTTTGCTTTGTTGTGTTTTTCCCAAAGTCATTTCAAGTTTTCCTGCTGAAATCATTTTAGCTATTTCACATTTGCCGGAATAACTTTTTTACTTTTCCACGAAAGTCATTTTTGAAGTTGACATTTTACGTTTCGTTTTGTTTCATGAATAGTAAGCACCGGATTTTTTGTTTTTGTTGTTAGGAAGCCTGCCGTTCTCGTGTCCCAAGGGCCATTGCAAAAAAGCTTTTGCGCAGAGAATCACGGTGGAAAAACACCGAGAAAAAATCCACGGAGTAAAGATGAGTACAGAAAGAATGAACGCCGGCCATGTCTCTGTGTGTGCGAGCTCTGCCAGAAAACCTACTCCAGTCGCCAGGAGTTTGAGGAGCACAGGATGACCCCTCACCCTCATGACCCGTGCCTAAAGATGCGAAGACGCAAGGACACAACTCTGCTCCTCAAAGCTCACAAGTCCAAGGCTTCGCTGGATGTTCAAAGGACCAATAGACCACATTCACCACCAACTGACATAACATGTCTGTGCCAAAATAAGCTGACTTTGTTCTACTCGCTGACCACGGGTGTATCAACCCTGACACCATATTGTGTTAACTGTAAGTTTCTCAACACAAGACTGCGATGATACTGGAGCGTGAAATGTAATGTCACAGGGCATAAACTGTGCCGTCTGTGCGGACAATCACACAGTTTATAAACTGTCACGAATAATGACCGGGCCTTCTTTACTAACAAAGACTTACTGCTCACCGTTGGTTAAAGACACTACACAGAGGAAAACTTCATTGTGACGGAATTATGCTCCCTCGTCCTCAAAGCATGAACATACCTCTCCACCATTCTTCAAAGATAATACAAGAAAAGGATGAAAAAGGGAAAGTAACCAAAAATAGAACCAAAATTTCTGGACACTTGCATAGGTGGACATAACTTTTAAAAGACACATATAGGAGAGATGGACACTGTTTTAAAGAGATGGGTATATATTTTCAAAGAAATTTTTAGTATTAGCTATAAAATATTTTGTAATCTATTTCGTCAGTCTGTACGCAGTTCCGAATTTTAAATTCAACTTCTTGCCTTCAACGCTGCATTTCTCGAAGATCGTGTCATTTTATCTGTAAATATTCCATTTTTCTTTAGAATTATGTCCGATTAAACTGGTCTTGTTTGCTTCATACCAACATTGTCTATTGTTTGTCTTTAGTCGCCAGTCAGTCAATAGTGGCGGAATGTCACTTGTTTTTGGTTTTAGACTATATTAAGGTCAATGTAAACAGTATTGTGTAAAAACTTAAAAATGAAAGAGATGAAAGATCAACGCGAGATGTAAGTGCAAGATTTCAATAAACACTCCTTGAATCTGGAAATGGTAGAAACACATTATATATATATATATATAATAAAAATTTGATTTCGAGAGAAATAGTGTTGAAATTTGAAAATATGCTAACGTAAATGCATACAGTATTTTTCTGTTTGGTTGCTGGTCTTTGCGTTAGGTCTCCGGTATATATATATATATAAATAAGTCAACAAATAAAGAATACACAGGATGTACATTTTCCACGCATTAAGAAAAGTCTGTTCTTTTCAAAGCTAGAATGTACTAAGCAATTGGAGATATATAATTTTTTTATTGTTGGAATATTTCTTAAATTTACAGCTAGGCTATGATTATAAGAATAACAACCATACTAGAGGCCAAGAACAAATTGATGCGATGATAAGAAATTGGAATCTAGTAGTTCGACTGGTTCATCAACAAACAAGTTCATAATAGCTTAAATTTTACTCTTACTCTTTCTCATCCACTATCTCAGTTCTCACGATTCTCGTAGGCCTCTCGGGTTATAGGTTAAAAAGTTCCGTTTCTCAACAAAGCGATATCGTGCGATAACGGGTTTGGGTCCGTTAAATGTCTTCGATTATTTCGTTAGCCGTTCCAATCGTCATTAGTTAAATCAGCTATTGCTCTTGTGCAGACCACTTTTCAACAGGAATTCTGTGCCCGCGGAAGGAAGAGATAATGAAAAATAACTTCGTAGAAGAAATGTCTTTTTTTTTTCTTGCACGCATTTCACCTTATCTCGTAGTGTTCGGTGGCTGGGTCACCTCTAAGAGTGGTCGAGTGGGCAAGTGGTCTAGTTGACTAGCGATACTAATATCGACAAACTTGGACATATTCACAGTCACAGATGTACCATTGCTTATCGAAAACATTCCTAGTTCTACTTTGTATTAACTGCTGCATCTACAACCCTAAAATTAATAAGACTCTTTGTGTGTTGTTGCCGATGCGTAGAACCAGGATGTTAAAGATAAGCCTGGAAATAACAGACGTCTAACCAGTGTCTCTTGCTGCACTCGCCAATCTCACGTACACTTATCGGCCTCTGACCCTGTGATTCAAAAGGATGATCAGACTTCCCTTATTTTTTTTAATTCTTTTTTCTTCTTTTTCTTTTTTTTTTTGGTCTTCTTTCGACTTTCGGCATTTTTATTTCTTGAGGTTTTCTGTCTTCTTTCTAGTATTGATTACGGTTTATTTTTCCTTTCGAAATTGTAGGTTTACTCATTTCAATTTTGGGGAAAGATGGTAGACTTTTGGGGGGTTTCTGATTTTTTTTGTTTTTTGTTTTTTTTTTTTTTGGTTACCTTTTCTTCATTAGTTATGTTGCATTTTTGTTGTTGTGGGATTTGGATTGTTGATTTGGAGTTTAGTTTGGGGGATACACTCTCTGTCGTCTTCACCCGATTGTGCTTCGGAGTAGGTAAGAAATAATACATATGATTGTCGTGATTTTAAATATATTTTGAAAAGATTGCCTCTCACTAAAAAGAACAGACTAAAAAGCCAGCACTCGTTTCCTCAGTTCTTTATTCTTGTTAACGAGTGTTGCATGTCTAGCTCGCTATGTCATTGTATGCTATTTAAAGACAACGGACTAGGTTTTGAAAATGCCGTCCAAAAGAGATTTTAGCAACAGTCCTGACAGACATCACAAACGGTGGCATCTCGCAGACTAACAGGCTGGTAGCCCACAACAGCTCGGTTATCTGCAACCACCAAGATTTCATTTGCGTGACTAAAGGTCTTCATTATTTTCCATTGATAGTATTAGTATTAGTCTTTCTTATTCTCTATCTAGGGATGGCCTTACAGAGATATTGGACCAAAAGTAATACTGACAAAAATGTACATTCAGGTAAGACATTATATATTTTGTTTAAATAATTCTTAAGTTTTTGTTGTTCTAAAATAATATAAAAAATTTGAAAGAACGTTTGAATGTATTGGTTCTTTGTGCTAGATTGTTGAATGCTGTCAGTTATTAATATATTCAGATGATCGCATGTACGGAAAGTGAATCTAACGACAAAATAAATAACTAATACTAAATATTCTGTTTTGTATACAGACCGGGTTCATAGTATTCTTGTGTGATGACATAACTGGTTTGTGAGTGGGCCACTTTGCCTCGACGGTCAAACATAACTGTGTAGCACAGCGAATTCCTCTCGACCTTCGAAAGATAAGATTGTGAGGCTCATATAAAAGTTTTTAAACAACACGATTTGATTGAGCCATCTGTGGTAAATAGACAATTTTGTTTAGAGTCACGTTTTCGCTTTCCTTGCCACGTCCAGGGTGAGAAGTTTGGCTGGTTTGACCAAAAATGATTCCAAACTATTCACGAGACGACCGAGGCACAGTTGAGGAACCATAGTGCTGTGACCGTTGAGCCGAGCTTAATTTGTCAAGCTGTGCTAGTCACGTGAACATTTGTCAGGTTAAGCTTGTCACGTGAACATTTGTCAGGTTCAGCTTGTCACGTGAACATTTGTCAGGTTCAGCTTGTCACATGAACATTTGTCAGGTTCAACTTGTCACGTGAACATTTGTCAGGTTCAGCTTGTCACGTGAACATATGTCAGGTTCTGCTCGTCACGTGAACATTTGTCAGGTTCCGCTTGTCACGTGAACATTTGTCAGGTTCTGCTTGTCACGTGAACATACGTCAAGATTTAGCCAGGCATCGCTCCTAGTTTGTGTGCTCCTCACTGTCATTTTTATTTGTTTCCTTTTGGTGTTCAAGAATAACAATGTGGTAGTCATTTCTGATTAGTTATCCAGCTAAAGTAGCTGTTTTTCGAAGATCAAACCAGGTAAGATTCCAGCTTTGCAGTATGTCATCACTGACCTTTTCGATGTAGACATCGAGGAAACGCCCGCGCTGTTCCACACGTTTCAGACCGGCCACGTTTCCTATGCTCGTCACATCCGGTGCAAAGCCTGATGGGATTCCTATTTCTTGTACCACCATACCACTTTCTCCAAGTCGATAGCTGTAACAATGGTCACATCACACACAAAAGCCTGTTAAATTTGAGCGAGCATATCAAAACACACTGCAAATGTAAATCCTAACCATATTCCTTAGCATGTGCCATTTTGAAGACTGTCATTTAGCGATGATGTTAATAAAAGACACGCATGATGAACTGTACAACAGACGGAGGGTGGGCTAACCGAGTGCAGATCATGAGTTTAAAACTGTTGAGGTAGTCATCCAGGAGGACAGTGGACACATCGAATGCTGATTCTCCAAAGTCTGACTCCGCATTGAAGAAAACATCCAACTGTGAGAAAAGTAAGCGATTTGTATCTCAGTTAGTCTATCGATGGTTGGCTTTAGTATACAATTTGAAATGTGATACTCTGTGTAAACAGCCTACTTGGACACCACACAAGATAAAACTCAAAGGTAAACGCGTCTCTTATTTAAACAATTTTGATACTTATCTTTATTATTAATTGTTTATTGTAAAAGCTGCCAAAGGTGAGCTGACAGTATCAGACAGAATCCAGCTGATTTCAACTTCATTTTAATTATAAATCTGTATGCCAACCACTTACCTCAGCAACCACCAGTCCATGCCCAGTTGCTTCAAAAGTCACTTCCTTTGGAATATATGACACCTATTTCAGAAAGCAAAATTTTCAGCGAAGATTTATCTTCGTGTTATATTGTACAGCGTCTTATCTGTACCTTTTGACATTATATGGTCACATATACCTCCTTACTTTAACGTTATTAGACATTGAGTGCATGCACAGTAGCTGCTGCTTGAACACACAAAACCATATTTTCGTAGTAAATTCATTAAATGTGAAGAAAGAGTCAAATCCTGTGCACGAATGTTGTAACCTCAGCGGATTTTTGATTAAAACTTAATTTAAACTCAGTTTATGTCCTTAACTCATAAAAGTTGCTTCTCGTGTCTTTGTTTAGGAAAACCCGCGTGAGTGTTAAGATCTCTCCGTAAGCAGGTTTGAATCATTTTATTCAGTTTATATAAATAGACTAAAGAATGTAGCTAATTTTTTTTAAGTAACCACTTTTGGCATTGTTTAGTCTTTTGTTTCCTGGCGGTCATTTATAGTTTTTTTAGACCTAGTCATTGCCTTTCAAAAATGGGAATCCAGATATCAGTCGTGATACCTCGATTCTCGGCAAAGAAAGCATTCGAACTTTATTTCGAGATGCTCTCTTCTTGGTTCCACAGGAATATGACTATGAGGTTTATACTCCGTTTGATTTTTGTCAGAATGTCTGGTGATTAAACCAAGTTTTGTGGAAGCCTACTTTGAGACAACTTTTTGGATCCAGTTTACTTACCTTATTGGATATTTAGCTGTGACAAAAAACAATGACAGAGAAAACTCAGGTTGGAAATTTTGAATTCTACTAACATTTATTTATGTAGAGAAAGAAAAACTAAGTTGTTCCTTACGTGTTAAATGTTTTTTAGAATGTTTTGAAAATGATGAAAATTCATGCATTCAGAGAGTAAAGCCTGTGTCCGAGGGGCACTCGTTTGCAATGGTCGCCAGTCCTCAGCCATTGCTATTACTGACTGTATAGAATGAGCTGTGCTAGTATCTTTTGGGTCTAAAAAGTCCAGGGGCCAGTTGCACAACATGTTTCTAAACCTTAAAACTGTTCTAAAGAAGCAAAATCTCTTCTTAGCCATTTTGCTGCATTGCAGAAAAATATACAAAAAATTATACTGACAGGACGGAAAGTCAGACTTAAACAACTTTATCTTACTTAAAGCAGTTTGAGTTTTAAAAATTCTAAATTTGTGGTGTGCACTTTAAACTAATTATCTAAATAGATTTAAGGCCTAAAAGTGTTTAAAATTAGAAATGTGTTGTGCAACTGGCCCCAGGACATCGATCATGCTGGTGTCAGCGCCAGTGAACTATGTAAAGACACGCATACCTCTTGGACCTGAATTACCAGACCATTGGTTATGCTGAACTCGGAACGACAAGTACTGTATTCAGACACACTTAACCCATGGATCTGAAGTACCAGGCCACAGGTTATGACAATGACCAACTTTATTTGTCCCAGTATGCTAGCCTCTATATGACAAATACGGTCATCTTGTCACTTACCTCATGGGACTGAAGTACTTGAGAGTTGTTCATGTTGACCTCAAAGTGAAAGGGACTCTGATCAGTCCTAACAAGGATATGCATGTCATATCCGGAACCGGCATAAAATTTCACAAATTCTGTCATGGCCTGCAGGGCCACGATAGTATCCTGTCAAACAAAAATAACAGGAGCATGGGACGGATAAAGACGATAAAGTTTTATTTGTCTTCTACTCTTCTTTCATAATCTCCACTTTTTTTTATTCTTTCCATTTTTTTCCACGGTTCTTCCATTTTTCCATGATCCTTCAATTTTTCAAAGTATAATTTTTAAACCTAATCATATTTTTCATTCTGTGGACTAAAGCCCGTTAATATTATACTCTTTACTGACGAATTTGATTGTAAATGTCATGTATGTAAATCAAACAGCTCTATTTCGAAATACTTTCAAAAGGTTAATGTATCATGATTAAGTCTTTACTAAATTTAACATATTTTCTGAAAAATATATTTATTTGAAATTCTTCCATAGCGTTGGCGTAACTTTCTTCTTTTTCTCTAAGGTATGTAAAATAAATAGTAAGACTATGACCATGTTTGGCACTTACTTGTGAAGACACAAAGCCTCCATATGGATTTCGCTGATGAGTGAGCCAGCTAAGTAGCTGGAGTCCTTCCTGTAACAGACCTCTTTCTGTAAAGGTAAGCAGTGCGTAGGATGTAAGCTGAATGTCTATTGGTCGAGCGCGGGTGTAGCCTGTTCCCCAGCGACTGTAAGAGTCGACCCGGTTGGCTTGATTTGCTTTCCAATATACAATCTCGTCTGCATGTACAGAAACGCGAAGGACACATTAAAAGCCTGTGACTTTCCCTACCTGATAAACTGTAAAAATAGAGATCATAGATTTATGCAAATGTAATTAATTTCTCTTGTCCGTGTAATAGGAGGTGGACTACTTTTAAGTGGCCCACCCCGTATATCTCTCGTCAAGAAATTTCCACAGCAAGACTATGTCTGCTATTTCCTTAGTTTTGATTTTATGTCCTGGATGTTCACTCTACATGAACATTGCAAATATTCGTTCCATTGTTTTATTAAGTGAATCTGATAAATAATGGATAATGATATAAATTAACAACCAAGTTTACAAAACATATGTGTCATGTATTGGATGTTTTCCCATCTCTTGCTTCGTGTTTTGTTCCTTCTGGCTTGGCTAAAGTATTCAACCACCATGGCTACATCCAGCAAATCAAATGAAACGGCATGAAGAACTCACTGTCTCTAAAGATCCGCGTCTTCAGAACCGTCAATAGTTTGTCCTCAAAATCTCTGGGGATCGGCGTACTCAGCAAAACATAATATGTCAGAGCCAGGGAGAGTTCATCGTTAATTCTATCAAAACTCCCATAAAGAAAACTTGTTGCCTTAGTGATTGCCTCCTGATATCTGTCGTGGCCACCCTGCAACGTGAAAAGAAAGGAGCAATCATGGTTCCTTTGCATCTAGACAGCTTCTCATGTTTATAGGTTACTTTTGACACGAAACGTAGCCAAATAAAAAAACACTACTTAACACAGCGATTCTTAACTACCTTTTTGCATTTTGCGTGTTTTCAATCAAATTATTCCATTTTCCATTAATGTTCCTGTCATTAAAGTTGTTTCTACAATATTCTATGGGTCATGATATTTTTACAAATATCGTAGGTCATGATGCTTCTACAATAAGCCATGATATTTCTCTCTCGGTGTATGTCGACTTTAAAGTCATGTAAGAGGTCACGATCTGTGAAAATCCCACAGTCACAGTACCAAACATGGTGTCAGTATCTTATTTAGGCCTGCATTAATTCCTAATGTTACTCTTGTCTCAAATGGGCTTTCAGTAACTACCGATACCTTACTCCGTCAATATTCGCTACTTTTTCTGTCAATTTGTTTCAAAGCTTGTGCCTTCTTTTTGTTTTTATTTTAGTTCGTTTGCCTAGTTCTTTCGTTCGTTAGTTCATTTTTACGTTGATTTGTTGGGGTTTTGTTTGTTTTTGGTTTTCTGTTTTCATGCTGTGGACATAGTTATCACGTGACACATACTCATGTATCTCTCGCAAGGAACTTTACATGTTAAATAATTTTTCATGTGAAGAAGGTTACATTCTAGTGAATAGGGGCTAGCGAATGGAAGCTTTCCTGTGTAGCATTTATTCTGAGTTTACAGACTAAGCAGGGTAGCGACTGGCCTGTGTGACAGTTGAGTGAGTGTAGAAGCAGAGCACTAAGTAGTTCTCACCGTCATCCAGTTAATATCAGTGTTTTCTGTAAGAGCCAGGAGGACGAAAGCAGTCAGTCCAGGTGAGTGGTCACCGAAGCTCTAGGAACAATATAGATGATGTTTTGAACAGTCCCTTTCTTAGATACAATAAAGTTTTGTCTGTTGATTTGTTTTCTTTTTAGATTTTTATGTACTTTTTTACTTTCTACTCTTTTCATTAGCGAAATGTGTATGTAGTTTATTCTACTATAAATATATCACTTTCACTTACCTGTCACACAAATGTCATTTTTTAAATAAGGAAAAAGAGAAATAAAGAAAGATAAACATTAGCAAAGGTTTGTTTGCAAAACGAAGGACCTGCAGCCCTTCACCCTTTGTCATGACTGCTTCCTCTTCTCTCGCACATCCTTTTGTGTGAGGTCAAAGGTGAACGTATAAAGTCAAAGGTACCGGTATGAGGTCAACGGTAAAGGTATGCAACGGAAATCTGAATTCGATTTCATTTTTATGCACATTTCTATTCGCAGTACCCAGTGTTGTGTATTTTTAAGTAGTTAATACAACTGCCTACTGGCTAGACACGTAGACTATAACTGACAATAAAGTATACATACATACCGCCATCTGCTGATCATAAATATGACCAAACTCGTTAAATGAACCATCCATGTTCTGGTGCTCTATCAGCCAAAACACAGCTCTCTGCAGAACCTGTTTGTCAACAAAGGTGATGCGTCGTGCCTGGTGAAACACTCTCAGAACAAAAGCCGTCAGCCTGAAACCGGCAAATGGACAAAACGAAGAAAACCTTAAAATATAAACACAAGCTTTAAAATATAACACAATCTTCAAAATACAGCACAAGCTTTAAAAGATCAACACAAGCTTTAAAATATCAACTCAATCTTTAAAATATAAAAACGCTGAGTCAAGCAGCTTGGCACGAGGTGCTTGCGAACGAATATGTCTAACAAATTAATTATCTGAGGCCTGTTTCGGTCTTAAATAATATTGACCGCGTTACTGTTTAGGATGGACCCCAGGTCATCGCTCTTCTTGCCACTGTTTATGCTGTAATAGTTATCATATTGTGGAGATAGCAGAATCTGTCACTACCATGTGCTGCCTGCTGCATCATCGTTCCCAAAGCTGCTGAAGGAACCATCTTGCCTCTGGTACGTCAGCTGTCTCTGGTATCCTGGACAGTTTTTTCATTCTCTATCACTTTCCAGTCATGATTTAGGATGGTCAAGAATTAGCAGTTCAGCTAATATTTTAATCTATACTCGACGGAGGAGTAGAAAGAGTTAAAGTGAAAAATGTGATAAAAGAGAAACTAAAAGTACAATATTTATACAACACAGTGAACCAGTTAAAACAAAAACGATTAGTTAAATAATAGTGAAAGAATTAGCATTCTGGGATGGAAAAGAAACGATAGAATTTTGAAGCCGTCTGGAAACTAGGAAAATTGATTTCCTTTTAAAACCCAACGGGTTTGCCTGTTGTTATAGACAACCTACCTCTCGCAATGAAGTATTTTAGTCTGGCATCAAGCTCTGGTGTTATCTGTCTTGTGGAGTTTAGTAATGTGTAGACATAAACAGGAGGTGCCATCAAGATCATGTTCTGTTCGCCACACCCGGTAGGCATTCGTAGAAGGCTTTCCATGCCGTCAATACTTGGCCCAAGTATGTCGCCTTGATATCATTATTAATTATTATTTATTAATTATTAATTATTTCGTCTCATGTTGTAAAAGGAAACGAACTCGCGTTCTTGAATTACTTATTTTGTAGATTTATTTAAATTGATGAATCGTTTTAAACTAAGAAGCACTTCTACTTGGGTAACGACAAGCGTTTAGCTGCTTCTGTGAAACTTGCTAACAAACAACCGTTAAAAGCGAGAGTAATTCAGCGAACAGCACCAACTTCCTAATGTACACCATATAGAGCAGAATCAAAAGTTTTTAAAGACTTTTATACCCTCGGTCATCAGACTCCTCAACGACACGGAGGATTGTGTGTTTGCGCGTGCGTGCGTGCGTGCGTGCGTGCGTGCGAGACTAATGATCGTACGGTATTTGTGACTTTGTCATCTCCCGATGACACACTAACGTTTATTTAAAGCTAAATCGTATTTCTTGAGCCTAAAATTGGATACTCACCAGTGACACGGATAGATGCCCGTGAAGAGCCCTCCACGACATCACTTGGTAAAGTAATGTTGAAACTCTTAGTGAAACTGTTTGTTGTCGGATCGAGGTGAATGAAGACTGGCACGCTAAACTCATTGGGTACACCTTCGGGCTGAAGATACATTTATCAGTGTGTGAGCTAGCTAGTTGTTTTTTTTGTTTTTGTTTTTGTTTTTTTTGCTTGCATGCCTGTTTTCTGTGCATGTCAATGTGCATATATTGCATTTTGTGTCTACTGTGAAGAGTTGGGCTGTTTAACAATTCTCGACCCTACCAAGCACTCTTTTTTGACAAACAGAACTTTTCTGCTAATCATATGCTTAGTTATAAAAGAAAAAAAAATTTGGCTAAAAAAGTAAAAAGGTTTTGAAAACCTTTAAAACTCGATCTAAAGTCCAACTGTGATCATTCTGATCGGAAGTAAGAGGTGAACTGCAAGCACTAAGAAAATGGCATGCAGAGTTATATTTAAGAAAAATAATCAGTATATAAACGGTCAAAACTACAGTGCGATATAATATTGTAAAACGTAGGTTAAGGGAACACATGAAGAGTTTGAATAATGTTGAAAAATACTGCAAAAAAACGTTTTTCAACGTCACCTGCACGTGCAGCTGTCTTCTTTCAGCATCAGCTGCCATGGTGGACCTAGCCGACACCTCGATGTCAACAGCTCCCAGGCCCGATGGAACGATTGGGAAATATACAACTGCTTGCTCATTAGAGCTGATCTGGGTACCAAAATGGAAGTGTTGGTTAACATAGCTAGTGCTGGCTGAGTACCTGATCTTCATAGTGAAAACAATTATTTCTAAGTATTGAAAGGCATGTTTAGTTCGTTAATATAACAAATGTATGGTGATAAAACAAATGTAACAAAATGTTTTTTTTTTAAGTTTTCATCACTCTTGAAAAGCAAGTTTAAAAGAAAAAAATGCAAAAATACAGTCTAGATATTTCATACTGAAGTCCAATTTTTAATGCTCCAACCCTACATTCCACCTTTATGAGTAAACAAGAATGAATTCAGATGATCGCCGGTACCTTTTGAATCGGATAATCTAAGAGAAAGTACATGAAAACTACATGTTATAAATTGCACTTGCCTGTATAACCTGCTTCTGGTCTTCAGAAATTAAGACTTCGCTGCCATCTGAGTCGATGACCACGTTCATATATTCATGAGAAGCAGGGAGTGTTACTAACACCTGTCGGTATTTTAACATAAATAGTTCACTTGCGAACATGTAAGTTGTTAACAGGAGGAAAAGATGGATTAAGCTATGTCATTAAGTTTTCACTTGCCTATTGCGAACTAAGTCGCAGGCAAAATAAAGCAAGAATTAGATTTTTCAAATTTCAAGAATGTGAAACAGCATGAGTGTCTTAATTTAGCTCGCTGCATTTTACTTACTGTCACATTTACAGGGAGGTAGTTGAAGATGCCGGCCTGTATTACGACATACTCGCCTCTCACCACTGATGTCGGCATATTAAGACTCACAAAAAAGGACCGAAAAACAGTCAGCTGTTACAAATATAAAGCACACACACACACACACACACACACACACACACACACACACACACACACACACACACACACACTGAACGATGTGATTTTATTTCATTGACATTTTTTCTTCCTACCTGCATGCTTCCGTCAGCTATCGTGCTGTTACGAATACAATCTTTGTTACAGAGTTCATCACAAGAGTAAACTGTTAATCCTGTAAATAAATTCTTCAGAAAACTTGGGCTTTTCTACTACTTCGAAACTCTTATCAAAAAGAAGCCATTAGGAAGGAAAAACTCTTACCTTGGATGCCTGGGGAACGATCCCGAAGCCAGAGTCTAAATTAGTGGCGAACGCAGTGGTAACCCATGAAGTGATGGTATCCGGTACCGTTGTCCTGATCACTGCTGTGCCATTAACCCTGAGCAATATTTGATGACCATAATCATAAATTCACAACCAGGTGAGTATGTGAACATGGCGTTTCCTGTTCTTGAAATGCTAGTTTCGTTTTTTCCTTTTTAATTTTAAGATTTTCCTTTATTTTCATATTTTAAAGCACAGACTATCATTTGTCATAAACGCTTAGAACGGGCCTGAGAACAAAATTGTTCGAAAATAGAAGACTTTATTAAAACTTCTTTTATCATAAGCAGCATCCTCGCATTCTTTCAATTCAAGTTATATTTCGTTAAAATAATTTTATTCTTTTTCTTATATACTGAATATTTACTTTTGAACATCGAGTTAGCATGTTTTAAATATATAGTTTAAATATTTATAGTTTAAATATTTATAGAAAACTTTGGGTGTTGTCATCCATGTTTATGAAAAGATTTAAGTGTGTTTTCATGTATGCATTAGTCTGTAAAGCCACAAGTGCCTTGAAGTCTTTACTACTCTTTGAATAAAGTAGATTTTGACTACGCCGTTTGAATTGAGGTCTAAACGAGTTTAATGAAATGTTAAAAATGTGGCTCGGTTTAGCTTTAGTGGGTTCATTTACAACTCCCAGTTTTCTGTTCACAATATGCAAAAAGAAGTCAAACAAAATCATTAGCGTATTTGAAACTTTGGAACAGTCTCCTACCCGACTGATTGGTTGAGCCACAACCAGGTCTCAGGAAACAGGCTGCGTACTCGAGTCACTTCTTTCAGGTTTTCTGAAAGGTTACAGTCTCAAAATGAAGCCAGCATAACCACTCTTAAACTCTTAACCCCACCCCCTCTTTCTCTCTCTTTCACACTCAGTCTGGAAAGATGATTATTTGCTTATGAGGGGCATTTCTGTATTTAGTGTGAAATCGCACGCACGTTGGCAAATGGAAACAATAGCAATAAAATAAAGTAAAATAAGAAAAATAAAAGAATTGTTGATGCTTACGCTCCAACGAATCAAACGGCAACGGACCTGTAAGAAAATATTATTTAAATTACAGAAATTGACATCTTACGCTAAAAACAGAAACACCTGCAGGTCGTTTTTTTTTAAAGGGAATATCGTGTAGTTTTAATGTGTATCCTAATTAATGCAAATTTTAATATAAATAAATGTAGTTTGTATGAATTTCAATTACGTTGTTGCTTGCACTTTTGAGTTGCTGAACATCAAGACCTAAATGTATTACGTTTGTCGTTTTATTATGTATACGATGTATAAGACGAAAGTATACATAAGACAACAAGGAGGAACTGAAGTAGTGACAGTGCCTCTGTTTTTCAGTTAAGTAATGGACGACGGTCGAGGAATTCTTTTCTCTAATGATTGTGCAAACCTCAGGGCAAGATAATATTTCCACAGTGGATACCGGTCTTCCGAGATGCAAGCCTACAAACATAACATAAGCAGAAAGAAGTCAACAAAACAGACATCAGGATAGGGCATGGATATGTTTATGTTTCCAGCCCTCAGTCAATGGGAGATCTAGAAACATATGTTAAATAGTCATTATCGGGACATCAAGATTGAAACCTCATTTATGCATGGTGATATTTGTAGGCAAGTACTCGGGAACGGTAAAAGTTTATTCATTCAGATCTGGGGAAATAATATCTTGCACTGATTTTTACATTTAAAATATATTGCAACCCACTAATCCTTTAATTTTAAGTCTGGTGCTGACGGTTCTTAGTCAAAAATATCTACCACAGGCTGCACACTTCTCTAATTTCGACTGGTTTGAAATATTGTATGAAAATTTTGTGCGGGGGTGTTTTTTTTTAAATTGTTGTAGGTACTAAAACACTTTCTACACCGAGAGACTAGCAGTTTGAACGATTATTTTTTTGGGGGGAAAAACATTTCACTGAAGTGTTTCATTTGATGAACGTTAATAATGAACCTCTGTTCGTACTTAATTTTAAGCACATATTATGTATCTATTTGGTTTTTACAACTAGCTAAAGTGCGTGAAACAAAGTCTACTAGAAAGTCATACGTAACAAGAGACAGCTATACAATAGAACCTTCAAGTGTTTCAAGAAAACACAATTATAAAATAAGAAAAGAAATTTAGAAAGATTTCAACTTACTTTCTACCGTATACAATGGAGGGTACATTGATGGAACTGTAAACATTCAGAATATTTATTATTCCAGAACTATTTTGAAGCCTGAAAGATTCATGTCTAACACATTATTTTTACAACAGTTTACTATTATAGCAGTTTTAGCACTAATAATAATAATAATACAGTTTAGCGCCACATCCCGGGCCAATGAACGGGCTTATGGCGCTTTACCAAAAAAACAAAGATAACACAGATAGACAGCTTTCACAGATGATCAGATGAGGATGTGCAAGAGGTACAGACCTAAAGCTATATCGTAGTTCAGATCCGCTGTCAATATATAAATCTGAGATAAAAGCCCATCAATACATAACTGGAAATAGTTCTCGTCCAGAGAGCAAATCATCGTAGATAAGCTAGGATCAATATATATAGTGGTACCTCGAGTTACGAATTTAATTGTTCCAGAGCCGTGCTCGTAACTAGAAATGCTCGTAACTCGAACGAATTTTCCCATTTAAAATAATTTTAATCCGTTCCAGCCCTCTGACAAGTTTAATTAAGAAACACACACGTAAAACTTCAAATTACCCAACAAAATAAATAAATAAAAGAAATTGTATAAAATACGGTACTGTAATCTTACCTTGGCGACAGATGAGCGCGGCTAACTGAGATGGCTGAGAAGAGATGGAGGGAGGAAGGGGATACTTTAAACAAAACTACAATTGCGCTTTCACTTTCTGGTAGGATCCCGAAGCTTGCAGCTGTTCGTAACTCGGAACAACGTTCGTAACTCGAGCAGAAATTTTTACTCGAGCCGCTGCTCGTAACCCGAAATGCTCGTATATAGAGCAGCTCGTAACTCGAGGTACCACTGTGTGTGTATATATATATATAAACTGGAAATAGTTCTCGTCCAGAGAGCAAATCATTGTAGATAAGCTAGTACCAATATACATAAAAAACTGGAAATAGTTATTGTCTGTAAAACAAATCATCGTAGATAATTGAGGATTTACGTGATCACGTATCAAATACAAGGTATGTAGTTGTAGATCAAACACTCCGTCTGGGAACAAGAACGACGAGTTGGAGAAAGATATAGTTAAACCAACTGTCAAGCTGACGGTCGCTAGCTCCAGGCCTGCTCGGGTTAAAAAAAATTTAAAAAAATATAAAAAAAAAATTCCCCCTGCCCACCGAGCAAGTAGGTACCTGATTTCTCAACCAAAATAGGTGGAAGAAGAAGGCTGACACATGCTGTGCCCATCACTGGCATTTCTCGAAAAAGTATTTTTAAAAAGGACAACTATATCGCACGTGTGTGAAAGACTAAATGAAGGCACCCGTATGAACATTTAATTGATTTTAATAAACCTTTTAATTAACTGATGTGAGGCATTTTTACTATTTTCTCACTTTTACATCTAACTTCATCTTCACATCAAAGTTAGAATCATACTTCATTCGAGGCCAAACGTAAATGTTATCCTGGGTACTGAAGGCGTTTGTGCAATAGTTACAGGATTGAGATATCCGAAGACAATTTTATTCCACACATTGATAATATCTCTCTGTTTTCATGCTGACTTTATAGGTAGGCCATAAAACATTCTCAACTAGCCTATTTGATCTTCAAAGTTTCAAATCAGCAAATATTAAACTAAAGGATAATGGAAACAGAGATTAAAACTTACTTTCTCTCGTATAACCTTGGGGATATGGTATTGGCGCTGTAAACAGTAAGAATATTCATAAAGATATAAAGTTCGCTCACTTTTGCTTGAGAGAAGATAATCTAATTTAATCTCCTATGCAGACCTTTCTCGAAACATCAGAAACACACTTTACTCCTCATTTTAACACAAATATCAGGCATAAGGGAAAATGATGATAGCACTGTCCTCTATTTCAAGCCACACAGATGAGCGGAAAGCAAGAAATAATAAACTTTTGTACCACCAGACATGCGTAATCAAAATGTAAACTTTTAAAAATACATTTTGACTGCTTCTACACAACTTGAAAATTCTAAAAACTTTGTATTTAGCTGGTAGAGGTGTTTGAAATATTCCTATGTATACAATCTACCCTTTTAGTCAAGTATACTCTAATGCTAAATATATTTTTGTCAGCTATTCTTTATAAATAAAGAATTTACCATTAATCTTAATATCAGCATTATAGAAGAGAGGTTCTGCTAAGAGCTTATCAGTCATATCTATTTTAACTTTATTTTCAAAACACTTTTTTGCAAGCAAATTATCCTTCCAAAACGAATTAACTCTTAGTTAACAAATTAGCTCACAGTTCAGCTATTCTAAGTAATTAATTTCTGGTAGTGTAGCTTGAATTATTCGTCCATCTTTGTTAACTGTATTTCAGTATTTTAATCCACGATAGTTTTAAGGCCAAATTAAATGATGATACATGAGGAATACCAAGACCACCTAGACCACCGCTTGCATTGCATTTAGTGCTGGTCTTTTACTTATTTTATCTTGGGGGGGGTTATTCCATACAAAAACATAGATTAAAGATTGTAATTTGTTAATAAAATAGTCTTGGAGATTTGGCAACAGTAACCGAAGATACGTTAATTTTGAGAGTACAACCGATTTTAAAATAGCACTTCTACCTATAGGTGTTACAATTCTTTTCATCCATGTTTTCATAAGATATAAAATTTCTTCAAATTTATCTTCATAATTTATTCTATGTAAGTCGTCTGAGTTTTTTTAATTTCCCGCAGAGTACATTTCCTATTAACAAATGTAAAGAGGATCCTGACGATACTCATGTCTACAACATCCACAAAGATTTTAATCTTCTGTTTATTACAGGTTGTTATGCAGAACAATAGGGGAAAGCAGCTAAACTATACACATCATCGTAAACTGGATTATTCGTTCTATTAATTCTTCAGAAAAAAGACAGAGCAAACTTTAATAAGAAACATTCAAATAAATTTCATAATAACAAATAAAACGTCAGTAGAAGATAGCAACTTACTTTCCCCGTAATAGTTTGGAGGGTAAATTTCAGTTTCTGTAGACAGAAGTCATTGTTCTTGAGATCAATTACCTCCAGCTCAAAGAATGAAACAGGTAAAGACTACCATTTTTCACATAAAGTTCACAAAATATAATATTTTTGAAACACAAAGAAATTATCAAAGACTAGATACAACATTCCCATTATTTGTTTAAAAAAAACAACAAAACAAAAACGTATTTTGGCTAAACAATTTAAACTGTATATTTTTGAAGACCAATTGTTCAGATATCGATGGATTTTGACAAAATAAATCTACTGTGTAAATTGCAGTCGTTTACAAAGTCTGCTTGTAAAGTATACTTATTGCATCTGTAATCAAAGCGAGGTTTTTGTTAATATGGCGGCCGCTGCTTGCAACGCGCGGCTGGTGGAATACATGTAGTGGCTAAAGTGTCATCAGCAATTGCTTCTTTTGAGGAAGTTTGATGTACGGCAGTCTGAGGAGTGACCACATCGGGGCACACAAGATGAATCGTGGGTCTAATTTACCGATTCAAAGAAGCTGTGCTGGTGTTTCTCTGAGGATCAGTGCCAGAAATAGATAAAGGAAATCCCAGGATCTTACATCGGATGAAGTGAGTCTTACAGCCTTCACTGATCGCGAGACCGCCTTCTATAAAGGTGGTACCCATCTCATCTCCATCACTGCCTTACCTTTCACAACCCTCAGTAGAATCAGGTACCCATGATAAGTTGCCAACTGAAAACATCGCTGCTTTACACGGGTTTCGAACCGGCTAATTTTCGCGCTTTCGGCTTCAAATGCCATACCTATAAGCCTGCTAAATATTTAAACAACGTTGTTTTGTACTGTACTTACCAGCTGTAGGCATCACGGCTAAAATTTTAGCTGTAACAAAAGAAAATGATTACTATTGGCTGTTCAAAAAGGAACACGATTTAAATACATAATATTGGTTTGTGAATGTAAAATGCTAGGCTTGGAAAACAATTTTAGCAGCTATCAGTGAACCTGTCTGCTTCCGTCTAAACAAAACGGCGGTTACTCAGTATCATACTTCTATGTTAACTTCTAGGTAGGTCCCTAGAGTAGTTGACTGCTTTGTTTGTGACTTCCCACAAGTACACAAAACATTCTATACAGCTGGATACAATGGTGTTTTAAGCTTTACCGCTGCATTTTTCAAGTTAATTATAATTAAGTAGACGCTACAGTCAGCAGCTAGCAGTCTATCCATTTTCAAAGCTGTAGTAAATAAAGTTTTGTATACTTAACACAACTCTGAAAGCTACTCACGTCCGTAGATTGCTGCGTCATCTGCATATCATAAACGAAATCCTTAATTGTCAAAAATACTAAATTAATTTTTATATTAGTTAAAATCAAATTATACCAAACTTTTTGAAAGAGTGCAAAAGTAAAGAAGTGTAGTGCAGGAGTATAGTGTAGGAGTATAATATGAGAGTACAGCATGAGTGTATAGTGCAGGAGTATATTATACGGACAGTACACGTGTTACCCATCGACACTCTGATTCTTTTACCATCTTGACTTTTTTTCAGAACACTAACTGCACTGAGACCCTGTCCTGGCCATGGGCGTGTATAGCGTGTGTCTGTGATTTACTTTGTATATGTGTACATATTGTAGAAGTAAGCGAATATGGGTGATAACTGTTGACGATTTAGTCTGTATGATTTATGAAAAGAGCTCTGAGCAAAGTTTTGGAAAGGCACTATACAAATCCTCAGTATTATAATTATGGGAGTACCAAAGTAAGCGGTACTTACTGTCTAACCTAACTTTGGCGTTATTAGCGCTGCTGACCCTTGAACACCTTTAAATAAATTTCTTCTATCAACTTTGGTAACTATTTGTCTTTCCTTTACTGTCATGCGTGCATGCACGCGCGCACGCACACACACACATTTTTCTGAGATTTATATTTCCCTCTTCTCTCTCTCTCTCAAAGGTGCTTCTGCTTAACGGGAATTTCACATTACAAGGACGAGGGCCGCAGATAAATGAAACTGAAGTTCCCGGATAAAACTGCGTGCGTTAACTAACTGACTCACTGACTTTCTCACTCACTGATTATGTCGTTGACGTCTACTCACATGGTTCCTGGCTGAAAGGTTGCTGATATGTAGAAAGATCCATATTGGAATAAACATCAATGCCAACAGCCTGCAAATATCAAACGCCAGTCAAGCTTACAGTTCGTTTGTTTCTAGTATTACTATTAATTATCTTTTGCAGTTCACAAAGTCCACTTAAAGACTCACTGCTCGGGTTTGCGGAATAAAAAGGCAAGCGTGCACTAACCTTTAAAGTCTCACGAGTGTAAGTTCCGCTTAAAGAGAGAGCAAAGGCTGAATCCGATGGTTTTGACCCCACGTCGGCTTTGGCAACCCCATTTGCTAGCTGTGGATAGAATTTTTTTCTTAAATTAATGGAGAGGCACAAGACAATAATTATTCTTAACGTCTGCCTACATTACACTCGTTTCTGCTTACGTAAACGACTATACACATCTCATCATTATTTTTAGTTCAAAAGCAATGACATCATAGCATAGTGACCAGCAGTTGATGAGAAATACAGATCGTGCTGCAGTCGTGTTTGCTGGTTCCAATATACTATATATTAAATGTTATTTTTATAGCGCCATATCCCAGCCCTAAAAGCAGGCTCATGGCGCTTTACAAATGATACTAATTATAACAATAATAATCATGATAGGGAGAAATTGAAGAAACCAAGACGACAGAAAGAAAAAGTATCAACGCGTAGAAACGGGAATAATAATAATACAAAATTGTAGTGCTATCTGATAAATAACTTCAAGAATACAGAACTTCGTTATCCAACGAGTCTATGAAATTAAAATAACTGCATAAATTATTTTTAAGAAGTCCTGGAGACAGAATAAAACTGTGGACCAGATGTGTCGGAGGAGACTGGCGACACGTTTCACCGCCGAAGATTGAGAGTTTAGATCTGCAATTGCTTGTCATCGGAGAATTCATCAGAAAGAACAGATGAAGAATGCTGAGGATAAACCTCAACATGTGAAACAAAATGTAGACAGTTTGGCTGCCTCGAGTCATCAACAAGTTTAGGCACGATGAACATGTTTCATCTCGCTGTCGACTTCACAAACAAGAAACTGGACTGAGATAAAAATGGCGTCGTGGAAGGACGGACTGTTAGTCAACGGATCAACACAAGCCGTAGACGTGAAACAAAATGTCACAATCGAGAAATACATTCCAGTACATCACTAGGATCACGACAGGTCAAACAATGGACTCCAAAATCAAAATCAGCTTATACAAATAACAAAATCCAAAGAAATCATCATCATCATTATGTTGGCAGTTTATTACAGAGTTCACTCTGACTCTACAAATAATTGGTTTTAAAATCATTTGGGAGACACTTCAGACCTGGGAAGGGGTGACATCATTTCCTGTCTTTATCAGCAGAACACTTTGGTCTACAGCAAGCAAGTGCACCACAGAGTTAGGGTCAGCTGTGACATACACTTCCAGGTCAGTGTGAGGCTCGGTTCTGTTCACGCTCATTTCCAAGGAGACCTGACATGTAGGAAGATAAATCTTCTGCTGTTATGTGCAAAGTTTCAACTGCCACTCACTTCCGTAACATTCCCACTGAGGAGAATAATATTCATTCCTCAGCTATAAACACCTAAATGAAGCATTTTCTAAAGTTTAAAAATTTATTTTAAATTATTTAACCTTAAAAAATCAGACAGATATACAAAAAAAAATTAAAAGCATAGGAGCTTATTTTCGTACCTCGTTCTCGAAGATTCCGTCAACGTTAAAAGCAATACTGTCGGCCACTACTTCTCTTTCGGAGTGCATGTAATAAGCCGTCATGTGTGTGGTGGGCGCCATTTTAAACGTCAGTGGAATGTCGATGGTCACTTCGGTCTGGTTCTTTGCATTGACCACGCCGGCTCCACAAACTACACCTCTGGACAAAATCTCAAGGCACAAACAATTTCAGTGCTTACATGATCAGCTGATGCTAGGTTTTAAAAAAATGTAATTATTGTTCTGACTCGTAAAATAATGTCGTTTACACAAATGCAGGGGAGATTAGAGACTGTTCTTTTCATATGAGATATTCTTGAAACATTTTTTTTAGTAATATTTATTTTGTACCGTTATTTTTTATTAATTCGATATTCTTTGAGTACAGAAGATTATTATTATTATTATTCAAAATGTTGAGAAGTTTAATACGTCTGATGATTTGTTTTCTATTTTTTTAACTTTCTTTCTTAGAATAGAAATGTGGGCACCAGAAGTAATTAAACGTCAGCAACAAAAATGTGACTAATTTTGTCAATTGGATCAAACATGTGAAAACGCATTTCCTTTGGTGGAGAGAGCGTGTGAGTATCGCTATTTTTTTAAAAAAAAAGGGATATTTGTCCAGGCGTTTCTGTTTTTATTGTACTGTAGGTAAGGAGAAAGAGGAGGTTGTTGGGAGTCTACACACAAAGAAATGGAAACTTTGTCCAGAGACTAGAGGTTTTATTTCAAATAATTTAACATGTTATTAAGGGAATGACACAAAAGTGTTTAACTAGTATTTTTGAAGATACACTTAATTTTCGTGTTTATGTCGAGGAACTACTTTACCTCATACCGCAGATCGCCGATGTTTTCTGTGGCTTGTGCCCGCACGTGAACTGTTTGTCCGCTCTGTGAAAAAAACAGCACATTTTTATATTCCGGACCACAGTTCATTCGTCCATAGACTCTTCTGCATGAGTGGTTCAACACCTTAAGAGCCCTAGTAAGGTAGAGGTGATCTGCATTTCTTCAGTATAGTCGGTGTTCACTAACCAGAAGGGGGCTATATTCATGGAGTGAGGGTAAGTCGATATTCCGGGTATATCAAGGAAAAGCGTGTTGTCTCCGCCGCTAAGAAGTGTCTCCGCGGATGTTGCCTTACCCCTAGAACCGTAGTTATAAGTCAGTGGCAAAGATTCCCTGGGGTAAAACAACAGTAAAAAATATCCACCAGGTCTAGACGGTCCCGCGTAACTACGGAGACTTTTCTCTTTCTTTTATTTTCCCAATTTTGACCCTAGGAAACGACTTACCTCGCTTCATGAATATGACTCCAGAAAAAATTCCCACAGGTAACAAAAATTTGAAGACCAACCTTAAGATACTGATCGAGGACTGTCAGGTGCATGAAGTTGTTGCTTGGTGAGAACAATTTGCTGGCAGTCTTAACAGTGCTGAGATCTTTGAAGTAAACCTGTTAATTCAATTACTCCTTTACATTATTGGTGATAAATATCTTACCTACAAACCTTATCATAAATGACAGAAATAAAAAATAATTATTTACTTCTTTCGATTAAAACAAGCTTGAAAGTTTGAAGAATTACAAATTACATGTTACGCTGTCGCTCAAACTGTTTTATACAGATATACCTTTCAGAAAATCATAAAGAGTGAAGGCACTACACCGTGTAAACGGAATTATATATCTATATATTTTTTTAAGAGTAAACAATACAAACCTAGAGTACCTAAAATGCACGTAAGAATGAAAGTAAGAAGTGTGATCCGTTCGTATTTACAAATAATAGCATTTTACACATACAATAACTTTGATTTCAGAAACGTTGGCTGGAATGTCCACGTCGACTCTGACTACACCTGATGGCGGCACATCAATGGTTCTGACACCCAGAGGATAGCTGCCTGTAAACTGGTTTGTTCCGTACAGATAGCTGTTGCTGACAGGGATGGAGTAGATTCCGATGCCGAGCACAGTAACGGAGTTCTCACCGGCAACAGGACTGTCGTCCTGCATGGAGACTTTGACCTGAAAGATGCAAAGTTCTATTATGTCACCCAATAATCTACAAGGTTGATGGCCCACAAAGTATTCCGCCTCTGGTTTTATAGGAGGTGGAATATTTTTAAGAGGCCCACCCACCCTGTTGATTGTTGGCCCTGTTCAAAGCCCGCACGTGTGTAAGGTAGATAATCCTTTCTGTCCCTTGTTCTAAGAAATGCGCTACAAGCTCTTGGAGCCTCGATGGAGGACTACAGAAAATGAAGCTACAAAGAAACGCTTCCTACACTTGGCATGCGTTTCACGCCATCATAAGCCAGATTTACAGACCTTCATTAGCCCCATCGCTTAAAGACTTGCACAGTAATAGGAAAAATACAGTACATTTATAACATAATATATGGAAAGAATTCCTTGTTGCCACGAGCGGCAGGAAAATAGCTTCCCATGGTTTTGCATGAGAGTAAAATGCTTGACAGAAATGTAGTAAGTGGAGGATGCAGCAGAGATTTTCGTCGTCTCTTACAAAGACACTGAAGGGTAACCCTGGCTTGAACACGCTGGGTGTGTTGTCGAGTATTTTCACTTTGTAAGGTGAGTCTCGATATGTCACATTGGTCGAACCCTCCAGGCGCACGTCTGTCCGAGCTTCCTTCACAATGGCCTTTACCTGCACGTCATTATCTTGGCAGCTCAGGAAAAGAGACACGGTGGAAGTTGTCATTAATAAAATTTATGTTCATTTTTCTTTCTTCTTCTCCTCCCTATTTTTATCTTCTTCTCCTTGTTATTATTTTCACGTAAGTAGTGACGATATATTTTGCCGATCGCTGTGACTACAATTAACGACCATCTAAAAAATTTTAAAATAAAATCACATACCGTGACCTGAGCTCCATCAGTAGTGGTCATAAACCGACGGATGTCGACGTTTGGGACTGAAAACTTTGCCTCGCCATCGATCTGCGCAAAAGGGTGATTATTCCAGACATGTTTTATCTATCCGACAGATTTTTTTAATTTACAAATTACCGCATTTGTTGCTTTCATAAAAAGTTCCCACAAGAAACCTAAATGTAATGGTCAATTCTGACAAACCCACTTTTTATACGAAAGTTACTACCACGCTCTAATGCAAAAAACTCACGCAGCTATGAATAAATAATACGTGTATATAAACATAAAATACATGTGCATACTTAATATGCACCGCCTTCCTATGATGTGAAATTACTGCATTTTCCTCTTCACGAGAAGCAAATGTTACACTAATTTTGGAAGGAAGTGTCCGGTCATTAAAATAACTGGCGTTTGTGTTAAGTGAGTATGACTACTTACATCAAACGCCATCTGTACGAAGAGCGGTTGGCTGCGGCATGCGTTGTATGTCTCCTTCGTCGACGAAACATGTAGCTCCACCATACCTTTCACAGGCTGTCCAAATGTGTAGCTGAGGGCGGTAGGTAGTACAAGGATTACATACAATAATTACTGTTGTTTTTACTTACATTAATCGTTGTTGTCGGTGCGCTTCTCTTCTGGATTTTTGACTTTTTTTTGTAAATAAGCATTATTAATTTAATTTATTATGAAACTTTATGCACATTTATCAACGGTAATCAGTATGCCTGCCCATAAGTACAAAGTTTCTGCCATCTAAGGTTTTCAGGCAACGCTCTGCATGTAATGTCTTTCGGGGATCAGTTTTTAACCTCTGGTGCAAGAAATGTATTATCTCTGATAATGACAAAGGTTTCTGTGTAGAGACCCCCTTCACCTATTCTGTATTTTACACTGTAGCTTCATCGTGGTCTTTACATAATTTTACATGACATAAATTGGGTGAATAACACCTCCTTCCGTTCTCGAAATAAACGCCTACAAACATCGCCCTGTACTAGTCAAAATCATGACGTCATGATATGTCTATTAATATATAATCCCAGCTCTCCCATTGGCTGAGGCTTTCATACCGTAAACATGTCCATGCACTATCCTGCTGTACGTGTCGATGGTCTCTCTGTGAATGGTGATGTTTGGATTGTGTGATATTTCGAAAACATGAAGGAGATAGGCTACTCACGTAGATTTTGGGAACTAGTATCTTACACTGAGCTTTACCCAGTCATTAGAAAATTACCTCCGTTACTCTTTTAACCACAGTCTGATTGCCTCTTCTTTCTTTGACTTTGAATTTTTTCAATTATTCATGATGTTAATAAAATATAAAGTGTATATATTCAGGTAAGTCGCGTAAATAAACATGCAAACTATGACTTTGTAAGTGAATCACGACAAAATGGATACCAGTGTATTCAGAACCTTTTTTATATGGAAATTCAATTCAAAGGCAAAGCAAACCTTATGCATTATCCTTGTATACATTAACTACCATATACTACAAAATATAATGAAGGAGATTTAGAAGACATCAGGCGTGCCTTGCTATTGTGCTCGCTCAAACAACACTCAATGAAGAGAGTTAAGGTGAGATGGCCACCAGAAAAGGTGATATCCGCCTGATGAGATGTCGAGAAAGTGATAAATTCAGCATTCCCACCTGGCTTTGATTGACCCTGTCAGGTATTCGTCCGATGTTAACGCATACGACGGAATCATGACTTTCACCTCGAATCTTGGCAAAGCTGGAAACATAACGCAACAGTGCCGGAGTGAAACAAAATTCAATAATATTTTGTTTAAAGCCTGCGATCTCTGTCTGATAAACATGGATTCTCAGCACTATTCCTTACTCGATTTAGAAATGGTCTGGTCTGGATATACTACTACTTACAGTATTCTGCCACTGTGAACGTCTTGGAGAAGATATTGTCTCGGTAAAACGTCTGCAAGAGAAAAAAAGAGTTCTATTGACACAAGAGATCCAAAAAGATCGACGTTACTTCCTTTTTTGGTTTGTGCAGAGATGGATATTTCCCATAACAAAATAAAAATGTTATTATTGCAAAGAACTGTCGGAAGCGACAGATACTGTCTGTTGTTACCTTACTGGCCTTTGCTGGAATCTGGCTCTGCAACTACAAATCGCAAAACTTTCCTGAAAACTGTGCCTACAATACTTCAGTCTGCATGTATGAATGTTCTGCAACTATAAATTGCAAAACTGCCCTAAACAAAATTATTGTTCCTATAATACTTGAGTCTGCATTGCTGAAAATTTTGCATCTTGCTTATTTTTATGTTTATTTCATCCTTTGATGACATTTTCGTGACTAATGATTTCTTTTAATAACCTGGATTTTCGCAGTGATTTTCCAGTCACCAAACACGGTTTGATCGGCCAGTGCCAGACTGCCTTCAACAACACCTTGTAAACCAACTACTTGAAAAAGTTGTTGAATCTTGTTTCCGTTGGGGTCCTGTGTAGAAACACCAAGCTCACTATTAGTATCTTACTTTCATTGAAACAATTTTTTCTTAACATTGTGCGCTACTGATAGCGTTTAACATCATTTCATAAGGAAAGCTATTTTTATGGTAACCGGTCAATTCGACTAGGGTCAGTTCGACTAAGATCAGTTCGACTAAGTCGTTTCGTCTAACGGTCGGTTCGACTAGGGTCACTTCGACTAAGGTTAAACTGTATTATGGATTCAAATCATTATTTCTGTCATTAGTGTCGCGTGTCGCATGCTGCCTTTAGAAACGGGGGCGGAAGGAGGTACTTGGAGGGGGGGAGAATTTCTACGTCACCGTGGTCTTACGCAATTTCTTCTTTTTACGTCATTGCCGGCCAAGTTACCCGTTAGTGCTTAGCCCTTATACCCGGCCTCTCTCGCTCGTCTAGTTAGTTTTTTATTATTGTTATTATTATTTGCCGCGGCGTGTTGGCCCAGACAGTGATCAGGGAGGGGGGTTGTTTTATGTTGTACCCGCCCTACGAGTGGTTGCACCCCTGTACGGCGCTGCGCGGGTTGCTGTTAATATGTTCATTCTGCATGGACGTTTATTTGTATGAGTTATCTTGATATTATTTTTGGCAGTGTTCGTCCTTTCTTCTTCTCTCTTACAATTTTCTTCCATTATTAATGAACGCGTGTTTTTTACTGTTCCTATATGTCAATTTTTACACTGAGGGACGTTGGATGCGTCGCCGGCATCGGGCGTTTGACGTCTTGTTGAGTCTGTGTGGTTGAGAGCGTGCATGCGAGAGTGGAACGTGTGGAGTCCGATTGCTTAACGCGACAATTACAGGATACATTTAAATCG
Organism: Marisa cornuarietis; assembly: GCA_004794655.1. NCBI lineage: Eukaryota > Metazoa > Mollusca > Gastropoda > Architaenioglossa > Ampullariidae > Marisa > Marisa cornuarietis. The sequence continues at coordinate 268,057 of SMMW01000540.1, read as the reverse complement.
TTTATTAAAATTCAAATCACTTCAATTTTTTTCCATTTCATGCGTCCTATAGACGACGCGACCGTTAGACGAAACGACTTAGTCGAACTGACCCTAGTCGAATCGATCTTAGTCGAACTGACCCTAGTCGAATCGACCGGGAACCCATTTTATGATGTTGATGTTTTTCTATATATGATTATCATGAAGATTTTGATTTATAAGAGAACGAAGGAAATGGACAAGAGTTCATAATTTCTTTGTTTTAATACAGTTTTTTTTAACCATGGTTCACCAAAAAATAAATAAAGGCTTAGCAAACTAACTAAAGGCAAATAATAATTCGATAAATTCCTTACATCGATTTCAATCTGGAAAGATCCCGTGTACATTCTTAAGTCTGGAAACACTGCAAAAACTCTATAGTGAACTGTAAAAAAACATAGTACAGATTATCAGGGTAATTTCTTCGATTAAGGATATTAATTGGGTGATCCCATACTTCTGCGGAGAAGGTGTTTAAATAACACTGGTCAACACTGAAATTATTACTGACTTAGGAAGGTCCTAATCTGTAGCATCTGTATGAAATACGTTTAAAGAATCGTGGGAACACGTGGATGTTAAGAAATGAATGATAATAATTGAAGAAGAGAGAAAGAAAGGTAAAAGAAAGAGAGGAATACCAAAGACAAGATGGCTTCGAACAGCTGAGGCAGAGATAAAGTATTGAAGAAGACGTTGGGCAGTTTTAATAAGATGGCTAAAGACAGCCAAAAATGGAAGACATTTGCTGCCTTGTTGGAGCTTTACACCCCAAGGCATTAAAGGAACAAATTAATTAATTAATTAATTCTCTGTTTCTGAGAGAAATAAATTAACATTCAACGTTGTATAAAATAAATTCTGAGCTCGTTGGACAGCATGGGAACTAGAGAGAAAAAAATATAACTTGCTTTCCATTAACCACGTTGCTTCAGAGCACTCAAATGGAATGCAATGTTTCACAGATAAAGATATTATCTTTTCAACTCACCAATTTGCCCGGGCATGTAAATAGCTTTGTCTGTCTGCACTAGAATGGTGGTGACATCATAAACTATTTCCATTCCGCCATACTCCATCGAGGGGTGCTCACTACACCCCCGACAGAGACGGTTTGGGAATGAACAGTCACTGCACACGACCTCCCATCTGTAAGACCCTGACCCCAAGTTGGATGGTACCTGTAATTAAGTGAAGCAAACATTGAAGCAAACATGGTTTTACTTGTCTTTTTTTCTTGTTACCCTAATATTTCAATATGATTGCTATTTACATCTTGCAGTAGAGTGATTTCAGTTTGTATAGCCTTTGAGTTTGATTACACAGATAGTTACAAACGCCATTTTGGTAACTTAGACGAGATGACTAATCAATAATGAATTTGTTGGCTTGATTTCTAGTGATTTATAACTGTAATTATTTAACGTACGAAAATACACACTTAGTAAACCTTTTATAAATAGAAACCCTTTGTACGCTATAACCCAGACTGCTTCTAGTTACTGAGATATCGTATTTTAATCGTTTTGTATAAATTGGATACAGAGCCCAAACCGAAAAGAGTAGCAATACCTTTTATAATATTAACTGGATTCAAAACAATAACCGAAAAAGTAACAATACTTACTGGCAAATCAATAACAGTGGGGCGACCTGGAATAACAGTTCAAAAGTGTGTAAAGGTTCAAATTTTTAATAAGACTGGTAACCTTTATATAGGAAATTGCTCTGATGTTTAACATAAGCAAAAATGTGTATAGTATTTATATAATAAATATATACGTACAGTCCGAAATTCTTATATCCATGTAAATCTTCCATTCCCCATTAACATCCGTTAAAAATGGTCAAATCATATTTTTGTGAAAAAAACACTTTGAGTCATGTTTACTATTTCTCATTCTTTTATTTATTTTTCTTTTTGAGTATTCCTTTTTGTGGTTATTTTATGTTGTATTTAAGTAAACCAGACATGTGACAGTAGTCTTGAATTTTACACTAAAAAGATGCTCAGAAAACATAATCTACTTCGATTTCTCCTGTAACATCTTTATGTACATAATATATGCAATACTCTGCACTAGTCAAATCAGTCTTATTCAAAAACTGCCCACCTTTCTCGTATGAACCAGACGCTCTTACGATGCTTTCCTCAAATGTTTCATAAAAGTTATAGCGATATGAGTAAATTCGAGCGAGGAGATCCACTGATCTGTCAACAAATAAGTCAACTACCAAAGAAAAGTTGAACCCCGGTCTGGCAGTCTTTGGTGCAGTAACCAGATAGGGCTCGCTGAAACGAGAAAAAAAAAGTAGCGTCTCTATAGTTTCAAAGAAACGGCATGTCAAGTGAAAATTGTGAAGAAAAGTGATGAAAACAGTGTTAGATAATGATATTACAGAATATATTATATTTCAAAAGTAGTATAATTATTTTTAAAATGCCTTTGGGGTCAGGAACCCGCCAGCTGGGTCGACTGGGGTGGGGGAGTGAGCTGCGCTACACTGGTATCGAACCTGTGCTCCACTCGGTTCGTACAACAGCGCTCTAAGAGCTGGATAATTATCTGCTTTTAACGAATTTCGCCTAAACTCTGTTTAAAAAAAATTCTTGCACTCTAGTCCTGCTTCTGCATTGTAATTTTGGTCGAAGATAGCTGAGTAGCGGTACAGGATAATCGCCTTGGATTCTGAGAGTCTTTGTGTTAACCTCTTATGTGTACCTGAAGATATGACGACATCTATGTTGTTTATCAAAAATATATCAAAGGCCAAATCTGCTGAAAACCTGGCGAGTAAGGAACGCAAGTTGGACTTCAAATGAAATTCTCGTAAACAATAATATAATCAGCCGAAAATACCTTGATCTTGCTGGTGTAGTTGTCGGTGCAACATTTGTATTGGATGAGACGGTGGTGTACGGATCTGCAGGAAGGTAGGACACATCGTGCAGTGAGGGTGCTGAGAATCCACTTGACACCATCACAAAAATGGTGCAAGCAAAGAGGTGTATCAGTCTGTTCATTCTCAGATCTGCGATTCTTTCAGTCATGCATGCATTAATTAAACAATTAATTCCTTCTTTGACAACGTTTCCGCCATGTAAAATATACGATTAGTTACAGAAAAATTATCTTTCTCTCACATCCAAAAACAGAAAATTTACAGTGCTGTGGAACAAAAGCAGAACAAGTAAAACAGATGTGAAGAAATGTCTATTCCAACAGCTTATAAAGATTCAATTTATAATTTTTTAACTACATATCTGTTCTTGACCGCTTGCCTTATCTGACCTTTGTATTTTGTCTGTGGTTGAAGCTCGACAGTTTTAGACTGACAGCATTCTACGCAGTTCATAAATATTCTGTATGACTCAAGCATATGTATTTTACACAAATGACATTGTCAGTCAAAAATTCTTCTGTCCATTTTCCAGAGAAACTAGCGAAAATGCAATTGTTCTGGCTTTTATACAGCAGATTAGAATGCTTTTGCTGTATTTGGTAATGTGCCGATTTATTGAAGTGGTACACCAAGACCATTGGCTACTTGACTGAACCCACTGATTTACATTCACAGGTAGATGTAGATGACTTGCTAGCACGGGCCCCAGGACAGACGACTTTGCGGGCCCCTTGTAATTGTAATAGTAAATGATTTCCCCAATATATAATAATATGTTTAAAAATTCAATTGTCAATATCTACATTTTATTCAGTAACGAAATATAGACTGCGAACATTAGGACACGTGTACAAGGATCTACATCACTACTTGAACATAGAATTGTTTACACGTGAGTGGTTAGTCAATGAGGACCAATGCCGGGCCCCCTTCACAGTCGCGGGCCCGGGTACACCAGACCCCCCTGTCCCCCACTCTCGTCAGGCCTGTTGCTATGTAATCCACCAAGTCCTATCTTATGTTAGTGATAGAAAGTTGCAAGCACTTCCATTTTAGAGTGCCCATGCAAATTTACTCGATACCAGTTATTCTAAATGAAATCAAACATGTCAACCGTTCCAGTCGACATTGGACAAATCAACTATTGCGCACGAGCAGACTACCCTTCAACAGGACTTCTGTGCGTGTGAAAGGAAGAGAAAATGAAATGACATTTTAGAAGAAATGTCCTTTTTTAGGCAAGCATGTCACCTTATCTCGTACTGTTCAGTGGCCGGGTCGCCTCCAACAGTGGTCGAGCTGGCAAATGGTCTAGTCGACTGGCTATCCTGCTATAGACAAACATTGACATATACACACTCACGCGTGTGCAATTGTTAATTGAAAACATTCCTAGTTCTACATCGCATTAACTACTCCATCCAGAAGCCTAATTATAATAAGATCCTTTTGTGCTGTTGCCGATTCGTAGAACCAGAATGTTAAAGATAAGCCAGGAAACAGCAGATGCCTGACCGGTACTTCTTACTGCACTCGATGATCTCACGTAAATGAGGGCCTTATCTGTGCATGGCACACTAAGTGAACCTGTGATTTAAAAAGGACGATCAGAGTTCTTTTTTTTAATTATTTATTTTGTCTTGTTTCGATTTCCACCATTTTTATTTCTTAAGGCTTTCTTTCTGGGTTATCTGTTCCTTTTTTGAGGGGGGGGGGTCATTCCTTACGTTCCCCGACTCTTTGGACTAGAGAAATGAGGGCCTTTGTTGTTTCATACCCACCCTGATTGAGCAGCTCAGCTGGGACGTCGTCAATGTCAGGTGACTTTTCTCCCTTCGGACTCCGTACCACTCTTCCAATAGGACTAGAAGATCTGCAGGTTCACTGATTCTAGCCTGGTTGTTCTGAAGGATGTTGGCATCTGTCCTCAGTTGGAAGTTGTACAAGTCTCTGCAATATTTCGTCCATCGGCTCAGTACAGGAATGCTTTCTATGAGAAGGTGGTCGTTGCTGTCTTTGATGACAGAGGTCTTGTTGAGTTGTCTTGGCTAGACTCTTTAGTAGCTGCTTTGACCTTTTGCTGTCACCCGAGCAATTCCTTCCTGCAATGGCACTCAATATAGTTCTCTTTAGCTGGCTTTATCTGTTTTCTGATGAAAAAGTTTACTTCGTTTTGCTTTTCTTTTCTCTCTTCAAGGCCTTCCGTTTGTCACAGAGATATAGGATGTAGTTTTTTCTTTCTTTGACCCCCTAGCACTTCCGAGCTGTTGACAATAGCATTTTATGTTTCCAGTGAGGGTGTCTCCATCACAGTTTACCTAGTTCAATGCGGCGAGCTTACCTCCAGTTTTTAAATTGAAGATTTCTGAAACGTTTGGATCTTACAGCTTCTCCAAATCAAAGCGAATTCGTGGACGGGGAAGTATCGTGTCTGAGCGCCGCTTCATTCTCAGCTTCACCTGTAGGCTTGTTAAAGAAATGTCACGTTTGCTGTTTATATCAGCACCTAGATATGTCCTTGTCTTGGCCTTGCTAATGGTGGATTTGAAGAGTCCAGTCAGTAGAATGAAGTCAGGTTATGATCCAAACCATCTGGTGAATAAAAAGTTTCCGTCTTCGATTTTTTGTGGGTATGTAGGGTAGGGTATTGGCTTAGTTGAATCGATGGCACTGCGCAAACTATGAGTTCCCTGTTGCTGGCTTCCCCAAGGCCAAATTTACCCACCATTCCTGCCGATGACTGGTAGGCGCCTGGGCCGACCTTGGTACTGCCTTTATCGTTTTGTTGACAAAACACACGCACGAAGACAACGAAGTGGAAGAGTATGTATTTGGACAAATGTGAGGCCTGACAGAGATGGAGTCTGCTGAATAACAGTGTACATCTCTATATACGAGGAAGCCCATGCCAAGTACTCGAAACTTATTGAGTATGAATCTTATTAAAGAAAGAGATATGTAAGTGTAGCGTGGTCGAGACTCGATCGATCAATGTCGATCGATGTCTGTATCTAGTTATGCAACCGCTCTCTCTCTCTCTCTCTACACACACACACACACAAGAGAGAGAGCCGCACATTCCTGAGATTTTCGTTTCTCTCTCTCTCTGCAAATAGGGGTCTTATGTCCGCACTGACATAATTGTAATTGTCTTCCTGCATTTAGGTGGGTGGATGGTCAAGTGCGCAAAGCTGCAAGTACCTCCACCTAGAGCTAACTTCGTACTGTGAAGAGAAGGTTTGAAAACCGAGGAAACCAGAATTCCCGGAGTACTTCTTTCCCCCGCCCACCCACTCACGGCTACAAACAGCGGTGTGCCGGTGTTACATTCAATGTGTACGAGTCCGAAGCCGAAATATTAAGCAAAAACATTATTATACAATCATCACTGCAGTGATGGTCGAAGTATTTCCATCTTCGTGGGATTCTGCACGAGGCCCCAGAAAAAAACTCCGACAGCCAGAGCTCTGTGAACAGTTGTCTCCGACGATAATAACATGAATTTTTGGTCTTGGCTGTGGTCGAGTTGTCTTTGCGCGACTTTGCGCGAGGTCGAAACAGCTGGGTTGATATGGATTTTTGGTCACCTTGTCTGACACCTAGGGCCGGTCATATCTACCCAAAACCTTTTCGTGCCAACTATTATCAACCTCACACCTGAATAGAATCGACCAAATCGTCCAACGCAAGACCATGGTCCTAACACCAGCCCCAAAAGACGACCACCAATGACACAAATAGCTAAAGATTTAATACGAACCAGCAAACTAAAATCGTAAAAAGAGACTTGTTTTAAAGTTATTAGAAGAAAAATGCATTTATGCGCTATTGAGAGATTTGTTCTCTGGGTATGTAGTGCACAGCAGCCATTTTAATGAGGTCAAATGGTGGCTGTTAGTTCGAACAGCGCACAACTCTGTTTTCGATACTTGACATTTATATTTATTTAATTGTGTCAGCAGTGAACGATTAGTCTTGTGGGCATGGGTAGATATATTTGACTTCTAGGTGTTTAGACGATATGGTCTTGCGTGGGACGATTTGATCTTGGCCGGGGTGTGAGGTCGATATGGCTAAGTAGGGCGAGATGTTTTTTAGGGGGAAGTGACTGGTGACCCGTCGATCCCTTACCCGCACTGTGTCGGTCGATTGGTGGGTGTGAAAAGGTTAGGGCAACTTCCCCGACGGAACATGACATAAACATCGATCTTGAGGCGTACACATGCAGAAACTCGTGCATTGGAGTGAGCAAAGTATATGTATGCCATACTCTCACAGTCTAGTAATAATTCTTCAGCATTTGTGAGTCACCTATACAACATGCAGTTACTAGGCTAACTCATTCAGACAGGTGTAACATTCTGAAAATACGACGAACAACCCACCATTCAAGCACGAAAAGCTTTACACAGTCTTTCAAAGTATTTTGTTTTACACATTTAAATTGTCTCTCTCACTGCTATATTTAACTAATTATTTCCTGTTATAATCTGAAAGTCAAATGATTTACTAATCTCACATCTTTCAAATCTGTACAGCAATATAGGTGAGATATTCTGTCTGCTTTATGGCACCATAGATATAGTTTCTCAACCCTTTGATTGCACCATAAAAATTATTTGTTTGTCGGATAAAATGGGTCTTTACCTGTAAGAAAAAAGAGAAATCCTTTAATAATTTTATACGTACGCAGATCTACACTGCTAATATGTGCATAAAGGAGAAATACGAAAAATATTTAAAATGCTTGCTCTTTTGCAGAAAAAATGATGCACTTAGTTGTTCTAGCAATGGCAATATTTCTTAAGCTGTCTTCTGGCTTGGACAATGGACTAGCACGAACACCTCCAATGGGATGGCTTTCTTGGGAGCGTTTTCGTTGTAACACAGATTGTAATGACTACCCAGATATCTGTATAGGGTAAATAGATGGTTTTCATTTTGTTTTCTTTTGTCAGTACAAAAATGCCCAACATTTTGTTATGCCTATGATTATGCAATATAAGATGCATGCTTAATTTGTACTGTGTTGTTGCATGTGTAATGGATCTGATAAAATGGTCAGTTTCAGAATAATTTCTGGTTCACGTATGTCATGAGCAGCTGAATAAGTGCCACAGATATAATCTCTCCATATATTCGTGAAGAGTAGTGTTAATTAAAACAGAATAAATTATGTTCAGTCGCAAAAAAAGCAGTTTTTCTTTCAGTGAAAAACTATACATGGATATGGCTGACAGATTAGTAGCTGATGGCTATAAGGATGTTGGCTACGAATACATTCACATTGATGACTGTTGGATGGCAAAAGACAGAGACAGCAAGACAGGAAGGCTAGTGGCAGATCCAGCTCGTTTTCCCAGAGGAATGAAGGCTTTAGCTGATTATGCAAGTTCATTTGCCTTATTTTATTTACCTTATTTTCAGATGTATCAGGTGAGGTTTTGACTATTCTTGATCATTAATAGCCAAGCATTTAAAGTTTGCCAGTCACTAGCAAATGAAACAGCAAATGAAAAGAAAATTTCAAAAAAGACGCAAACCTGCTACCACCTGCACTTTTGCTTTATTTTTAAAGGCTAACCTAGGTCTGACATGAACTTAAGCAGAAAGTTTGTGACCCTAGTGCAGTCATGAGTTTGTCCTACAAATGATTATAAAATATATATTAAAATCACAGATACATGGACCTAGATTCTAACCAGTCATCTTTTAATCCCCAGACACTTAATCCCCAGACACTTAATCCCCAAAATGAAATTTCCACTCAAAAAATTATGAAGTGAATGAAAAATTTAATTCAAATTCAAATAATTATTTTTACGTAAACATCAAAATAAGTTTGACAATTAAAATAATACTTAACTTCAACATTTATAGCATTAGTTCATAGTTTTTACAACCAGTGGTCTGCTCCTGGTCAGTATGGCCTTGGAACTGGCTGGTTATGTTAGGGAGTCCACCTAGTATCCCCTAGACTCCTAGAGGGTAGATTGCTAATTGTAAACCCAGCGCATCCCAGTCTTACCAGAGTTACCCAGAGTTACCACGTAACACATTTCTCTTACGGTTATAATCTTACAAGTTCACAAAATAGCAGTTTTGAGTGTTGTGTCGCGATTTGGGGGCATTTTTGAGGATTAAGTGTCTGGGGATTAAATGTTTGGGGGATTAAGTGTCGGGGATTAAGTGTCCGGTCACCCTTAAGTTTGTAACTTCTTTGAGGTCTTGACCTCTTTCTAAACTACAATTAGAAATTTTGACGTTCATAAACATGTATTGATATTTTACAAATAGAACTTGTATTCACTTGGATTTGGGGAGGCATCATAATGAACTTCAACTCATTTATTTCAAAATATAAATGCATTTTAAAATAATTAAAGGAGGAACGATAAAGGCATCCTGTGCTCTTTTAATGCCAGCTTTGGATTGGTAATATTTTTGTGAGCATCACTTAGTAAACTGTGTTTCATTCATTAAGGTTCATAGAAAAGGCCTGAAACTTGCAATCTATGAGGACTTTGGCAGCAAAACCTGTGCAGGGTATCCAGGAAGTGAGTTTTATCTCATGACAGATGCAGACACCTTTGCAGAGTGGGGTATTGATATGCTGAAATTTGATACCTGCAACAGCAACCAAGATGATCTAAACTATGGTAGGTATCTGTGCAACTTCTTCTGTTCAAGCCTTGTTTATTCTTTTTCTATTTTTTAAATGTTTTTATTTCCTTTTGTTTGGCAGGATTCCCAGCAATGGAGACATTTTTGAACAATACAGGGAGACCCATTCTTTTTTCATGTGAATGGCCTCATGCCCTTCCAGCAGTAAGATATTATGCATTATGTAATTGCCAGTAAGAGTCACAAATAGTCAGTTTGCAAATGACTAAAAATAATGAAAAAAATTTAATTAGTTGATGGTAAAATCATTCCAGATTGATTACTGTTGCCAAGCAAAATATAGCCATCACAGTCTTTGATACCAGAGAACCTAAGAAGCTTTCTGAGTTGTAATTTTGTGAAAAAGAAATTTGGAGTTTGAATCTCTGTTAATTATAGTATGTCTTATGATATCAGAATACAAAGTTTTGATTTTACAGCCAGACTATGCTGCTGTAAGGAAATCCTGCAATATGTGGCGTGTGTACATAGATGTAGAGGACAGCTGGGATACTGTTACTGATATCATTAACTTTTATGCTCAAAACAAAGAGTGGTTCAGTAACTATACAGGTCCGGGAGGCTGGGCAGATCCTGATATGGTAAGCATGTCCATGTTTTCAGCAAAAACATATCAAATCCATGAAATTTGCATGAATTAAGTAGGTAGCTGTTCATAACAATGATATTCTCTTTAAAAATGCATGTTTTTATATTTCCAATGCATTTTGCTTAAATTTACTTAGCCTACTTAAATGGTTGTTATACATTAAAGTTGTCATACAAAGTACATATAAGTTGTTTATAGACCTTAATTTTCATTTTAATTTCCACTTGTAATTACAATCATTATCGCCACATTTTGTTTGACTGAAGCAAACGGAGCATTAAATATACTAATAAAATAATAATATTGAGTGGAATTGTGACAGAAAGGAGATTATTGTTGGTACAAAGTGAATGAAGTCAGAAACAAACTGGTTGCAATTTGTTGTGAGTCAAACAATAATGATACTGCCAGAGGAAATAAATGAGACTCATCTATTAAATCATAAAATGCAGTGATACTTATTCAGTGAAGCTAATGGAGCAGTTATATGTATCTGTTTTCCATAGCTTGTGGTGGGTGACTTTGGACTAAGTGACAGCCAACAAAAGGCACAGATGGCTATGTGGGCTATGTTTTCTGCCCCTCTCTTTATGTCTGTTGAACTCCGCAGCATTGATCCTACGGCAAAAGCACTTCTACAGAACAAGAATGTGATAGCCATCAATCAAGACCCACTTGGAAACCAGGCCATTAAAATTTATCAAGTGAATATGTTACTGTTTATTCAGTTGCAACTACAACGGGCACAATCATAAAAACTCTCTCCTCCTCTCTCCTCATTCTCCCTCTCTCTCACACACACAAGTAGTAAAAAAAATAGTAAAGACAGAATCAAGAAGACAAACTTAAATTCATAGTTCTTAATAACTTTTGAATGTTTTCAAACTGTGGCCATCAAATTACAAACATAATCAGCACCAAATGAATTGTTATGTATAAATACTTGTGTAATCAAAAATGTTTTCCATAAGACCAACAACAGCATGAATTTTATTGCAGTTTCCAGGAACACAAGTGTCAGTATGGCTCAAGCGGCTGTTTTCTGAAGGCAGCTTTGCACTTGCATTTCTCAACACAAATGGTGGAGGAGGCTTCACACCATGTCAAACAACCTTGTTTTTCCTTGGCTTAAGGAATACAAATGGTTATAATGTGACTGAAATTTTTGAAAATGCGCCATTTGGCATCTATAAACCAACAGATAAGTTTCTTGTTAATGTTTTCCCATCTAGCATAGTTTTTCTGAAGGCTGTACCTTTGTAGGCTCAATAATGAGTGTTTATATCATGCAGCATCACAACCAAAGCAGGTCACACTCTCTGTCCTGACCAACGATAATAAATGACATAAAAAACAATTTCTTACAGGAATAGTCTCTCTTTGCAACGAAAAAAATGTTTGAGAATCGAAAAGACTATGACTCTAAAAGTCAAATTACATTTGATTAAATTGAACTAAATTGATTGATTATATAATTGATTAGTAATGTGACCACTGTTATGCTTATTTGTTCCCTGAGATCGGAACACTGCTTTTCAAAATTCATAATCTTATATCTTACAAGTTTTAAGTCTTGGATGGTTGTAAACAAACTAAATTTTAATGATGATAAGAAAGATGCTCTATTGATTCATACCACCTGATACCATGAAAGTGGGTGCTTGACAAATGTTCCAATTTCTTCTTCAACCAGGAACATTGATTTTGCTATCATATCTGTCTCTAAACACATGTTATGAAACATCTGGAGATTAAGACCACAAGTTTCAAACTGGCTATTGTTCCATATCATTTATAGCTTTCTCTTTTTTTCATTTGTTGTCCAATTTCTACCATTCATATTGTTCATGTTCTTGATTAGTGCTCAGAGCATGCCACTAAAGTTATGATAGAGCACTACACTAATGTACATAATTATCAGTGTTAATGCTATTAGTATTGTTGTTACTGTTCCTGTTATCACTGTTATGACCAGACTGAGTGGGATTCTTACTTCCCCTTTTATACACTTGTGACAAAGTTTGTTGGAGTTCCTTTACCATCATGTACCTTAGTCCTTTGTGGTCATTATCCCATTCAACATCTTGTATTTTTCACATAGAGTTGAACTCAAGACTATGGTTTGTCTTTAAATGGCTGTAAATTTCATTGTAGAATTTTCCAAAACTCATATTAGTAGTGATAACAGAAATCATGGCCCACATAAAATACACGCAGATTCAGTAAATATATGTGTTGTTTTTTTACCTTGCTTCTTTGACTGCTGACTGGCAACCTTATAGAATATCACCTGCAAGCCCTGTAATACCATGAGCCATGAAGATCGTTCTGTACTGCTCACTATAGATCACTGAGACCTTTGACATAATCTCTATAATGAATGAACAGCCTAAGATAGAGGACATGCCACAAACTTTCTTCTACTGATGAGTATACTCTTCAGCATAATGAAATTAATGTATTTAAGCATAATGTATTACAATTGTATATATAGGCAGTTTTTGCTTTACAGAAATTTGCAATATTTAAATTCAACTTTAAAAGAATTTTATAAGAAATACACTTTTTTAAAATGTTACTTAATTAAGTTCCTTATGCAAAGCAGATCGATGCTTTCCTTTCATGATTTTGTTGATAGTTTAATACAGTGTTTAACATGTCTGAAGTGTAATTCATTTTAAGACTGGCATAATGGGTATTACTTTGTTATCTATGCTATGTCGGTAGACAGGGGCAAATTCATATCAGGTAAAAATCACTTTATGTACAGGTCTGCAGAATAATCCATTTAAGTAAAGTGATATTTTCTGTATTGCACACATATAGAAGTACAGATGCCTGTATAGTTGTCTGTGACAACTTGTCAGCACAAGACATGCACAACAAATGTATATATGTCTTGTGTATAATCCTTATGATGTTTTAATTTTTACCCACATATTTGAATTTAACAGAATAAATTTAGAAAAAAAGACAGCTGCCTTTTATAAACTCTGGATTAAGATGCTGACCAGCACAGGGAGAGAGAGAGAACCTGTTTATTGGGTAGGCCATAAGCCCATTCCAAGGGGGAGATGACATCCATGAGTATAGTAATATAAGTACACATTAATCAACTCATTCTCGACTGACGTTTTTCTAACATCAGGAATACGAAAAGACCCAACTGTCTAATTACTGACTCATTGGTGCTAGATAATAACTGAACGAGTACATGTGCTCCTTTCTTCAATGTCTTACAATATTTTTCTCTCAGACTTGCATAAACAGGACATACACACAAAACATGCGTTTCATCCTCTATCAAACCTGGAAATAGTCAATGCATACACATACCTGGGGTTGGGCTTCTCTACCATGCTTAGTGTTAACAATGCCGTGAGTGACTTAGTGATAAGAGCCAAACGAGGGACCATCGAAATAGTAAACACTATGAATAAGTTGAAATGTAACTCTGCAAAAGTATTTTTCAAACTGTTCGATACACAGGTCATACCTATGCTGTTGTATGCGTCTGAAATATGGGGTCTAAACCTGCAGTAGAAAAGGTCCACCTGTTTGCGTGCAAGAGGTTTTTAAATGAAAGCATCGAATAGACTTGTATATGGGGAGACAGGCAGGTATCCTTTGTATATTGTATCGGCCACCAAATGCATGAAATTCTGGTTACGCCTGTTGAGATTACCAAGCACGAGGTACTTGAGAAAGGCATATGATATGCTTTACTCACTGGACAGTCGGGGGTTCGGGAGTTGGGTTTCCAAAATACGTGTGGGGCTGTCGTCTGCTGGGTTTGGTCAAGTATGGCTGTTTCAGCAAGTCGGGGATGAAAAACTGTTTTTGAGGAAATTTAGAGATAGACTAAAAGATATTTATTGTCAAGAATGGTATGCAGGTCTCCAAAATAGCGGGCAGCCTGAGTTGTACGACCAGCACAGGGAGAACATGAGAGAGAATGGAATGCACTTGGCAGAGAAAGCATTACCATGCAGCTCATCATTCCAATTGTGTACACATCTATAGTAGCCATGGTACCTTGTTGTACCCAGGGTGGATTTCTGGCGTGGCTAACTTTTGATCGACCATAATTTCCTTTACCATAAGCTTATTCCATTAAGTAATTAATGCACAGCATCAGTGAATAGACTGAATGAGCTGTTCTCTTCACTTCTTTCAAGTGTACTAGAGGCAATACCAGAAAACAGAAGAGGCTAAATCAAATGAAATGTTTCCTTGGTGTTGGATCTTTAATGAAAAAAGTGTTTTCTGTTCCTCATGGTGCATCAAGAAGACTGTTTCCACCAGCATTTGAACTCACCAATCTGTGGTGCCTCAATCCCAGTTCAACTTTGGAAGAAATACAAAGTGGGCTTCTATCAGCTCTATCTGCCACTTTGAGCAGACCAATGTCTGGAACTCAAATGTAGTTTTCGGTCTGATCAGAAAAGACGTCTTTGCAGACATAGTTGTTCAAGTTAGTAGCTTGTAAGACGTCACTGGAGAGTATCCCTGAAGGTTCTTTAAGGAGTCAGAAAACAGTTTATTTCAGGGCTTTTCCACCACACTGCATCATTTATTGTTGCTGATATACCACCCCATCTTGAAGGCTTCCAGACCTAAAGTGGGTTGATTTTGACTACGCTCTCTGCTGAGATGCATGCAAATATATGCCTCCCCCTACCTTCCATCATGTAGTAAAATGCCCAGTAATGAATATGCATCAACAATTCAGTGAACTGTGAAAAAGTACCCTTGTTTAAAATATCAAGGTAAAACAGCTATAAAATAAAGTCTAGAGTAATTATTGGTATGCTATAGATGAATCACGGTGCCAACCTACGGTAATCTAACGGGGGGGGGACGGGGGGGGAATTATGCAATGCAGGGTAGAAGGCGATCTTTGCACCCTAGCAGAAGTTGCATAAACAAGGATAGGCACAGTAGCAAAGACTGTGTAACCGATAAAAATGAATGAAATAATTGTGTTTTGTTAAGGTTTTGGAAGTCACATGATTTCCAACTTGGACGTCTGGTGGAAGCGCCGGCATTTTTCTTGCATGCTACCTCACAACTTGAAGAGTTCCATTATTAGCGTTTTGGGAGCAGGAATGAAGCGGGATATATATATATACAGTGTAATGGTTAAAAAAAAAAATCGTTTATCATCACTGCAGTGAAGGTCTTCATCAATTACCACTGTGGTGGAAGCACTTCATTCGCATTGTGTAAATCTATGAACCATTCAAGACTGAGGTGTAGCGTTTAGCTACCAGCTGAGATGCTCTTGTGGCACCACTGCAGTGAAGATCGTCAAATCCTGGAGCTGTAATATCTGGATGCAACACCTTTTTTTTTTTGCTGGGGGTTTTCTGCTGGTATTCTGGCTTCCTCCCCATTAATCACTCACTTGCCCATAAATATACAAATCAGGAATGAGGTAAGGCTTTGCTAAATATATAGTGTTTGAAGGTCTATAAAGCGCAGCGTAGTGGAATCTTCTTAGAGGGCTTTAATTGTTGGTATTTGATTCAACAGATCGAAGGTTTCGTATATAGCTACATTTGGTAAAGTGGTCACCATCTGAAATTCAGTTAAGCTAAAAACTTTATCCTGACAAACCATATACCTTTATCATAAAGATTTGTTTTTTGAAAGTACCCCATTCCCCTCCCCCGCTCATTACTATTAAATGCAAGCCTTTTTGACCTGTATGTACTCTTGCGATATTTTCTTTTCCCTATATGCCTTAATTACGTGATCGACTGCGTGAAGCAATCGATCAACGGTGATCGATGGTCGTGCTCATAGGTAGCGAGTTCTTCAGCCATAATATTTTATATTTCTTTTCTTGCAGAAATTTCTGCAGCAGTGTGGAGTTGTTTTTCCTTTCATCCATTGTTTGTGTGACTTTGGCATTAGAAAATGGACTTGCACGAACACCACCCATGGGCTGGTTGTCTTGGGAGAGGTTTCGGTGTAATACCGATTGCAAAAACTTTCCTGATACCTGCATCAGGTAGTTAACGTCGTTCATCAAGGGTCAAGGAGGAAAAGAGTTTTAAAAAATTGATGATGAAGTGTCGATGCCATTTTAATGAGCTATGATAATTTAATGATAATTTTAATACCATTCCTTTTGCGTCATTGTCATGCAGACTCTTTTCTCTTTTCTAATCTTTTAAATAATTTGACAGTAAATTAATATTGCAGATTGGCTTAATTTCATTCTTGATCATTGCTTTCGTTTTTCAGTGAGCAGCTGTACAGAGACATGGCAGACAGGATAGTAACGGATGGCTACAGGGAGTTAGGTTATAAATATGTTTGCATTGATGACTGCTGGCTAGCAAAAGAGAGAGAAAATAAGACAGGGAAACTTCAGGCTGATCCTGAACGATTTCCCAATGGGATAAAGGCTCTTGCAGACTATGTAAGCTACAAGTTTTGGCTATATTTTCTCTATCCCTAGCCTCATGACATGTTTTATAGTTTACTGTCAATTCAGTTTCCCTGGTCCTTTAGATGGATACTGTAGGCAACTTCTCTAAAGGTCTATGGAACTTAAATGGTCACATTTTCTGTGAAAAATATAAATTGCGCATATATATGATGAACAATGTGAAGACATTGATAACTGCAAAAAGACCTGCAGTATTTGCTTGAACTCCTAGATGACGTACATTTTAGAACCAAACTTTAATGTTACATTTCATTTATATCATCATTTTATGATAATGAAATACCTTGTTAGATTGCAAACAATTTAAGAAATAATTGAATACAATAAAATTTTAAAATATTAAATATTTAGACTGCTTATTTTGAGAGTTTACAAGTTGGTTTTGTTTCTGTAACCCAGAATATTGCTGTTTGACAACATAGGTGCATAGCAAAGGTCTCAAGCTGGGTATATATGAAGACTTTGGAACATACACATGCGCTGGCTATCCAGGAAGTGAGTTTTACATGGAGTTGGATGCAAATACTTTTGCAGAATGGGAAGTGGATCTGGTTAAATTTGATGGGTGCAATTCTGACAGCAAAGATATGGACTATGGTAAGTTTTCTAAATTGATAAAAGCAGGTTTCAAATATGTATTTTTCACCCACACTGGCAGTGAAAAGTTTGATAGATTATGAAATAGGTATTTTTAGTTGATCATTATTGATAAGAAAATAATAACAGTACTTTCTTTAAAATTTTTATGTTGCCAAAATTGTGCTTCATATTTATTTTTCAGCACATTTGTAGGTGGATGGAGAGTGCATGGCATGTAGGCATTTGCTGCATGAACTAAGTCATGGTTTTGGCAAAAGTTCTCAACATTTATGCTTATTTTTGCTGCAATTTTTACAAAGTCTCAATTTTTTGTGAGAAGATGTAGAAGTTAGATTATTATTTTAGTATGTGTGAACATCTTGGAATCCATGGACCTTTACAAAAGTGAAAATTCATCATAGCTGATGCCATGAAAAATTCATATAACTGCTTTATGAATATTAAAAAAAATGCTTTTAGCTAGAAATTTTATTTTAGTATAAAGGAAATGACTTGTTTTGATAACAGATCAGGATTAATAGTCCCAAAGTACCTATCAACAGTTACCGAGGTTTCTTTTTTTATAGGTTATCCAGCCATGGAGCTTTTCCTAAACAAGACCCAGCGTCCGATATTGTTTTCCTGTGAGTGGCCACTGTATCAAGGAGGACATGTAAGCTGACTATTTTTAAAAGTCATTGTGTAAACATGTCTAGTTACAGGAGAAAAGTTTTAAGTCGGCATCAGTCACTCTACTTTTGCTGCTGTGGTATTTCCAAGGTTTCATTTAAGCCATATTGTTCATGGTTTACATGTTGGGTATCATTGCCTGCCATCTTCTCACTTCAGCATCTAGTTGCTAGTTACACTCCATGCAGTAGCATTAGTCTGCTCTGCATTAGTAGTGTGATGATTTTACCAGTGTGGAAGTGAATTTGAGATATGAAGTTCTATAGGTCTCTGTTTGGTGAACAATAAATGAATAAAAGTAATGGCTGTTTCTTCACTGCAGTTCTTGAATCTTGGAAGTATCATTGAAGTAATGCAAGAAGATAACATCATTCCTGTTGTCAGTTTTGAAATTTCTTATATCAGCTTCATTCTATCAGCAGATCTAGCCAGCCAAAATCTGGTCTCTGAACTCATTTTGTTGAGGATTTTTTACTGATTTTGTAATTGTTAGCAATGGTATATTTTAAACAGACTTTAAGATGATTCAAAAGGCTGGTGCATATTAGCTTTTAAAAGGCTTCACTTGGTCTTCTACACTAGTCTTTCTCAGACGTTTTTAATTCATAGATTATAGATCCCAGCTACTTCAGAACTTTTTCAGCATTATTTGGCATTTTCAGAAATCAAGACCAAATTTCTCTGATGGAAGCTCATGTTCTTTTGTTCCATCCACTAAAAGTTCACTTTTTCTCTTCCTCATTGTATCTATCTCTCATTAGCTCTCTCTCAGGATTAATGCAAGTGTGATATCTTAGAATTATTGTACGTCAGAGAGCTTACCCCTCTCTATTTTCAGATGCATGCTTAGTTAAGTACAATAATCTAATATTTGCTTCTTGGTGTTGCCTAGAAATTTATTTTCTGTGCCCTCCAATTTGAAGAAAAGTGCTCCCTAAAGTGTGTTCTTGTTACTGCTACTGTTTAGTTATTATATTATTATTACTGTATAAGATATAAGACCATTTAATTATTTTGCACTGTTGCTAAATGCCAGTATTATTGGGCATTTTGTGGGTGCAGATGATTGGCTGCATGCTTTTGAATCTTGGTGCTTAGGCAGACTATGCTGCAGTAAGAAAGACATGCAACATGTGGCGCACCAGCCGAGATATGGAAGATTCTTGGAGCATTGTTTATGAAGTCATAGATTTTTTTGGCGCAAACCCGTACAACTTCAGTGACTTCACAGGACCCGGGGGTTGGGCTGATCCAGATGTGGTAAGGCAAAAGCCGGAAAAACAAAACTTTATATTTTTGTGTGATAATGGTTTTTTTTTAAGTTCTTCAGTGGAAATCTTCTAGATGAATGTATGCTTATGAAAGACCTTTTTTTAAATGCACTTGATCTATGACAATTGTAGATGCACTTTATTTCTACTCTTCTGTTTAAATATTTTCACACATTTTCAAAAAAGAGATAGGAAGGAAGATAAAAAGAAAATAATCCATGATAAATGTCTTAAAAATTTACTTATTTGTAATCTGTTGACTTAATTAGATTTTGGAGGTTGTAAATGCTTTTGACATGGGATTAATGTAAAAAGAACAAAATGTGGGAGATGAATGGACTCTTGTGAAACAAAATCAATGTTTTAGTAACAGACTGTTTCATTAATCTGAATGACATGTCGGTGATCTTTATCCATGTTTCTGATCAGTTGATAATTGGAGACTTTGGACTAAGCCACAGTCAACAAAAGGCCCAAATGGCTATGTGGGCCATGTTTTCAGCCCCACTCTTCATGTCTGTGAATTTGCGCAACATAGAACCCTGGGCAAAGTCATTGCTGCAGAATAAGAATGTGATTGCTATAAACCAGGATCCTCGAGGCATTCCAGCTAAAAGAATACTTGAGGTCATTGTTGTGATGATTTTGTCTTCCCTGTGGAAATTTTCTGTGTGAAATTTGTGTACTTGCAAAAGTTTGATTTTGGTGAAAATTGTTGTCCATATATGAATCTGCATGTGATGAGGTCTGCAGCCGCATCTCCACCCACCTCCCCCATCCCCCACCATGTTGACTTTCCTTTCTACTTGCATTCTCTCCCCTTTACCCAGGCATTTATTTACTGATAGGTCCTATGTTTTACAAGCTGCATTAATGCTATTATATACTCCTAAGCTCAGTCCATTTACAAACATGCTGCATCTGCTAGACGCAGTTTGATGTAGTTTGTTCATAAATGTAACCGCACTATAAGCAATTGAAATTTAGTCTGGCATGCATATAATCAGAGTACTAAATGCATGAAAATTACTTGCAAAATGCATGTTTTGTTGAAACTGAGTTTTTGAAAAATGATTTTTCTTTTTTGTTTTGACAGATTCAAAACTCAATCAGTGTCTGGATCAAGCCATTGGCTGTGGAAGGAAGCTGTGCAATGGCATTTCTGAACAGTGATATAAAAGGCCAGCCCACCAGGGTAGAAATCAGTCTTTCTCAGTTTCAACTTAACTGTACTGCAGGTTACAATGTAACAGAGGTTTTTAATAATGAACTCTTGGGTCTGTATAGACCACATGATATTCTGACTGTTGATGTCTACCCTACTAGTGTTGCATTCCTTAAGATCATTCCACTTGTGTAAATAGCCACAATCTTTTCTATGGTCCTTTTTTTTTTGCACAGTAAGTCCAATAGCATGTGAACAGGTAATTTAGTACAGAGGAGCATTGTTCATCAACCATTTGTAAAATTATATGTACGTCATTATTTTGGTACTAAAATACAAAATGTAATGTGGTTATGTATTCATATACTGCTGCAATGTTTTAAGTGGTTTCCTTCTAAAAGTGCAGTTTGACTCTATTTTTACTTAGATCAGCAAATGTTGGGCAAAAATAACAGTATTAAGTATTTGGTCAATTTTATAATGTTCAGAATTTGAATATGCTATGTAGCTTTTGACTATTCACAACGGCAGCCAGACATTAGGACTTCCTAGTCTCCATTCAAATTTCTAAAGTTTTTTTGTACTTGTCCAAGTTTCTGCTTTCATAGTTAAAATGTATTTCAAATCTGGTTCCGACCAACATGTAGAATATGATTTCCCTGTTTATCATACACATTAGTGGGTCACGAATGACATCCTAGATTCTAGATCTCTGTGACCAAAGGAGGGCCTTGAAGAGAGAAAAAAAAAGCAAACCCAAAGCAGCTACCAAATACAAAGAAGTGAACTGTGCCATCAAGAAAGGAATGAAGGCAGATAGAGAGATCTGGATAGAGAGCCAATGCCAGGACATAGAGGATGGAATGGCATGAGGTGACCAAAAAGGCCTACCAACTACTAAAGCCCCTCACTAAGACAGATCAGCACAAGACCTCAGTCATCGAAGACAGTAGTAGCTACCTTCTCACAGAAAGCAATGCTGTACTCAGCCAGTGGACCAAGTACTGTAAAGATCTGGGGTCGAAGTCTTATTGTGCGAGCATTTTACAGACAGCTAAGCCTATTGACCAGATTGCAGTAAAATCTGAACATTTTGCACATTTCCAGACTATCATGCAGCTGCCTCAATGAATAGCAAGTGAGCACTGCAGACAGCCTGTTGAAATAAATGGAAACGTATAACTATTCTTTGCTCTTAATAGGTTTTGAAGTTTAAGTGTTTATAAACAAATGTTTTGCTTAACTGAAAAAAATTAAACTACTAGAGAAAAATAAGGCTGCAGTAAAGCGCTAGTAATTATGCACGTCTTCTTTTAAGCTGTGTAAAACAAATTATTGCAGTGATGCTCAGCAGTATAAAGCTTAGTTTTTGACTAACAGCCTAAAAAGCAAGTAGGGTAACGTGCTCTGAGAACCATCATGATGCATGTCTATCTACAGCACTGCTGTTATATATCATTCTCTTTCAATCAAGACTGTATACATCTGTCAATATTGATGTCAGTGCTACATGCTTTTTTTTTAATTGTGTGAGAAAGAGTGTGTGTGTATATATAAAGCAATTAACAGAATATTTTACCTGGAGATTAATAGATGGATAAATGTTGTTTTCCTGTGAATATATTTGTGTTTGTTGGTTCTTGGAGCAAGCTGTATTCTTACATGCATTTCACTGATGTAGGATGCCTAAACATAATGCCATAAACAAACTAGCTGAATTAGAAGTAATTCTCAACAATTCTGGGTCCCCCTTTCACATTTTTGGAGTATCTGAATCTCAGGTCACAGAAAAAGTCTCAGATAATGACTTATCTCCAAAAAAGTGTCCAAAGTGGTTTAAAAAACTACTTAATTTCTCCAATGAAGTGTACAATGTAATTAAAGAAATTTCCAAGATTTGGTATTTTTTCTTTAAAATTGATACTAAGGGCAGACAACTGCTGTGCAACACAGGTAAACATCCCTTGAAAGACAGCACCCACAAAGCAAACTTGAAACAGGACTGTACATCTTACAGCTGAAGACAGATGCCAACATTCTCCAAAATATTTTATTTCACATATAACCAGGCTAGAGACAGTCCTATGAGAAGAGGTCAAAAGTGCTGTACACAGTCTGAAGGGAGGAAAGTCATCAGGCGTTGAAAATGTGCCAGCTGAGCTGCTCAAGCAGGGTGGGGAAGAAACTACAAAGGCCCTCGCTGTGCTTTGATAACGAGTCTGGGAACACAAAGAATGGCCAAAAGAACGGATGCAGACATGCAGTTACTAACACTGGTCAAAACTGAAATTATTACTGACTTAAAAAGGTCCTAATCTGCAGTGTCTTAATTAGTGTGCTGAACATGAATATGACCATGAAAATTTTTTTATTGAAGTCAGAAATCTTAAACCAATATAAATTTTCACTGATTATGTACATTTAGTACTTTACAATAACATGTGTTAGACTTTGGGATCATTGCTTTTTATTTCACATATAATATTTATTTATAGCTTTAGAACAACTTCTTAACATAAATCAAATATAATTTTTCACTGATTATAGAAAAGTAAAAATGTACCATTTTAAAAAATCATATACACATACACAAGCAAGTATACACCAACTGTTTACTTGAGCAAGAATAGATTTAGCAAAACAAATGCTGCTTTATGGATATAAGCATATTCCTCGATTTGATCAAATGTGAACAAATCAGGTGACAATACTTTGAAGCAGCTACTGCATTTTTATTAAAGCGGTGTCAATTTTACAAGAACCACACATGTAGGATCTACACTTAAAGATATATTTTGAGACAGACTAAATGAGCCCATGAATTTGTCATCAAAGACTTCAGTGACATTGTAACCATTCTTGTTGCTTAGTCCAAGATCTTTGAAAGATGTGGTGAACACAATCGGTGTTCCTTGGTCATCCTTATTCAGAAAAGCTAAAGCGAGGTTTCCTTTCTGAAGAGCCTTCAGCCACACTGAGATAGAACCTGGAACCTGTTATGAACACAGACATTTTATTCATGAAAATGTATGCTATCATATGTACCTCAACATCTCCACATGAATGTCTGACATACTTATTTCAATATTAAACAGTAAAGAATAGTGCCCATTAAGTAACATAAATGCAAAATGAAAACAAGCTTTCTACATTATTAATCAACATGATATTGAGGATTCAAAAATGTTGACCTACTTCAAACAGCCGCACACCCTGGATGCCCAGAGGGTCCTGGTTGATGGCAATGACATTTTTGTTCTGCAGCAGGGCTTTTGCCATGGGATCTATGGTTCTTAGGTCAACTGACATGAAAAGAGGGGATGCAAGCATGGCCCACATCGCCATTTGGGCTTTCTGCTGGTAGTAACTCAGACCAAAATCTCCCACCACCAGCTGCAACAGAAAACATTTACTGAGTCCTATAATGCAGAATATGATGGTGTATAAACAGTTTATGTGTGAGGGACAGGAAAAAATGTCAAAAGCAAGTCATGCACTTTTTAGCAGATTAATTTGCATCAATCTACCACATCATCTCCTTTAGCTTATCTTCTTTTATACACATAATTTTATGGTAAAACTTAGGCACACCTTGAAACATTTGTCACCATTCATTTCTGTGCATTTCATCTTCAGGCTGAATTGATACACAGCAGTCTTATTCAACTCGTATCTTACTTTGCCCTAGGTGAAAGCCTTGGACATGCCTACATCTAAAATATTTCAACACTATTCAAAAAAACAATTATGTGAAAGCTTATACAGGTAAAAATATGAAATAAAATTGAACACGCTGAATCTACAGAAGTGGAAAATGTACTTGTCTTTCCGAATCTTAAACCTTTCTTTACATTTCGCTGCTGCAGGAGTGAACAGGCACAGTAACTCTTTCTCACAAATTAATGAGAATTAGAAAAATGCACTGTGCAAAAATGAATAAACAGGGAAGAAACTACTGGCACCTTTGTGGATTTTTTTACTATGAATTACTTCACTTGAAGGTAAGCAAGCAATGCGGTATTTTGTTGTATTTGAAAGCAGCACTGAATCATGCTTAGATCTAGATTGTCTCCTTTTAGACAGTTGCCAGTTACTTTGATAAGGATTTGCACTACAACAGCCAAAAATGAAAACATATAATAATATTTTAATTGTATCATACATTTTAATAAAATAATTAATAGTTTGGTACTTTTATTTCCTGTATATTGTGTATCTTTTTGTATTTTCTGCCTCAAGACCTAATTTTATGACAGCAGCCCTCTGTTTTAGTTCAATTATTTGCAGTGTCTTTCATCTGTATTTACTTCATGCAAACAAAAAATACACTTCTGGCAAATGTTTAAGAAATTCCCTTTAAAGTGGTCTGTCAGTTACGGTTGTCTTTACTGTAGGTTCATAGGTGTACATATTTGAACACAATGTACTTTCATGCCACCACTAGAGATCTAGGGTTCAAATGGCTTTGTTTACCTTACATAGCATGAATTAAAATTTGTTAAGGCGAGAAAATCCCCCCAAAATCCTAATCTGCCGGACAAAGTTACTTCCCTTAAGTCTCATGGTGGCCCATATGGAATGAGCAGCTCTTGTAATCACTTGTCCAACAATTTGTTGTCTACACTTTTACCATGTAATCATCCTGCTAACCTTTTCAAATGTTTTCCAGATCTACTACAACTGCTATTTCTACCTACCACAAAACAAATTATTTCCTTAATTGCTATTGCATTATTCCAGTGTTGGGCTTGACCTACCATGTCAGGATCAGCCCAGCCTCCAGGGCCAGAGTAGTAGCCAAAGCCATCATGATTGTCACCATAGTAGTCAATGATACTGATCACACTTGCCCACGAGTCTGTCACATCATCATAGTTACGCCACATGTTACAAGTCTTTCGGATAGCTCCATAATCCACCTGAGACAAGATGACACATTACTGGGAAGGTAAAAAAATCAAGAATTACATCTACTGGCCATTATTGTCCACTCACATATCACCTGTAAAATGATGCATGCAGCACAGATTATGAATAGTTGAAGACTTTAATTTCAGAGAATATAGTATATTTCATTCACCATGATTACCAAATACTTTATGAATTTAGAATATTCAGGATTTGTTATATAGAATAGTAATAATAATAATGTTGACTCTATAGTGCCTCTCCCCACCATCAAGGTGGCTCAACATGGTTTTAAAAAAACAACACAGTAATAATAACTGCTAAAGGCACAAGGTCATCAATTCTGGAACCAAGAAAGTATAAGTGATCAGTAGTCAAGAAAGTATTAGTGATCATGAAACAGTTAAGAAAGTATGAGAGATTATGAAGTAGCCAAGAAACTGAGTGATCATGAAGTAGTCAAGAAAGTCCATGAAGCAGGAGGCAGAATAAACACATTTCTGCAGTGCAGTCTGACAATGTCTACCGTGAGAAGAAATCTAAACATAAGTGGAAAATGTTGTGACAACCACATGGCCCACAGATGAAAAATTTCTGTGTATTCATAACACATACACATGCATGCAGATGAATGATTCCAGTTTAGACAAACCTTTTGATGAGATGCTACTTCCACATACAGTGGCCATTCACAAGAGTACAGCATATTTCGGCCTGTCTTATTCAAGTAAAAGCCCATCACTGGATAGCCTGCAATAACCACAGATTGACATGAGTCAAAATAATGACCTAGGATTGTGGGAATTGGAACACTTTCCCAAAAAATAATTTAACATAAAAGCAGGATGTTTTATGGACACAAAATATGATTTCTGTGTGCATGCATATGTATAGGTACAGCCATTACACTTAGGCCATCTGATTACAATATGCACAGCTGTGTCTTTATTTGAAGTGTTGAACAAAAGGTACATTCTTCATAAAATTCTGTATCAAATACTGAATTTCAGGCATGTGTTTTAATCACGAAAACTTGTATGAAAATAACTGAAAGATTCAATGCAAATAAAACTTACCATAAGCCATATCACCGGAGTCAGAATTGCAGCCATCAAACTTAACCATATCAACCTCCCATTCAGCAAATGTTTGGGCATCAAGCTCCATATAAAACTCACTGCCAGGGTAACCAGCACAAGTAGAGTGTCCAAAATCTTCATAGATACCAAGCAACAATCCCCTCTTGTGCATCTGTTGATCACACCCATCGTAGGAAGACTTAATTAGAGATATAGCTTGTTCTATCCATCTCCCATAAAAGACCCTTTTTTATGAAAAGTTTAAAATGAACTCTGCATGACCAGCATTCATTCTTATACTTAATGCTTCTTTCATTTAGAACAAAACTTCATGCATACACATGTTGATTTTATGTTTCTAAAAGTACAATCTGTCATGTGAGTAGTTGATTTGAAACTAACAATAAGTTAAAAATATATAAAGACAAATTTTAAAATAAAAAATGCTACAAAAAAAACCAAATGTATATGTTGCAATATTTTGACAACAGAAAAGGAAAATGTATGATGCACGAAAAATTTATCAAAAGTTGGCGTACATTCACTTTTAACAAAAGCCTCCTTATGGCTAACAGAGTTTATCTTCAACAATTTCAACTGCCCATAAAATCTAAAATCTGTTATGTTTCAATAAACACTATTTCATTAGTTTTTGGTGTAATAAATATCAAATATAAGCTTCAATTATCGTTGAAAAGTAATGCTTACATAATCTGATAAATTTTTCATGCCACTGGGAAATCTGTCAGGATCTGGCATTAATTTTCCAGTCACATTATCTCTCTGCTTGGCTAACCAGCAGTCATCAATGTTGACATATTTATACCCAACATCTCGGTAACCATCAGCAACCAATCTGTCTGCCATGTTCATAAACAATTTCTCACTGTTGACACAACAGATATGAGGTGGAAGTAAAGAGTGTAAGTTTATGTAAAAATGCTTTAAAATATACCTCTAAATAAAAGTAAACTTTTGGCATAAAATAAGATTTTCAATAAAATAATGCACTATGCATCTTAATATATTTTACCAATATGCTTCTTTTGGAACACATCTGATTTACCGGGAAGCAACAGATAACCCATCCAACCTACCTTGTGCTAAACATAAATGGTGAAGTAGTTATGGAATCGTGTGACATCATGTCACTTACTTTACACATTAAATATCAAAATCCTTTCCCTAACCTAAACCCTAACTCTAATTAAACCTAAGGTTTTTTTATTTTTGAAGTGCCATTCAGTATTTGCTACCACGCAAATAACTTCCACCAGGCTCCAAAGCCTGCCTTTTAAACACTGGTTGAATAAGCCATCTGTTGCTAATACCAGAGAGTCAAATTTGCTCCTTTTTTAATAATTCTACCTGATGCATGAGTCTGGAAAAGTTTTACAGTCAGTCACACAGCGGAAACGCTCCCAAGCCAGCCAGCCCATTGGTGGTGTAAGTGCCAGACCATTGTCTAAGCTGTGTGAAGGACTGAGGCTTACAGCAAGCAAGACCAGAAGCAACATGGTTTAAATGCCTGATGATATAACACAAAAAACATGTTACTTGTAAATAGGGAAAACAAAAATACAAGTCTCTTTGCTACAGCTGGTCCTGCTGCAGGTACTTCACAATGACACACTGAGTACCATTCCTTTTTCAAGCAGGCAATGCTTAAAGTGTGACAGGAAGCAAATAAAGGCACATGAACAACTCAGCAGAACAAAGGTGTCACCAATTATTTTGTATGACAACTAAACGTTTACATTAAATATGCGACTTTTTCAATCAGTAATAAATGATGAACATGTTCCAACAGATAGTTAAAGCTGGCCTATAATTTAAAATTAAAAGGTATACTCAGCAGATAAACACAACAAGCTTAAAAGTGATATCCAAAGAAAAATTGCATGATGTATGCTGATCAGAAAATGATTCACTTTATGATTGTTACTTGAGTTGCTTGGGCAAAATATCAAGGAAAACAATTAAAACTATGGTGTCTGGAATCATCCCCATACAGAGCTGCAAAAATTACAAAAAGTCAAATATAGCATAACCAGTGGTGTGCATAATACAGATGGGCGATGTGACAGAAGCTATCCAATCTGATTGAGTCACTTCAGTCACCTGATATAGAATTTAGCTTTAGGGTGAGGTTGAGAATTAGGGCAGTTAACAGTGAATTAAACCATTTACCAATTTGACCACACATGTTGATTCAACCACAACCCTTAGTTGATTCATCCACATTCCAGAGTCTACAAAACTACATTTTTTTCAGTATAAATCAGTTTCATGACACATGTAGGTCACCTGGCATTGTTATCAAATGAGAAATGGGCACTATTCGAAGTACTGTGGTACATAGGTGCTATGTACTAGCGATAAAAAATACATTCCTTTCTTACTTTAATTTATGCAATATAGCAGAGCAATCAGCACAGCAAAGCCGTACAGTTCTTACAAATCCTGGACCTATTGGGCTCTACATATGCAGATGGGAGCTTCACTTTAATATATTGTCTTACAACAAAATTACTTCTTCAAAGTAGCGTCTCCACACATACACAATGAAAAAGCATGAATTACCTATGCTAGTCAACCAACGACAATAGAACACATACAAATTCATCTATTTTGTTGCTTAATATTCATATAGTAGCGTCCTCACACACACACACACACACACAATGAAAGAGCAAGAATGACCTGTGCTGGTCAGCCAAGAACGATAGAGTGCATAACAATTCATCTATTTTGTCTCTGAATATTCATACAGATGACAAAAAGGGCTGAATCAACTATTGGCTGTAGTCATGGTCAAATCGGCAAATGATCGAATTGACTGACCCCCGACTGGGCGAAGCAGACGACGTGACGCCATACGGTTTCCGTAACTACGCCCTTTTGTTCCGCCTTGCCTGTAATGGCCGGCGACTGATACGCCTTGTTTATAACGCTTAAACGAATGATTAACACTTAAGCTTTTAGTTTGGTCTATTTAGACTCAAAAGTCACTTTACTTTAGTCATAAGAATACAGCATACACCGCTCCCCTATTTCAGCTATGCAGGAAACCTGAAAATGGATTAAACGAACGCGAGCTGATCAGCTATCACGCACTATACTTTTTTTTTATTATTATGAATCACTACTATGTCTTTTTCTGCTTTTAAATTTCTTGTCAGGCTGGAAAAACTGAACTTTTTATTAGATTCAGTGAGCTGATCATCCTTTCCATTACCCGCCGCTATAATATTCCTAGCGTTTTCGGAAACTTCTCTTCCTTGACTCCTCATATAGTAAGCTGTTACACCCCCTCCGTATTGTCAACGTTCAACAAACGTACATTGAAATATGAAGAGCCTTTTAAGACCACGAAAATAGATCTACGCACACAGCATGAATTAGACCTACAAATTTCTGTATCTAAAAAAAGATTATTAGACAACAAACAAAGCTTGACCTGCACTTGCAGCTCACAATACCATATCATGTGACATTCGAGAAGTCATGTGATAATCATCATCATCAGTCACCTCCCCTATCGTCGCCTACGACTCCATGCCTCGACTTTAACGTCCAAGGTTCCGCATATTAAAAGGGATTTCGCCAAGAACTTCCGCGTGCTTAGCAAAATAATAATTTCTATAAATAATAGGGTAATTAATTAATTATGAATTGCTTCTAGCACATTCTAATCTTTTTATTCTTATAATTATTATTTGTTTTTATAAATCTTTTTATTTTATATTTATTCAAACAGGCATTAAGATCTTTCTGTTCAGATTTTATTTTGTTGTTTCATTTCTTCATTTACGTTTTTGTTATTTATATATCTATAAAGTTTTTTTGATGGTTCGTCACAATATACAGTTAACATCAGTTAAGGAAACCATAACGGATCTAGAGGTATTTATACAATGTAAAATTATAATTGTTTAAATCTTCTTTTTCTTAGTTGTTTAGTTTAAGATATATTTTAACCGCCTGTGCCTCTCAATGCTGTGTATATTAGTAGACCTTTGTACATTGTGATGTATAATATACAGTAAATATACAAGTAGAGTATCATTCTAGGTATTTGGGTTATATGTTTGTATCCAGAATCATAAAAGAGCAGAAAATTAACTTGTATTTCTTTGGATTATTTGACACCTGATGCTTATTTTCATTTTGAAGGTGATTTCTTATATTATCAAATATCCAAAGTAATTTAAAGGTGTCACATGCCATTTTATGTATTGTGTTTAATATCAAGACATAAATATCTCCTCTGGGCAGATATGGAATTCGATATGTGGCATCTGTTAGTCATAAGTTTGCTGCATTCCACTAGCAATGCTCTTGATAATGGACTGGCTTTGACACCACCTATGGGGTGGTTATCTTGGGAAAGGTTCCGCTGTCAGAGAGACTGCATACAATTTCCAGACACTTGTGTGAGGTATGTTGGTATCTGATTCATTAGAAAAGGCAAAGGTGGTGGAAGGAAAGTGTTTCGCTCTGCCTTATGCTTGGCATACCATAGTCAAGATGATCTACTTCCAACTTTAAGCTATTGACATTTTACCTTTACCTGTGTTGGTATATCTTGCTGGTTTGAATTTTTGTAACTTGGATTTAAACACAAAGCTCCTTATCTATAAAACATTATTACTGTAAAAACAAAGGTAGTACAAATAATATGTGGATTTGACTAGACACAGGTGTGTGGATTCATGTTCATGGAAATATATGTATAAATATGCAATATACAACCGTGTGGGTGGGTGTATTTCTGTGGATGTGAAACGAAATTGTTTTCACAAATGTTTCAAACATAGACAACGTTTCATATTAGGTGAATTAAACAAAAAAAAGAATGCAATCTGACTGCAGGAGTTTATTTTCACTCGCTGCATGTGGCTTCATTACAGCGAGAAACTCTACATGGCAATGGCAGACAGGATGGTGTCTGATGGCTACAAGGATGCTGGCTATGAGTATGTTCATATTGATGACTGCTGGGCAGCCTCCAAGCGTGATGACAATGGTCGTCTTCAGGCAGATCCTGTGAGGTTTCCAAGTGGAATTAAAGCACTTGCTGACTATGTATGGGTCATTCCATGATGCTTTTATCTCACACTTCACCATGCTTCTTTTTAACCTTGAGCCATTTGAATGTGATCAGTGTACAAAATATAAAGAGGGATGCTCAACAGCATACATCACCACACTTTAGAATACATGCATTCATCATGCTTGGCATCATACTAAACATGTGAAAAAAGTGATGAGGTAACCAAAAAATATAAATATATTCTCATCAAGAATAAAGTAAAATAACAAATAAAAGATACAATCAACCAAATATAATCTTTAGAGACTATTGAAACATTCATAAAGATGCCAACAGCATTTAAGATTAAGCTTACAACTGTCTAAATCTTGTAAAGAAATTTCTTTATTCTTTATTGTTCCAGATTCATGCTCGAGGTCTGAAACTAGGAATTTATACAGACATTGGCTATGCAACGTGCATGAACCTTCCAGGAAGTGAATTTTACATGCAGACTGATGCCAATACCTTTGCAGAGTGGGGTGTTGATCTTGTGAAGACAGATGGGTGCTATGCAGATTTTCATGAGATGGATGTGTGTAAGTTTCATTTTTGAGCCTGTAGCAGCAGTAAACATCACATTAGGAGCAAAATAAAACCAAACATATATGCGGTAAGTCTGCATTCCTATATAAGTCCAAGCATGTTAATTGTCAAAAACCTGTTTCAAAATTCAAAATGTAAATTCTTCCTACCTGCCATTTATCAAACTGCATGTGGAATGCTTTAGCAGTTACACTTGTCATCATTTAAAATATTTAACACTTTTCAGCATAGATATGTTTAAGAGATTTTTGTCTCTGTTGGTTCTAGCATATCCAACATTTGGGTTTTTCCTGAATAAGACTGGGAGACCTATTGTTTACTGCTGCAGCTGGGTTGCTGCACAAGTGGTTCACCAGATTAAAGTAAGCCACTTGATTGTTGATTAAGACAGCTCTTCCTGAAACAGATTGAAAATGACACATACACGATTTGCTATACATTGGTAAACCATATATACTCACCAGTCTTAAGTGCTACCTATATAATAGCAAAGCTCTATATCCTGTAACAGAACTGTATGCACTGTATGGCATCATTGGTAGCACATCTCTTCATATAAACCTATAAATACAGCTAAACTATCTGGATTATGTTTTCCATATAACCGAATAATGTGTTCCTTGAAATGACAAATAACCTAACAAATTTGCAAAGTTTGTTATAAAAAGTATAATTTTCATGATAGCAAACAGTTAATGAAAATTCTTTTTTTTTTTTCATTCCAATAGCCAGACTATCAGAAAGTCCGACAGTCCTGTAATGTGTGGCGGCAATACTGGGATGTTCAAGACAGTTGGCAGAATATCCTTAACATTATAGACTACTATGGCAACAATGATGGGAACTTTGCAAATTTTTCTGGTCCAGGTGGTTTTTCTGATCCTGATGAGGTAAATGGCTTTTATTGTTTTGTTATTTCTAAGTGTAAGATCTTTGAAAGTGTAAAGGAAGAGAATGGAAAGTTGGCATTGTACACTGTCAGAATGACATACATATCTTTAGTTATACATTGTGTACTGTCAGAATTAAATACATAGCTTTAGTCATACATTGTGCACTGTCAGAATTACATACATGGCTTTAGTCATACATGAGCAGTATTGATAACATTTGGTAGCAGAATTACCTGTAGTCTGCTGTAGCATGTCTACTTAACTTTATAGAAAAACAGGCATTGAAGCATTATCAAAATATTTTCATGAAAAGACCATAAAGCTTTAAGCTTGGGAACATGTTCTATTTCTTTTTTCACTACATGTATTTCAAACATACAGATTGAAACTTTTTCTGCTTTAAGAAATGTTTCTAGCTTGATAGTCTTATGAGCTGTTCAAAAGATTATGTTACCTTATATTTTTTTTAAATATGACCACTGAATACTTTATTTTCATCATATGTTGGAACATGAGTCAGGTATATTTTATGGAGATTATGTCTTATGTTTCAGCTGATAGTTGGGGACTTTGGATTAAGCTACTACCAGCAGAAGGCCCAGTTTGGACTGTGGGCTATGCTTGCATCACCTTTGTTTATGTCTGTAGACCTGCGAACAATAAACCCACTAGCAAAATCAATCCTCCTTAACAAGAGAGTCATTGCAATAAATCAGGATCCGCTTGGGCAGCAGGCAGTTCGTCTTTATGAAGTAAGCAAATTATTTGTATTGTAAAAGGAATATTTTCCTCTGATTTTTTTTTAATCACTGGTTATTTTTAACCTGTCAGGAAGGTTTTGCTACTCTTCTTTTCTTCATTTAAACTGAAGAACACATGATATTTCATCTCCTATTGATGATTCTTCATGATTCTGTTATAAAACTATTGCCTCTTATTTTGGGGGATCTTATTCTGTTTTTTCCCCTCTATCTGTACTATAACCTGTGACACAAAATGTAAGTGTTTAATGTTAAAAAGTCTTAAGACTAAATTCTTAAACTAAATTCATAACAGCACTTTTAATGAACATTCTTTTTTACTCTGCATGTGAAGGTACCAGGTTCCGTATCAGTATGGGTGAAAGCTCTCTATAGCAAAGGAAGCTTCGCAGTGGCTTTCCTGAACAAGGATGATCAGGGCACACCTGCTTACTTCAAGATCTCCCTTGGAGATTTGGGTCTGACAAATTCAAATGGATACAATGTTACAGATGAGTTTGAAGGCACCAGTATAGGCATTTTTAAGCCCACAGAAGCCTTTTATATAAGCATTGATCCAACAAGCATACTACTTACCAAAGTTGTGCCGCTTTAAGATATCAGATCATTTATTGTTCAAGAAATCTGATGTTTTTGGTGTCCACAAATGCATGCAGCAATAATGGATTTATTGATTTATTCAAGATCTCCCTTGGAGATTTGGGTCTGACAAATTCAAATGGATACAATGTTACAGATGAGTTTGAAGGCACCAGTATAGGCATTTTTAAGCCCACAGAAGCCTTTTATATAAGCATTGATCCAACAAGCATACTACTTACCAAAGTTGTGCCGCTTTAAGATATAAGATCATTTATCGTTCAAGAAATCTGATGTTTTTGGTGTCCACAAATACATGCAGCAATAATGGATTAACAGTTCTCTTGAATAAGTACAGTCAAAAAAAAATCTACTCAGCAGGTAAGCAAGAAATTGTAAAGAGACATAGAATATAAATTTATTGTAAATTATATGGTTAAACTGAAATGTGTTTGGTCAAATCTTTACATTCCATATTTTTGAGGGAAACACTTATATCCCCCATGACCACTTTTATTAACGTGTCTGCATTATTGCACATTTTGTGTGAGGGGGAGAAAATGTTTGTTTTATTTAA
This sequence comes from Marisa cornuarietis, assembly GCA_004794655.1. NCBI lineage: Eukaryota > Metazoa > Mollusca > Gastropoda > Architaenioglossa > Ampullariidae > Marisa > Marisa cornuarietis. The sequence continues at coordinate 233,253 of SMMW01000540.1, read as the reverse complement.
CACCTGATTGAGTCTGTGTCATGGCTGAGGAAGAAAAAATATAGCTTGTTCTTTTTCCTCACTTGATTGTAATGCTGACAGCTATGACTGAAATTTGGCAGCCTTAGATTTATTGTACATGCTATGCCTGCCCTGCTTACTGGCATTGTAGAGACAAATTGTAACACATTCTATTATAATTTTGATTTATCATGTTGTATCTCTTAAGAAATATATAGTATGAATGTTTGGACTTTTGCTCAAGTGAGATGTATAATAAGTGCATAAGAAAATTATTGCGCACAAAATGTTTTCCACTGTTGAAGTGTTTTTAAAAGATTTTTTACCAATTCGCTTAATGAGGTCAACAGGTAACACCTGTTAGCTGCATTTTTCAGTGATGCTTTATCTAACGTCCCATTGGTCCTATTCTATCTTTTTTGTGCTGTTTATTACCTTTTGTACAGATGGATTTATTCTTAGCTATCTGGAATAAAAAAAATTACATAAAATGCACATTGATGCCTGCTTCTTAGTTCTGTTGGTGGTATTTTTGTTTTTTTTGTGCTGTTTTGTTTTGTTTTGCTTATCAATTCATAATAAAATCATCAGTAAGTGCAAATAACAGCAAAGATATATGGAAACATTTGTCAACTATTTGCTGGCTGCTAGAATGCTGGATAAAGGTCAAATTCTGTTTTGGTCACAGAGATCTAGGATTTTATTTGTGACACATAGTTGTTTCTTATTCCTTTGTCGCCCTAGAACCTCCTGGGCTGTTGACAGTAGCACCTGTTTGATGTTTCCAGCAAGGTTGTCTACATCACAGCCCACCAGGTTCAGTGCAGAAAATTTTCCTCCAACTTGGATCTTGCAGCGTCTCGGCAGCAGGATATAGTTGATTTGATTATGGAGCAATCCGTCTGAGTGCCATGTGGCCATCCATCTTGTGGGGTGTAAAGTGTTGGCTAAGTTGAGTACTATGCTATGGGGATTACTGATTGCCAGTCAACACTTGCTAGTGCTGGGTTGGGGTTACACAATCGAAATCAAACCACAAATGAAACCATGTCTCTCGACGGCACTACATCTTTTGATCTCTACACAACACGGACTACCCCAGCAAATCCTTAAAAAAAAAACACTTTGTAACAGTTTCATTAATATTTAGACTTGTCACATTGAATATGTTTAGTGCAAATAAGTAATATCAAATCTGTCTACATTACAAGAATAATAATGATGAAGATTTTTATAGCGCATATTCACACTCATAGAAAGCATGCTCTTAGCACTTAAAACGGAGAAGAGACATGGACTAAATGGATAGAACACGAGGAACAGAAGAATAAACGACAGTACTGACGACAAACAGAAAAAAAGATAGAAAACACAAAAAAAGGCACCAAGTAACAGGAACAGAGAATATAGTGATTCTGCAGAGAAAGATGGGTAGAAAAGTAGCAAGAGCGGAAGGGGGGAGAGTAAAAAGGACTAGCATTGTGTGGACTGTCAGGAGTAATGCTCAAGAAAGAGGTGGGTTTTCAGTCAGATTTGAAGGATTACATTGTAGGAAGGTGGCCAATATGGAAAGGGAGAGAGTTCCTTTGTTTTGCTGCACAGTAGCCAAAAATCCTGTGACCATAGGTTGTTCTGGTGACAGGAACAGTTAGGATACGGTCATCAGTCGAAGAGCGTAGTTGTCTGGCCGGGATGTAAGGGAAGAGAAGTTCAGAGAAATAGTCAAGGCAGGAGCCTGCAAAGAAATTAAAACACAGCACAAACAGTTAATTTTGTACTGGATGCGAGAACGGATGGGTAGCCAGTAAAGAAAACGGAGAGGAGTCACATGGTCCCGTTTGGTGGTTCTAAGCACCAGACGTGCAGCGAAGTTCTGTACTTTTTGGAGTCTCTGAATGAGGTATGAGGGGCAGCCTGTGGGAAAGGAGTTGCAGTAGTCGAGTCGAGAAAGAACAAACACACAGACAAGAGTGCTTGTAGCACGAGTAGAGAGAAAGTGGCGGATGGCACTGATCTGTACGGAGCTCATAATAGGCAGACTGGCAGACAGCTGTAACACATTTATCGAGTGTCATTTCAGCAGTGACAATAAATCCCAGATTCCTAACGGATGACATAAAGGTGATGTTGGTTTCGCCCACCTTGATGTGATTGGGCAGACTGACGAGCGAAGGTTGATGTCTTCTTCTACGGCACAAGAGGGCTTTCTGTTTTATCAAAGTTTAGTTTCAGCTTGTTTTTTTACTATCCAGCCCCTGATGTCGCTAATACAAGCTTCTAGAGAACTAATAGCAGACTCAGCCAGTGGAGTGGAAGAGTAAAGCTGCGTGTCGTCAGCATAGGACTGATGAGAAACCTGGTGAGACTGGATTCATGATGAAAGTGGTTTAGTGTAGAGGATGAACAGAACTGCGCCAAGTACTTAGCCTTGGGGAACACAGAGAAGTGAAGCAGGGCGAGATGTCTGATGGTGCTCTTGTATGTAGTCCCAGAGCTGTATCAAAACTATTTTCTCTTTAATCTTAGAGAGAAAAGACAAGTTGGAAACTGGGCGGTAGTTGTTCAGCACATTGACGTCAAGCGTGGATTTCTTTAGAAGTGGCCTCACTAGCGCATTTTTGAACAAAGATGGGAAAACACCTGAAGAAAGGCTGACATTTACAATATGTGTGATGGAAGGAAGTAAAATATCTAGGCACTCAAGCAGAAGGCTAGTGGGCATTGGATCAAACGCGCAAGTTGTTGGTTTAGCTTTTAGAATAATCGCTTACACATCGGCCTCAGAGACTGGTAGAAATTCGGTCATAGAGCATCTTGGGAGGACATCACGGGAGATGCTGTCAAGCGCCGACGCCGAGTCTAAAGATGATCGAATGTCTGATATCTTTCTGGTGAAATAATCGCTAAAAACTTGCGGCAGCCGTGAAACTGGGGACGTAGTGGACAGTGGTGTTGTGCGAAATCCAGTCATTTGATTGCAAATGGCAAATAGCTTCTTGGAGGAGGTGTAGTTAATTATTTGGCCCTGAATATATGATGTTTTAGGCTTGTAAATGCGTTTTGCAACGCTTCGCTTTGCGGCGTTATACATTTCTTTGTGGATGGCGAGTCTCACAGACATAAGTCTGTGGCGAGTCCAGTCTTCCGCCAACGTTCGGCGAGCAACATAGACTTTTAAATTCTGTTTTTATTATCTTCATGATGATGATGATGATGATGATGTCAATTTGTAATGCGCAGGTATCCATTCGGAAGAATGCTCATTGCGCAGCAAAAAAAAAAAAAAAAAAAGTAAATAAATAGATAAACACCAGGAAAGTAAAAAATAAAGACACCAGTGTTGCTTGGTTGTTTAAGTTTAAGTCCGTTTTTAAATAAACAGATGGGTCTTCAGTCTTTTTCGAAACGTGGTTGGTGAGGTGATGGTGGACAATTTTCAGCTGGATCTTCGTTGGGAGTGATGCTTTCATCGCATAGTATCTCATCTTCGCCAGGACGCTTGTCGACTTTTCGTTCACTTAAAGACCACATTATTATTATTTACCTACTTTCTTTGATCGAATCATAGCTTGTGATCGAATCTACTTGTGCTGTGTTTTATTCGTCTGGCGACCGAAAACACTGTTAGATCGACCATTTTGCCTAGTTTATCGATCGATCATGCGAACTTATGATTTTTTAGTGCTCCAATGCACTGTTTGCAGTAAGTTTAGCGAAGATCTTCGTTGGTGCTGAAGTCTTCAGAGAGAAAAGAAGTCTGTCATCATAATCATTAATTCCCAAATGGCCTAACTTGCAGCTAATTTAAAGTTTCGACTCATTTGAGAACCATTTCGCAAAATGAGTGCAAAAGCAGTGCCCAAGAAAAAGGAAGGTGGATCAGATACCTTTTTTGATTTAGAACAACAGTTCATTCTTCGTCTTCCTCCAGTACGTGATTTTTTTATGCGTTTCGCCTCTACCGACCGTTAGAAAACATGCGCTTAACTGTCAAACGCGTATCTTGTTTGTTTTTTTCGACGATTTGTTATCGTTAAATCAAGATCTTACGCTTGTAGCCTTTTGCATGCAAAAAACTATAACAAGTGCACAAAAACATTATATAGTTTGCTAGAAACCTAATACAAACAAAATGCAATCAGGTGATAACTACAACATTGTTTTGTTTCCTTGATATTTGGTTACACTGGGTCGCTTTAATTTTTACTTTTTCAACCCCATGATCTGTAATAAATAATGAGAGCATTTGAAGTTTTTGAGGAGAAAAAGTTATGTATGCATCATGCATTTTCACTGTTTAACTTTTTTATCTCATTGTTTTGTAAAGTCTTTTTAATGGAACTGTTTAGTCTCAGAACAAATGCAGAATATTTACAACTCATATATATCTATCACCAGTTCCGAATATATGACTTGAAAAGCCTTTCATTTTTAACAGCATGGCTTCACTTAAGATATTCTGACTGGAAAAAATAAACATCTTTTGCTCAAGTCACAGGATGATAGGTTACATGTCTTTGCTCATTTTTTGGCAGAACTTTGATATTGGGTAAGACGTGACATAATATGCCGGTCTGTGTTATTTTGTCAGAGGTTAGGGTTTGGGGTAGGGTTAGGTTTAGGTTTAGTTTATTAGGTAGGGCCTACATTTGGGCAATCGAGTGTGGAGCGAGTAGACGACAAATGCCGCGAGCCATTTTTGTTATGCCCGTTGCGTCTTACCCCATATCAAAGTTGTACCCCTTTCTTTTTTAAAGATAAACTGTTTACCCAACACAAGGTAAACACTTTTGTTATGAAGTTTCCGCAAGTTATGCAAGAAGGAATAAATACAATGGTGCTAAAACCCTTAGCTCTTTTATCACTATCACAATATACTAGTCCTTCCATTTGTTAAATTTGAGTTAATCTGTAATTTTTGTTCAGGGCCCAGCTGAAGAGCTCCGACAAGATGTGCAATCAGGAACACCCCTTTTGAAAGATAAACTTAGTATTGAGTTGGAATCAGACATGCGTCATGGGCGAGTCAGATATGATAACTACATCTTCAATGCTAAGGTAAATAAGGCGAATTTTACAATACATTAAAACACTTCTTGTAATGTTTTAAGCATGGCTTCTTATTTACACTGATATCTCTCAAGATAGAAGCAATAAGATGTTTTATCTGGGAGGACATTTGCAGTGTTGATTGCACAATAGAAATAATGTTATTTACTCACTTTTAATTTTGTGATCTGCAGCTCTTGTTGTGGAGTTATCAAATAAAGCCATACCCTACCCTTTCCTTTTGTTGCCTTTAACACTTTGGGCCCAAGGTATTTACCAGGTAATTCTTGCTGCTACAGAGTTAATAAGCAGAGACCAAAGGTTACACGACAACTGTACTTGATAGTCAAAAGCCAGAGCGCTAATTTTCCCTAATAAATCAGGTTTCTATCATTGCCTGGTTGAGCCTTGAGGTAAGCTGAGGACCTGCACATTAACCAAAAGGCTATAGAACTTTGCTGCTTCTGTTAGATGCGTTAACAACAACAGCAACAACAAAATCTTGCGAAATAATTAATAGATTCCATAAAGCTAGCCGCTGACTTATGAGTGCATGGGTACAATTTGTAGAATTTTTATTTCTTTTATTACAGCTTGTTGACCTGCCTTGTGTTGTGGAGTCACTGAAGACAGTAGACAAAAAAACATTCTACAAGACTGCTGATATATGTCAGGTGTGGAACTTTTGTTTTGCAATTGTTCTGTATGATTATCTGTTCTTCTGACTTGTAAACATTCCTGGGAAAAAATTACTAATATTTGTCCCATTTTAACTTAATGAAGTTTTTTCTTGTCTGTTTTCATTTTTCGTGTGAAGGTACACAAGTTGTAAATTTTATTACCAAACAATGAAAAAATTATTTCAGATACTGGTGTGTAGTACAGAAGATGAGGTCAATGTTGAAGATACAGACAGCCCCAAAAAGAAAGACAAGGACAAGAAGTTCCTTTGGAACCATGGCAGTAAGTACTTAAAATCTGAAGCATTTTTATGATGACATTATGGAGGTTATGATCTGATTTGTAATGGCAATGACCATGATGAATTTGATGATCATACTGTCAATTCATGGACTTTTAACTTGTATCATGATTATTCTTAGAGAAAACTTTGGAAAATGCATGCTGAGTAGTCTTTTTTTTTACTTTTTGTTATACTACTAGAGTGTTTCTAATGGATGAGCTGTGTATGTAATCTTACTTTATAGCACTGACAACAGTTGAAAACTTGAAAAATGTAAATTTAGGAATGTTTTGGAGAGCATAGAAGGATCTGATAGTTACTTGAATCATGCAAGTATTAAATTCATCTTGTTTTAAATATTTTAGATCCTTGTGCTCATAAATAATTTTTGTGGGGTTATAGAGAGTATATTTAACCTTTCTTTTAGTAACACCACCTCTGAAGAATGTTCGCAAAAGACGCTTTCGCAAGACATTGAAAAAAAAGGTGAGAACTTAAAATGTTGTAGATATTATTTCTAAAAAAGATAGGCCAATAACCCATACTATCACATTATGTTACTTAACCAAAACCCATGGCCTCATACCATTCTCCTAAAAACTACTAAACAGTGTCAGGAATTTATCTTCATAATATAGTTCTCCAGTACTTCCTACATTTATTTCAAATTCATAAGTGAAAGCAAGTATTTAGTGTTATAAATCTTCATTATATGTAGCGAGTAAGAATAGCTGTAAAATACCAAGGTCTGTTTTTAACAGTACATGGATCAGCCAGAACTGGAAAAAGAAGTCCGGCGCCTGTTCCGTTACGATGCAGAGGCCATAGATGTTAAGTGGGAGGTGTTGACAGAAGATGAGAAGCCACTGTCAGATTCTGGCCAGACATCTGGTCACATCCAGGCAAGTGGAACTGTAAGCAATGCTGATGGAACTCTGCGACGACAGGACACGTCTGGACTTGATGTTGGTAAGTAATATTGGTGAATTTCTAGTTACTATGAATATTTTTTATATAAAAAGGGTGATGTTTTCAGTGACAGTATATTTCACACCAATATCACAAATGTGCATGGAGGAGGCAAATCCATCCAAACTTGTAGCAGAAATTCTAAAACTGCATGAGCTGGAAATTGTAGTTTTCTGTGAGAGTTTTTTTGTGAATTGGTTAAAGAAGATTCCTTCTTCTACACTGTGCTCAATTTTAGGAAAGAAATCCTACTTGTGATAAGAGTAACATAAGACAGGCAGAGCTTTAGATTTATTTTGTACAATTTAACGTTCTGCAGTGAAAATTAGATTTGTGTGGTATAGCTAGTCCTATAATTACACATGATCACATAGGAGTGGACTGAAGGCACAGCAATAAATTCCCGCAGATCTATTAATAACTTCAGAGTTATTATTGTCTATGTGTATTTTCGTTTTGTAAAGTACTTTGAACCTGCTTTGATGGTTCAGAAAGGCACTTTAGAAATCAACATCATCATTTTAGTGGTACATATGGCTAACATCTTTCATCATAAAAGTTGATTGCCATAGTGCATTTACTTGACATTTCAGCCTCATTCTTTGGGGAGCTAAGTAGCTCAGATGATGAAAAGGATTTGAACATCATGGACAGCGGAGAGGATGATGCTTCAAGGGGACCATTCATGCAGCAGATAGGTGAAGCTAGCATGGACCGCCCAGCTAGCGAGAGTCAGGACATAGGGGGTGATGCAGACACAGGTAACTGTTTTCATTTGTTGGATGATGTATCCACATAATCAATCATTGGACCAGTTCTGTTTTATGGTATGAGATACTGTCAGCCATTGTTTTATGTACAATCTTTTTATTTAAGCCTCAAAATACTGCACTTTTTCAAATACTATTTGTCAAGTCCTAGATCCTATAGCTAAGAGCAGGGCCGCTGAGAGCCAGCCCGGGCCCTAGGGCAGTGGACATTTCTGGGCCCCTTACATTAACCATTAACTGTAATCATGAATTTTTTCCCAGTATACAGAGGTAGGCTTATAAGTTATAATTATAGACTGGCAATATCTGCATCACTTTTTAGTAACGTAATATAGACAGCAAACAACTAAGATCTACACCAAACTGTGGTTTGGAAGGTATGATGGGTGGTAAACGAGCACCATGCACCAAAATAAAAGAATGCGTATATATATTTTATGAGGACTTTAAGTAGGGTTGGGAGGTGGTACTCGGTCAATTCAAATTTGGAAAAGTTTGAAAACCTCTTATCTACACCACTGAATGAGATGAGCATAGACTTGTGTACATGTCAGTGGTCAGTAAATAAGGAAAAATGATTTTGCATTTGCAGCCATGTTACCATATTTGTTTTCATTCATCGGAGATTTACTTTAAAAAAAAGAAAACCAATATGCTGACCAAACCCAGGCCCCCCTCACACCCACGGACCCGGGTACACCAGACCCCCCTCTCGCCCCCCCCTCATCAGGCCTGGCTAAGAGAAAAGAACAAATATTATATATTTTACTTTGACAAAACAGAATTATTTAATGGTCTTAAGGAATTCTATAATCAAGAATTCACAAAGTCCAAGTTTCTTTCTTCTGTGCTTTGAACAAATATGCCACAGAAAGAACTTTTGTATTACTAACTAGATCTGGCAGGCCCTTCTCCACTGGTATATAAATGTGCTTTGTCTCTTTAGAAGATTTACAGGAAAAATTGTCAGAGCTTGTACAGCAGCTTGAAGAGATTCGTGATAAACGGCTTGAGATGGAAGCTCAGATGGCAGAAGAAGACAATGATCTTATGAGAGTAAGAAATTTAAGTATGACACAGAATATGCACATGTCCACACACTCTCTACTCTTCATCGCTTAGAGCTGAGCAGTTGTTGGCATATCACTATAAGTTCATGCAAATAGGTTTGTATTGAAAGATGATGATGATGTCCAAGATTTTACATCCAAGTCAACATAGTGACAAGGATAATAAATTAATTGAACATGCATGTTCTTGACAATAGATGTGTCTACTATTTGTTACTAATGATAACCTGTACTGCTTTAAAGGTGCTGGGCCTGGAGTTTTAAATGCTGATAGCATTTTGCATCCCATAGGAGTAGTACATGATAGAGGAATGGTCATCACTTGGTTCAATAATTGCAAAACCAACTATATTTCTGGCTGCTCTGTTACGGTGGGATTACAGGGCTTACTCCAGTTATTTTTTTAATTTCCAAGTCATACCCTTTTCTAAAGTACTTAAGTGCTTTTGTAAATGGCATGATTTACAGAAATACAGTGTTCATGAAAATAATTTTATTGCTAGGACAAGTTGCGTGAAGACTTGGAACGCTTCTTGCAGGAAGAGAGTCAAAAAGAACAAGAGGTATGCAGAACAATAGTGTTGATCTATGTATGACTGTATATTTCTAGATGGGCAATAAAATCAAGATTGGTTTCCATTTAATGAATCCACTAATAATAAATACTAATAAATGCATGATTTGCATAGAACTCACTCGTGGTCATAAGTAGTGTGGTCTTAGGGCTTGAGACAAAAACAAGACATGGACAACAAATGAAGGAATGGAAGGATAAACAAAAGTACTGATGACCAATAAAAGACAAATATAGAAAATGCAAAGAGGCATCAGGTAACAAGAATGAAGAGGGTCATGATTCAGCAGAGGACGATGAATAGGGAAGTAGCAATAAACGGAAAAGGGGGCCGAGGGATTGAAAAAGGAGTAGCATTCTGTGGACTGCTATTAAGAGTAACGTTCAAGGAAGAGGTGTGTCATCAGTACACATTTAAAAGATTCAATGGTAGGTAGGCAGTGAGTATGGAAGCGGGGTGAGCTCCATTGCACAGTAACTAAAAATCATGTGACCGTATGTTCTGGTTAATTATGATGGAAAGGGACGTTGTTGTTGGTTATAGAGGAGTTTTAGCTAGATATTATTGGTAAGACAAGAATTTTTAGCTAGATATATATATATATAAAATAATTAATTTATGGAATGCCTTATCTCACCTACAAAGGCAAACTCAAGACCCTTGCACACATGAAGTTGCATGAGAACACAGTATACATTAAATGCACTATCATTTAAATCATAACACTCAGGCACACACGCACACACATAGGGTCAAGGAAGCTGGAGTACAGGGAGAAAATCACTGGTGATCAGCCCTGCAAACAACTGTCGAATTCAGAGAGGTATGTCAAAGTGAGATACAAACCTATCTCACTGTTGTGGTGGCAGGCACTTTAACTGCTGCATTAGCAACCACCATATTATATATTATTGGTTTTTAAAGGAGATCTAGCTAGATCTCATTCATTATAAAAATTTTAGTTATGCATATTTTTTTTTTTGCAGTATGAGATACTGTCAGCAATGCTGAACCAAGGATGACCTGTATAATCTTCAGAGACTGTGCTTGCATGGATGCGTTTGAGTGCCTATCATGTGATATGTAAATTTTCTCATGTATTAAAGATTTTAATACAGATCTGGTGTATTCTGGATTTGCTATATTATAAAAAGACAAGGAAGCAGACGAGAAAAGTGACTTTCAACATTTTTTAATGTAATGAAAGCATTGCCACATATATAATGAGGGTATTTCGTCTGGTATGCAGCACATGCACAGTACACACTTGTCGGTGATTAAAACATAAGAGGGAGTCAGTTAGTTAGCCAGTCAGCTGCCTTTATCAAGACATACAAGCATAAAGAGATGGGTAGAAAAGATTACTGTTATAAACTGTCGTAATGGTAAATTTAGAAAACGGCAGGAGAAAAGTAAGCATTCTGCTTTCCCAACAATAAATGACTAAAAACTTGGAAAATGAACATTGTGGTTTTAAGTAATATGAAGAGAGAACTTTGTGCTGACAGCAAACTTGGTCAATATTTTGTATAAAGATTTAAGATAAATTACTCATGTTTAATCAGCTGAATCCTAATATTACATCATGGGTATGAAAGTTAGTGAGGGCATAGAAGCATCATCAGAATTTTTACTGAGCATGCAAGGCAGCCAGCCCCATAAAAAGATGCCACATGCAGAAAAAGAACAGCCTGTCCGAGATGAGAGCTGAACCCAGGATAGTCAACCCTCACTATATTGGTGTCAGGTGCTAACCGTTTTGCCACCGGACTGCCCCTTATTATTCATGGACGTATCATCAATAATTAATGGAGTGTTATGGACTAGTAAGATTGCAGGCAATATTGGTAGACTAGAAATGTAAAGAAAACCCAACACGGTCATCATTGCATAAAATATATTGATATACAGTACAGACTACTGTTTTACTTTTTGTGTTAAATATATTTACAAAAAAAATTTTTGTTGTACCGAAGGTTTGGGTGGGAAAAGGGCTAGAGTTATTCAAGAATGTTTCATAATCAAGAGGTTCAGGGCCCCCACAAATACCAAATATTTATAAACTAAGAAAAAATTCCCCCATCCTTCACTTAAAAGTTTTACAGGTCATGAGTCCCCTTCACCACCTTTTTTTAGGCGTTCAAATGACTCGATGGTCTTCCTGATCCCATCATCCAGTGAAACCAGTGGCTTATACTTCATGTCCTTTTTGGCACGATCACATAGGTAGAAGTGGTGTGTGCCTGCCAAAGCAACCTTCATAGGTGTGAATGAAGGAATAAAATGGTAGAAAGGAGAAAGCAGCCTACTAAGCAGCATCAGAAAAACTGCTATGAAGTAAACCAGGAGATATGGCAGATGGTACTTGGGGGCATCAAATCCCATGCCAGTAACAATCTGTGTCATGAAAGTCCAGAAGTAAACTGGCTCATCATTGGTGATGTTGTATGCCTGAAAGAGAAGGAAGTGTTTTTGTTCAAAAACATTTTCATTTATAATCTACAGAATATTTTACCAAAGTGGATATTCTGCACATTAAATATATATATATATATATATGTGTGCCACACAAGTCTGTTAATGAGGACTGGAGAAAGGAAAATTTTACATGTTCCAAGGCAGTAGATGTGCACATCACCTGCATAATAAATATGTTTGCCTTTTCACACTTCTAGGAGCATTACTATTACCAAAAACTGACTGCTCTATGAAGCCGTTTTGTTACTGATAAAAGCAGAACACCATTTAAAAATAGAATACAAGCCATTTATTAAACAGAATTATCCCATTTTGTATAACATGAAGCCCAGATGTGGACTAAGTTGATTATTTCACCACATGAAAAAACTGAAAATTGAGCATCTGCATACCTTCCCACAAACAACAGAACCTCCTCCCAGGTTTTCACTAGCAAGAATGTGCCCATGGACTACATTTTCAATGTAGGTGAAGTCTACCAAGTTTCTTCCATCACTGAAACAGGAAATAAAGTATCTAAAACGCTCTGAAAATGAAATAAATATTTCTCCCATTTTTCACCTCTCCAATCCTAGAGTTAATTCATATGTTTGCAGAACGTAAGGAGATGTAGGGCTGTAGTTTATTAGTGAGCTGCCAATCTGATGATAAATTTTTCGCTCTAAATTTGTTCCTCTTACCACTTATTCACATTCTTACATGCATGAGATATCTCCAAGATATTTGGGCTGCCTTTGCAGCACAAAAGACACAAATATCGATATCTCTGTCCTCCCACGAAAACAAAATCCAAACTCCTTTTCAGTGGGATGCTGTGATTTTACATTCTTGAGAGGATGATGCCAAGATGTGTATGCATGTGTTACTGCTAGAAAATAGGTGTTTTACACTAAGCCAGGCTATATTATGACAAAACAGCCAGTCCTGCAAATAAAAGTTACATGTAGAGAGAACAGTGTGCCCCAAAAGAATGATCTGAACCCAGGGACTGCCAGGGCTACTAGATCAACTGTTAAACCACTAGACCAATGGAGGATGGGTAAAAAAACAAGTTTTCTCTTTAACGATGAGTACACACTAATGATTTTCATTACTTTACTTGTGAAAGCATCAAAACTTCTTTGTCAATATTTTCAACGGCACCAAAAGGATTTTGTTAAATTACAAAAGATTGATTTAAATATTTTGTAAGCCAGTTATCAAGCACAACAAGCATTTTAAATAAACGAATGTTTATCATTTTTATGTAAGTTAAGCTCAACTATCATTTGTCTCATGAAATGTCTCACTTTGTATATTAATATACGCACTCAACCAAACTGGACTACAGTGTTGCGCTTACCCAATGATAAATTTAAATTTTCCACGCCGGGCTAGGTCCACAGCTGTAGGCAGAAGATACTGATCTCTGGGACCAAAGATGCCATGTGGCCTAACAGCACAGGTGTAAAAGTCCTTTGTATTTGCAGCCAAGACAATCTGAAGAAACATCACAGCTATTTAAATAATCATATCATTTCAATGATGTTTCTTTTAAAATCAGAGTCTTTCTAAGCATAATACATTGTCTGACAATTTCCACTTGAACTTGATAAATCTGTGCAAATATCAAACAAAACAAAACTGATAGTCATTTAAGATACCAAACCAGAAATATTAATTTGTCCTGTCCTATTCAACTCTAACCATGGTTCCTTCTCCTTGAACTTAATCTAAAAGCCGACATGTAGATAAGGCTCTTGCCAATCTCCCTTTTGAATTACTCAATGGCAATCATCTGTCCATGAAATAATGACAACATTTATAAAAAAAAATGTTTTTTTTCAATGAATTCCATTGACCCCTGGAACCATTATGTCAAAAGCTAAAATAACAGGCACAGTAATCTCATTTCTGTGCAGCTAAACGTCAGGTATGAGCCACATCCACCCAATCACGTTACATATATTTAGAGACAAGAATCCTATTGTTATTTTTATTGACCATAAAGGTCCTAAAATTGTAAGTCTCTTTAGGCCTCTGTCAAATTTTCTTTATATTTTGAGACTGGATTTTTTTGCAAATATCCTAACATTTTAGAATAACAAGTCTATAAATCAAATGAAGTTGGCTGTCATTAAAAGCATTTATTTTAAGACCAGGCAGGCAACTACAACTTCATTAACAGATCAGGTGCACTCAATGATTCGCAGATTGTACCCTTATCAAAATATCTTAGCAAATACAGTAACCCTTGCTGCACAATTAAAAAAACTCATTCACTTAATTCCTTAAATCGTATCAGCAAGCAAGCACAAAACAAATTTCTTCAAATGAACTGAAGTCAGCAAGAAGTCTCAGCTCAAACACGCATTATTCAGAATACCATTGCAAATGCTCCCCCAAATGCTTCTATGCAGAATATGACTCATGCAATTTAACTGCCCAGACAAACTGATTATGACTACAATAGAAGCTGCATTGCTGGAGCCAGTGAAAGCACCAAGTGTGTAGCGCTTGAAGGACAAATACTAAACTGACACCTTAAATTTGCTAAAAGTTAAAATCATGTCTGACCTAAGCCAAAACAAAAATGTGCAAGCAAACAAAACATAACTAACAAAAATAACACCCATATGTCATTTTCAGTACAAACTGTACTGTGTTTTAATTTCTTTGCTGGCTCATGCCCTATTTCTCTGAACTTCCCTTACGTCCCAACTAGACAATTTTGCTCCTCATCTGACGACTGTATCCTAACTTTTCCTGTCACCAGAACAACATATGGTCACGGGATTTTTAGTTACTGCTCAATGAAACAATGGAACTCACTCCCTTTCCATATCTGCCACCTATCCACTATTGAATCCTTTAAATGTGCACAGAAAACGCACCTCTTCCTTAAACATTATTCATAACACCAGTTTCCACAATGCTAGTCTTTTTTCACACCCTTCCCCCCATTTCCGCTTAATTCTACTTCCCTGCTCATCTTCCTTTTGCAAAATCACTATACTCTCAGTCCTCGTTACTGGGTTTCTTTGTGTTTTCTGTATTTGCTTTTTTTCCATTATTCGTACGGTTGTTTATTCTTCTGTAGTTAATATGTTATTTGCTTGTTATTTGTCCCTCATATGTTACCCATGTCTCCTTAGAAGTGTGAGTATGCGTTAAATAAATTTTGCATTATTATTATTTTCCCGAACTTTAAACCCTGCATAATGACATCCCCCACCTTTTTGTTTATAACCTCAAGGACAGTGATGTTGCAATTGCAAGTGCTAACACTTCACCAATTTTATGCTGCACAAATTTGAGCAAATAAGTGAACAACAGTTAATCAGCTTGAATGCTATCTAATAACAAGATGAGCCCAAGAAAGTACCAAAGAGAAGCAAGCTAAAAACAAAATTGTAAGGGAAGCCAAGTCTAAAGATCATAAAAGGATGAGCATTTTAATGTAGAAACATACAAAAGCTAGTATATCTTATGATGGCAAAATCTGCTGAATTTGTCTTCACACTCACAGCTTTATACAGAAGGCAGTTTTGAATGCAAGTCCAGGTTTAAAATTAAGACACATCTTTCAGATCATGTTTTCCACACAATACAATGTGCATTCTTTTTTTTTCTTCTATACCTAGTTTTCCTCAGTCCTCTTTTTCAATTTGTCCGTCCATAATGTCCTTTTATTGTGTGAGTGTATGTATGAGAGAAAGAGAGAAAAAGAATGCATGACAGACACAGGCAAACAGAGAATTACAAGAAATATGGTAGTGATAATTTCTGATTCTACAACAAGTTAAACTTTTTAACAGACTACCAAGAGTAATTGAGGTTTGACCACTTATCCTCCTCACCTTTACACCCAACATACTTATTTTGCTCAGAAACAAATATATGCTAACACATTCTCAGAGGTGAAATTGAAGGAGGTGCTTATTGCCAATAGTATCCTTTAACATCAAGTAAGGAAAAATAGATATCTGTTGAGCGCAAAACAGTTACTGTAAATGTGAAATATTCTGGTATTAACATATTATGACCTAGGTAACTAGCTGTGGTCTCCCCACAGTCAGCAGTGGCCACTACAGGGAGGTCTCGAGCTGAAATGCTGAGAAATATTTTACATCAACAGAAACGGATATGCTGTATAAAAGAATTGATATCTTGTTAATTTAAGCTGTTCTTGCTGTTATAAGAATTCTCAGTCTAAAGAAGGAATGATTGATAAAGTGTTAATCAGGTTGAAAATACAAGCTGCAAAATTGTAGGCAAAATTTTTAAGTCAAAAATAAAAGCCACTGATCTTTGCATCATCTTCACTTTATTATTAAACAGCATTCATGGACTTTTGAACTTTTGTCTGAGCTTTTAACTTCTGATGGCAATGAAGGCTGTGTATTGTACTGTGGTCAATAAACGTACAGCATCCAGTTTAGAATGACATTGCTCTAACAGCAGCCTACTTTGAAGTTTTACCATGGGATGAGCTTTTGACATCTTTCTAAAATACAAGTGAGGATTCAGATGTTGCATCTTATTTTCAAAGAACAGTTATTCATTAAAATTTTGGGAATCCCTTTCTAGTAATAAACTAAACCCAGTCACTCAAAAATAATTTTGTGCTTGGGTTAGCCTTGAACATGTTCTTCTAACATTATTCATCAACTATAAATTACCACTTAAATAAACTTTATTCTGCAGTCACATAATAAAGAGAAGTGTACTTGTTATCAGTGAATGATTTAGACTGCTTAAACACCACTTGATGAATCAAGTTTCACGGACTAACAAACAACAAAAAAAAAGAAATGCTCAACGAAAAACCAAATTACAATGAGAATATATGACCAGAGACACTCTCTTTAGCATCTCTGATATGACATATTGTAATGTGATATACAAATTAAATAAAAATGATGTATATACACCTGCTCTCAAAGCCTTTCCACTGCTGGGTTTATTATAAAAAGAACTGGACACATTGTCTTTAGGAAAGTGGTGAGTGTGCAACAGACACAAGCTGGCCCTAAAACACCTTATAGTCCCTTTGGGATACTAAACTGATTTCACTTACACAAAAGGCATCATTTAAAAATTATATCTACAATCACCTTTCTCTAAATAAATTTTCTAATACTGCCAAATCTTTCAAAACTAAAGAGAAAGACATAAGAAAATAAAGTATTAAATTAAAAAAATCAATTTGATCACATACAGACACATAAATTTTACAATGAGTTTTTTAAAGTAGCAAAAGAAGGCTTTCATGAAGTCCATAATAAATAGAATACACCAAACAAATTATAATTTGTACCTCACTATACATGTACAAAAATATCTGAAAGGCTTCCATTTTCTTCTAGGGAAAAAAATGACATCAAGCACCAAAATCCAAACAAAGAGGTACTGAAATGCAAGACCTATTACAAAATACAACTTTCATCAATAACTAAAATTCTCAGGGTAAAATGACTTACCTGCTCTTGTATAATTTTGGTCTCTGTATAAGCATCAATGGGTTGAGCAGCATATGGAAGGTCTTCATGGCCACCCTTGATGTCTTTCCCTTCATATACAACACTGGCACTGCTAGTTAACACAAGGCGCTGTTGCACAAAACCCAATAATAACAATTACAGTTTTCTCTTCTCACTTTCTGATGAGTAGTTCAGCTAAAGATATCTAACTAAAGTCTAACTTAAAAATACAAAGTTTCATAAACGACTGGTGGTGAACAAAGTAAAGCCTACTATATATGCTTAGTGGCTAACATCCTTTAGCTTCTTATCATTTACACATAAAACTAAGTGGTTCTGGTACAGACAAATAAAATAAAAGGAATTCTTGAAAAAACTTGAAAAAAAAATTATCAAAAACTTATGTAAACAAGTTTGTTGCACCAAATTAGACAATACTGTAGTAAGAAAAGGTAAACAGGGCTGACCTGAACTCCTGCCCATTTACAAAGCTGAATAAGGAGTTTTGTGCCCTCTACATTGACTTTATGAAACAGCTCACGGTTGTTGCTGAGTGGTGATGGTGAAGCACAGTGAAATACGCAGCTGACTCCTTGTATGGCTGCCATTAAGTCCTGAATAGTCACAAACATTCTTTTGTGCTGCTTTTATTAATAACAAACAACTGTGTAAGCAGTTTTATGTTTGTGTAAATGGTGTGAGTGGGGTTAATAAGACAGTGTGCATTACATTAATAAAAAAAAAGGACAAGTCAAAAAAATGCAAAAATTATTCTACTTTAATCTTATTAATTTTTATGCATTATCATGTAATAATATTAACAGGCACAGTGTTAAATTCATTCAAACTTTCTGCAAACATAATGTATTATTTTGCAACAGACTTCTGTATCACAGTCATGGCACAATGAATAATTTAGCATAAGTTATTCTAAATCATATGCAATCTTCATGCTGCCGTAGTGTAAAAATATGTGTGAATAAAATAAATCTACATTACGTGACATAAAAAAATTAAACAGATAGTCACCTCTTTCTTACATAAATCTCCAATAATGAAAGTAATTTTTTCATTTTCAAATGTTTTTCTAATGTCAAATACTCTGACTGAATAGCCACGCTCAAGAAGATGCTCACACAAATGTCGACCAAGGAAGCCACATCCACCTATTACCAAATAATCCTAAAAACACATACAGAAAAACAATTATTACAGAGGCTAACATATAAGGAACAATAAAATGTGTAATACAAACAATAAAATAGAAACAAAGGCCTCAACCCTTTCCAAAATTAAATATTTTATTACATTTCTCAATGAAGAATCTATTCAAAAATCAAGGGGTCACTTATTTTAATATTTTTCAGCCATAAAACAGTTTTGTCCTGTCTGGCAGTCATTCAAAGTACTTAAAACAAAAAAGACCGTCTGCTCTGAGCACTAATTCTCTCATCATAGAACGATGCATACATCATCATATGCATGTATACAACCTTAGCATATTTGTGACTTTGTGGTAGTTCTAACCATTCCAGTAAAAAACAAAGCTTGTGAGATCCCTGAAAATAATTATACAGTGAAGCATATTCACATGTTGGAGATACAAACTCAGTATTAGTTTGGTAGAATGCATTGCTACTACTTCTTTCTCTTTTAACATAATTGTTCTCAAAAACTCTCATGGGCGCACCAAATCAGTAAAAAAAAAAAAAAACTTATGTCAAATCCATACTTTTAAATATTAGTTGTTAGTATTACTCTGCAACGGCACTGTTTCTAATCTGGTACTCGACCTCTTCGCTTCACGTAAATAGAAGTACCTACCTCTGAACAGTGAATGTCAAGTACACGAATAAAGCAGATAGCACAAACGATTCATTCTAAAACAATAAATTAATCTGACACTATTACTTCTTAATTCTACCGCTTAAGTCACATTGCATATTAGTATATATTTGCAGGTGCACTGGCATGTTAACGGCGCGACTGCTAGTAACAATCATTATCAACCTTTGATTCTTTTGGTGCCATTATTTACTTCTTCAAGAAATAAGCAGATAACGGAATCACAGCACAAGATTTTGTCAACGAAGTCATCAGTAGTTGTATCCCTTGATCGTACGATGGCTCACAAGCTCTACTTTATGAGTGAATTGTCATGTGAAGAGTCGCGCGATAAGGGTAGCAAGAATGTGTGTCGTGACTAAAAATAATATAAATTCAAAATGTAAATTTTAAAATATTCAAACTCATAATTTTTTCAAGGAATTAAATTAATTTAAAAGGGATATGAAGTGTTGTACTAAGAGCATTATGAGAACCCTAAACTTATTTTTTTCTACTTTCGGTCTCTAAGGCCTTACCGCGTCCATGATAGCCATTACGTTTCCTGTTACTGTCAAGAGCAAAATTAATATTATAATTTTTAAGAAAATATAGAGAAGGTAATTCCATAACTCTACTGATAATTAAAACATCACATAAAATTAATATAAACAGAACTTGTGTCAGTTTTATCTGAATTTATCGAGCTGATTTTCTCTGCGGTCTTTTCTTATCCGGGCAGTTTGGCGGGGTGTTCGTCTCGAAGATCAACAAAAGCGGTTCAGCAAGAAATCAGTTAATCAATATGGTAAGATAATAATATTGTCTACGTATTATTCGAATACTAATTTTTATGAAACATTATTTTTAGAAGCCCAAGACGATGTACAGACCTGAAAAAGGTGTGCTAGCTTTTAATGTTTAGAAATTAATGCGTTAAATTTGCGATTGCGCACGATTCAATGATAGAATGAAGCTACCGTTCTTCGGTGTGCACCCGTGCATAAACTATGCGATTAAAGATTTAAAAAATCATAATTTTGTGCGCAAAAAGCAGATTCAAATTTTGACTTTTGAAATGCATATACTGGCAGAGTTTATCTACTTGAGGAAAATGCTAACATGAATCCACAATATGTACATGAACGGACAGTTTACCGAACAAGTCTGTACTTGAACCGTTGGAAAATAATAAATAGAAGCACGTAGCAGTGATTTTTGCCATGCGAAATGGTAGTCATTCTCACGATTACATAGATTTCTATATGGGATGTATTGTGAAAATTTTAAAAAGTATAGAAATACAATACATATTAAATATACAGTGTTCATAAACTTCAACTAATTTCAGGTTGACCAGACTGTTTATGGTAAAGTGAAAACTTAAAAATTATTTTGAAATGAACACTTCATTGATTTAAGAAATAAAAAATGTGAAATACTTTAATTTGATTTCACTTTTTGTGATTATTTTTTTTAATTTTTAGTCAAACTTCAAGAAAACTACCCTTGCTGGAGGTGGCCGCAAAAAGACAGGCCCGAAATGTGAACTCACAGAAGAACAAAAACAGGAAATACGAGAGGCATTTGATCTTTTTGATGCTGATGGTTCTGGAACAATTGATGCCAAAGAATTGAAGGTATTTTCAATTCAAATTTCTGTTTTTTTACATAAAACTTTAAGAACTGTCTTTGTGAAATATTATTTTCAAAATTTATGCTCTACTTCTTGATTCTTGCTGATGCCACTTTAATTTAAGCATCATGCTTCTTCTTTGACCTGTCCTTCCTTTCAATACACATTTCTATTTAGTTAGAATTTATATTGCTACTATTTGCTCCCAACAGTCACTTTGGAAATTGTGTGATTGATAACCAAGTTTGTTGATAGCAACGATCAAACTTTTTGTTTACATAGTCCTTTGACCCCTAAAGATCTCTTGTGCATTAAACATCATGAATTCTCTCTAAATAAGAGGAAAATTTGTTAAGATGCTTGCTGTCACATTATAGATGTCTTGCAGAATTTATCAATAATAATGCACCTGTTTAAATGACATTGATTTTAATAGTTAAAACATATTTATAATTTATGAGATGACAGTAATTTATTCTTCTCAATTTGTGATATATCAATATTGTGATGTCTTTCCACTAGTTTTATGTAAATCACTACCCAGTTGTAATTCAGGATCAGAGTCTGAGAACATGCTGATGTTACAGAATACAGAAGATGACAACTATATTTCTTAATTTTCACCTTTGCTTTTACTGCTTACAGCAAGGATATATTTGTTGGCATGGTGTAGGTTTGCCTGTTATTTGCCGTTCATCTCTTCTTGAACTTCATTGCTTCTAACTTGATGCATGGTTATACCACTTTGCATGACCGTTGACCACTTTGCTGTCTAGGGCTTTTTGGAAATACGTTACTGTATGCTTACTTGAATTCTGATACTTATTTGTTTGGGTCAGGTTGCGATGAGAGCTTTGGGATTTGAACCCAAGAAAGAAGAAATCAAAAAGATGATTGCAGAGGTGGACAAGGAGGGCACAGGTATAATCAGGCTAAATAAATCTTATTTTCAAAATATTGTTGTTCTTCTGGATTCAACTGTGTGGGTGGTCATAAGTATAGTTTTTAATTAGCTGAGTTCGCATGAGCTAAACAACACAGATTTTGTTTTTAATTATATCTTTTGCTCTGCTTTTCCAGTCCATCCATACTTCTGTTATAGCTATGTTTGTCTTTCTCTTATAAAGGACAGTCCTAACTGTTATAGAAAAGTGTTATGGATAGTAACATTGCATACTCCAATATGAGACTGGTTTCATTTTCTTATAATTTGGTTTTGACTCCATACAATTTTAACAGGAACAATTGACTTCAATGACTTCCTCACAATCATGACCCAGAAAATGAGTGAGAAGGATGTAAAAGAAGAAATTCTGAAAGCCTTCCGCCTGTTTGATGATGATGAAACAGGCAAAATCTCCTTTCGCAATCTAAAACGAGTTGCCAAAGAGCTAGGGGAGAATCTGACAGATGAAGAACTTCAGGTTAGTACATTTGGGAAAAAAAATTTTCTGTGGTACAGCTGTTGTCTGCTCAGAAAAGACACCTTTCTCATCATCACCCCTTCTCTCCCCCCACAACTTTGTTAAAAGGACAAACCGAGCGCAACACTTTTTCTTTATGATCGAATTACGTTTGTTTTAAAATAATAATGCCCAGTACATAACTATGCTTAATTTTAAAGATGTAAGCCTTCAAACATCGGCATTCTCACCTGCCACTAGGAAAGCAGGAAAAAATTACTCTCCTATACTGAAGAGTTCTCTTACGCGCACTGAGTATTTGTAACAGCAAGTGTGCATGTCTTCAAGTCAAATGAAGAAACATCGCTCAGGTTGTTGTCTTCAAGAAGCAATTTTTTTGTTTTTTGTCCAAAAAATGAAACAGCTGAATTTAGAATACAGCCCTACAGATTGGAACTTTATTTAGGAGCTTCAAATGAAGTTAAAAAAATAATTAAATGGTCCAAACTGAATTCATTCAACAGACTGGTGTGGGGATGAAGTTGGCACGGCACATTTGAACAAAGCAGAGACCTGTATATACACATCTCTGGACAAAGTTAATCTACTGGCATTTGCTGCCATTATCTTTAGGATTTCCTTAATGAGTACAAACTACCTCCATCTGAGTGTCGAAGAGAACATTCAGCAACAGCACAATGTGTCCTGGTCAGTTTTCTTTTTTCCGAGGATTCCATCTTTTCTCTTGGACCAGCTAGTGCAGATGACGCTATTTTTAGAAATACTTCTGTTTCGTCACTTCCTGTTTTCTCGATGAATTCAGGTGTGCTTAAGAGAAAAATATTAATATTAAACACGTAGCTATTTTCCAGGTGTGCTGAGTAGGTTCAGAAGTGTGACGTGTAAGAAAACGCTACTAATATTTTGTTTAGTGACCAGTATTAAGAATCTTTTGAGCCCACATATAATATCTGACCTAACTGCCTTTACCACATGCTGATCTTCCTTTTCTTCAAAAATTATTACACGGGAAGATTACTACTTATCCCGTATCCTATTTCTGATCATGTGTTGGCATGTGAGTTTTCTTTCTTGCGGTCAGGCTGGAGGTACACGATGCCTGTTTGCAAAACCAATCTTCACCGTAATTCATTCATTCCACATGCCATTTACCTGATTAACTCTACTGGCCGTGAGCTTGTATTAACCTGAGGTGACCAAAGGTCACCAACTGTATCTACTGTTTCTGGGAGTGTGTGTGTGTGCGCGCATGAGAGAATTTCAACATATATTATCTCTTTTCTATCATGTATATGTATGTATAACTGCTAGTATGAGCACTATCAAGAATTGCCCTTATGGATAAATAAAGTTATATTGTATTGTACTTTAACATTTTATATAAATTAACACATCTTCACACTTCAATAATTTTAATAGTTATTTTATAGCACCATATCCCAGCCTTATTAGCAAGCTCATGGAGCTTTAAAAATGATTTAATATCATTTGTACAACAACAAGAATAATCATGACAGGGAGAAATTGAAGAAACCAACCAAGATGATAGGGAAAAAAAGGGGAATAACGCATGGAAACGAATAATAATAACAAAAAGTGTAGTGGTAGCTGATTAACAACTGAATGAACACAGTACTCCATTATCCCACAAGTCTTTGAAATTAAAATAAATGAATAAAGTTTAGGTGAAAAAATAATCCTGGAGACAGAAGAAAACAGAAAACCAGATTTGTCTGAGTGGCATGGCAGCACATTTCACCATAAAGATTTCGAGTTTATATCTGCAATTTTTTGTCATCAGAGTAGTCATTAGAAAGAATAGATCAAGAATACTGAAGATAAACCTCCGCCAGTCACACAACCTGTAAACAATTTTGCTGCCTCAAATCATCAGGTAGTTAAGCCACACTAAACATGTTTCATCTCAGTCGACATGCACAAAGAAGAAACTGAACTGAGATGAAAATGGCATTGTGGAAGAAACAGTCCAGCATATCACTAGGATTACGACAAGTCAAACAATGGACTAGTCCCCTCAAGCCGGTAAGGTGAAGAGACATCACTCTCCTTTACAGCTTACTCATATGTGTCTTTAAAAAAAAAAAACATTTCAGTGGACAAGAAAGAGACTCTGCTGTGTAAAGAGTAAAGTCAACATCAATATCAGAACTGCAGGCAAGTGACTAAATAACAGAACAGTTAGGGGGGCTCTGCATCTCTTAGGATGTGTTCAGTTAAGAATTCCTGTGTGACCCATTGGTTAAAGTCTTGAGTTAAGCATGCTGTAGCATTGAGTGGTATTTAAGAATTGTACTGCAATCAGAAAAACCTAGAAAATGATATTACAAGCATGAGAGGATATTTTATTATGAAATAATATTTATCAATGTACTTTTGGTTTCAGGAGATGATCGATGAGGCAGACCGTGATGGGGATGGTGAGATAAACCAAGAAGAATTCCTTCGAATTATGAAAAAGACAAGCTTATATTGAAATAGCTTTGTCTTCCATTTCCTTACTCAAACTTCTTTATTAGAAGTCATTCCCATCGTGCATAAGACTTCTGTTACCAATTTAAGGTTTGAAATCAGTGAAAAATGTTTTGTCTTGGTCTTGAATAAGATCAGTTGCTTCCATTTCTGATTACAAATTCTTGAATATGCTTTTTGCTGGGAGTTCAGAATATAGGGTGGTGTAGGAATTTTAAGTTTAATTTTTAATGTGATAGCCATAACAAAAAACAAATGGGTAATTCTCATCAGCATGTCAGTGATTTATAGAAAATTTAAGTTACTGATTGGAATTAGCATTGTACATAGTGTTTGTACCATAAAATGTGGATGCATGAGTGTGCGAATGCCTGTCTAAAACTTCATTTCTACACAGTTTTACAGAGGTACTTTAAAACGAATCCAAGAAAATTGTTCAAAAAAGACAAAATATACTATTTTTAAATTTCAGGCCTAGAGAACTTGAAAAAAATGTTCTAGGCATTAAAAGTAAGCATACTACTGTAATTACAAGGCACAATTATATTTTTCTTTATGCATTGTAAGGTTCTGCGTCTTGTGTTTGGCCTTATTTGTCTGATCCATCTGAAGGTTGCTTCTTATTCATCTAATCCCCCTGCACAATATATTTCTCTGTGAAACATGATATACTTACATTATCTCCCTTTATAATTTGCTGAAATTTGTTTTATTCTGAACACAGGAGACCTAAATGAGTCACATTCCAAAGATATTTTTAAAACTGCTTAGAATTATCTTTTCATCAGTAACTGTTTGTTTACCCCCACACCGCATCCTAAAACTGCTTCCACTGCTCTTCATCCTTTCTCCCCTGCATAATTCTTTGTAGGTACAATGCATAAAAGAATTGCAAGAGTTGAAACTGCCTGTATGTGTATTAATAAAGCAGTTTGTTTCCTTTATATTATGAAATAAAACAGTATTGGTATATTTTTGAGTGATGGTATGCTATACCACTTATTTATTGTTTCCAGCAAAATGAGGATGAAAGTTGCCCGAAGAGGAAGGCCAGTGTGTTCATAATTTAATATGGCATAAACAAAATACAGCTTCAGATTAGATTTGTAATGCCCTTTTCTTGATGCGGGACAAAGACATAAGGAAACATCTTTAAATCATTGAACTTTTGAATTTATAGAACAACGTACAATGAAGTGAAAGTATTGTGCAAAATCATTTGTAAAAATTAAATACAAAAATAACAGCACTGAGGAAACTGTAGAATATTGCATAAAATTATTTAAAGTACATTAAAATACTATAATTATGATCTAGAAATGTATTAACAGTGTCTCCTTAAATTTTTTAGGCCTTAATATTTGGATAAGATTATTTTTCCTGAGCTTAAAATTGGACAATTTTGACCCAGCAGATTTGAAATATGGGAATTTTTATGTTGCTTGTATTGCATGTACCCCCTTCTGCCCACTGATAAGTCAAATACATAAAATTTATGGTAAAGGAGTTTCCTCATATGTCAGGCCAATGTAAGGTTTTGCCATTGGAAGCAACCAGTATGCATCATTATAATACAAATAAAATTTCCCATCTATAACTATTTCTGTGAAGGCCTCTATTAGAGATACAAGCATGTTTGGAAGTGACTGGTGGGCCTGAAAGAGCCGGTAAAAGTTTAGAATCTCCTCTGCCAGCTGCTTATATTGTGGGTCGCTGAAAATTGTGCTTGCATTGCCAAGATATTGGGGCTCCTTGGTATAAAGGTTCATGCGTGTGTAATTCAGATGGACCGAATGGTTGAATTTGGCACCAAGGCTACCTAATGTTTCAAAAGCCCTCAGCACCCAACTGGCACACTCCCAAGAATCAAACCACAAGGGACCATCTGCAAAAGTAACCAGAAATGCAATCTGAAAATCTGGTACATTGGACTTTAAAAATGTTGTATATTAAAAGTATTATTAATTTTTAACAATCTCCTATTCATCCAGCTTTTTATGCAGTAACTGCTATCTGTTAAAAGTGGTGAAATAAGAGGAAAACAGTTCAGCCATCAGTTTTCAGGGATTATTTCAATACTACAGGAAAATCAACACTAAGATTTGCATTGATCTCTGTCATTTCTAACCAGTCAAAATAGCGTTTCTCCTCCATCTGGTCAGCTCATTCACAAACTAATAAATTCTCCCCTTCAACCCAAAAAAAAAAACCACTTTCAGCAATAGATACCTGGTTCATTTCGAACAGTCCAAGTTTCATACACTATTCCTGTGTTGTTATCCCACTCTGTCCAGTTTGCAAACATATTAAACATGTCTCCTGAAATAGAAATACTTAACATCAGGCTTCTGAAGAAGTTTGAATGCTGGAAAACTAAAGATAAGACCATCACCTGCACAAATTCAGCTGAAAGTCATTACTTGTAAGATTTTAATGATGCCCATATAATAGCAAAAGATTATGATTTGTATTCACTTCTAGAATTCAATGCTGGACAGATCCCATATTTTGCATGCACACATAAATGCAGCTTTAACTGTTTATTTACCATCCAACTTACATAGAACTTCAGTGCGAGTTAAGGGGCTAACTTTTTGCATTTACAAAGAGATAAAATAACTCATGCACTTTAAAAATTTCAATGAGGCTCAAAGTGTAACGCATCAAACCTGTGATCTCAGCTACTTTAACTAAAGTGCCGTTCTGCTGCCAGTGTTTCTCATCAATGCCATCGTAGATGCAGGCTGCCCCTTGGTTGCACCAAACAAGTGTTTCATTGGCAAGCTCATGAGGAAAAGTGCAGTTAAATAGCTGGAAGAGTTCATACCATTCCATGGTCAGGTTTAAACCTGACTGAACATGATGGAATCCAATGGCATCATGCATGATGTGCTGTAAAGAATAGCATTTTCAACATGATTGCAAAGCTATTTCACCCATCCTTCACATGCTTGTTCATCAGCTATCAAATGATGTGAAATACCTGTTGGAATACTTAAAATTAAACTTCAATGAATACAAATTAATGGAAGCTATCCAACAGTTTAAAAACAACAAACATATTATTTTTTATTTAATGCTGCTAATATGCTTTAAACCTATGATAAAAGCTCTTGTATAACTCACAAATTTAGCCAACAAGTCCCCAAACTTAAATTCCCAGACTGGTGCTTTCATCGCATAAACATAAAATGTATCAGTGGGATCAAATGTTGGCATGGTGTTTGGAGGACGACCAGTTGGACAAAATGGAATCACCCCTGCCTGGCAATAAGGATTTGCTTTTGGTCGAAAAGACTGCCGTCTGAAAAATCAAATATACCCTCCATTAATAGGTTTTCAAAATTATCTGCTAGTACAGTTATACATATGTAGCGGGAGCGCTTAAGACAGCATGTACTGCTGACAGTGCTTTGTTCCCTCCACCTTGCACCCCATTCCACCCCCATAGTTTGTTGCGCAAGCAGAGCATCGCAAGATAGACAAACAACACAGTGGGTGATGTAGCACCCAAACTTTGTATTATAAATAGAAGGCAAAATTCACTTTTTACACCTGTTAGCGAAAGGTGATTGGTCCTGCTTGGAAAAGCAGCAAAAACACCCTGAGAATGAAAAAAGTACCATTTTGCTGCAAGGTGCTATATGGTCCTGCTGGACATTGGCTCACGTCACTCAAACCCTCCCAGGTAACTCTAGTTCTGACCACCCCGAGTACAAGAGAAGTATCATTTTGCCACAAGGTGTTTTGGTCCTGCTGGAAAGCGGCTCATGTCACTCAACCCCCTCTTTCCCCGCCCCAGGGATTTATAAGTGCTAGGTTTTAGCAGGTTAGGTAGGTTAGCTAGAATAGAAATAGTAGCTGTATGTGTAAATAATGTAAATAAAAGCTATGTCTTTGAACTTATTTACCTGTGGGAGTATATCAATCCACAAGATTGCTAGGGTGTTTACGTGCATCCTTGTCATGTGAATGAGATGAATGTGTATCACTAGAGCAAAAGAAATTGTGCCACCCATAATTGTCACACAGCAGAGCGCACATGAAGATCTGTGGAGTTGAACAATATACCGGATTGTGGATTCCAAGGTCAGCTAAGTGCAGGTTTGTAGTAGATGGGAAAAAAGAACACAACACGAGGCATCACATAATGCACCCAACAAACAAGAGCTAAAAATTTTAGCAGAAAATTCTCCTTGGGAACTTCCGTCCTCTTCCCTGGAACCCTAAAGAGGAATGGACTGATTTGGCGCTAGGGCCGCAGTGCTAGCACTATATAGTGTCTTCAGTCCGGCTGTATATATATATATATGTACAGTTACCTGGATAAAATATTTTGCCAAGGTATTAAACTTTATTTATAAAAGGATTTCAATTTAAATACTTTTTTGTAATTTTATAACATCATCCATACCTTTTCTACTTAATTTAGCAATGATCTCTTCAAGTTCTCTTTTGAGAGTATAGCGCAATAATAATAATAATAATAATAATAATAATAAATGCAAAATTTATATAGAGCATACTCACACTCCTAAGGAGCATGCTCTTAGCGCTTACGAACAAGAATGAGACATGGGCAATGTACGAGGATCGACAGAAGAACAAGCAAGCAACATATGAACGACGGATCGAAGGATAAACAGCAATAAATAAGTGAAAACATTCCATCGCACTCTCTGGATGTTTAATTTTTTTAAATTATACTTTTAAAATATATTTTAAAAGCTTATATACTCACTTATATGGAACAGGCCACGATACACAAGAAACCAAATAAAAGAAACACATAGCAGACGCTACAACCAGGGACGCTTGCATGGCTGCCATTTTGACAGTCATATGACTCTGACTCTCTTATATTGAAGTATAGAAAAGGACGTTTCAACGAAAGTAATGTGGCGTTTACAAGTGTGTGTATGTGTATAAGTAATGATAGCGTTTTTGTAATCATAACCAAAGGCTGTTGTGATTTACTTTCGTGTCTTTTGTATCAGTATCTCTGAAACTTTGTGGAGACCGAATGATAAGTTTGAAAGCTGGATGACAGGACAGAACCCTATTAAATGTCACTGCTGTAGGGCCTACTACTTGTAATAGTGATAAAACACAATTTGACGTTTACGACGGCCTGTACTGCGTTATCTCATTTTTCATTGCTGATAAAGGAAACTTGAAAAAAGATGATAAGATTTCGCAATCTTTACCACTAGTAATTCTCGCTCAATGCGCGTTGACTAGAGGTGCATTCTCAGCACGAATTTGTATTATCAGTATTCTTAGTGAAAGCTTTTAGATGTATTGAGCCATCTCCAACAGATATGTTGTAGGTTTACCAAATTGCCACCCGAGATATCATTTTGAAACCCACAACTAACGTAATTTTCTTTTAGGGATTCATGTTTTAGGCGTGGGTGCATGGGTATGGAATATTCCATCAGCAAACTATACGGCTATATTAAGGAGTTAAGGTTGATTAATTTTCCATTTGATTGGCCAGATCAGATAATTTTTCTTTGTGTGCAGATTTTGAAATCAACTACTTCCATCCCCCACTCCACCCCAAGCTGTATGTTTGCTTGATCAGCATTATTAAACTTGAAATACTGACTATCGCATTTGAACAAAGACTGGACCTCTACTACATCTCCTTTTGTGGTTTTCAAATCTTCAGTCATGAACTGAAAAAGACAAGCACAGAGACTTGCTTAACCTGTTCCAAAAGAGAATATACATATTAAAAACAAAACCAGTATCACAGGCAAGAAAAAGCTATGAACAATTCCAGTGACTGCAAAGTTGATGCTGGGCAGGTGAGTACAATCAACTTCCTCACTGCTCACCCATTAGGTTTGACTCATGTCAATAGGTCACAGAACTGGATCTCCACGTTTGATTTACTTCATAAAGTTAACCTTGGGAGTTTAGTTTGCTCCATCCTACTTCAGATCTGACCTCACTCATTACCTATCAGCCTATCAGTACTGATTGATACTACCAGCCATAAAGCATATCAGAACTATTTATTAGCATAGATTAACATGACATGAAGTGGTAGTGCTTTGTCAGTCTGAGTTCAAAGTTTTCAAGTTACAACAAGGTCATACAATAATTTTCTGTACCTGTCTACTACATGATAGTATATCAACTGAGGTTTCATTCTTAAGCATAGTCAAAGCTCTTTAATGCAAAGTGCAGTAGCAACATATGATTTGGAGCCTCTGCCACTTCTGGAACATAATGTGAAATATATGGTTTTTAAAGAACTTTATGACTGAACATTTTGCTCATGTTTATGTATTGTGTATCATCTTCATTTAAAGACCAACCTGAATGGTTTTCGAAGTTTTCATATATCGATAGATACAAGCGATATAAACCTAACCTGTAAATTTTAACCTCCAAACCCCATCCATTAATTAATTAACACTAGTGCAGCAGTCAACACCAGAGAGAGAGAATGAGCGACAGCTCGGGTTATTCGGACGCTGAAAGTCTGTATTTCTCGTGGTTTTGAAAAACTGTTACTTTAGCACGAGAAAAGCAGACTTTAACGTCCGAATAATCCCAACTGTCGCTCACTCTCTCTCTGTTTGGTGTTGACGGCTGCCATTGTTGATCGCAGGTGCAAATCGCGTACTTTGCTAGCGGATAATTAATTGACGGATGGGTTTTGGAGGCTGCAATTTACAGGTTAGGTTTATATCGCCTATATCTACTGATATCTGCAAAAAATGCAAACCATTCAGGTTGATCTTTAAAGGTTTGTTAAAGAGTTTGTTCACTTAATGAAAGTTTAATGTTATTGTTTTGCAATAAAATTACCATAAATGTTCTTAGTTATTAAGTTGAGATTAGAGAAATAAACAGTTTTTAAAAATGTAAACATACTGGGTCAGTGAGTTCTCAATCAAAGCTAAAGAATTGTCTGCAGATTATTATTGATAGAAAATGGTGAATGTACATGCTAAATTAGTAATGCAGATGAAAGTGATATTTTTGCATTTTATCTTTTCTGTGTCTATTTCTATGATTTTTTTATTATAATTTAAAATGTTTGAAATTTACAGTTCCAGCAAAGATAATTTCTGTAGTCAAGATTTCTTAACATCTTTCATACCCGTCGTAAAAGCACATATTGTTTCTTTGACATTATAATGTTTCATCCCTTTTGAACTATCAACAGCTCCTTGATATTAAATGGAAGCTGGGCTTGGCAGTAAGTTCAGATGACTGCAAAAATCTCAACTTTCCTTTTGTGACGTTGGTACTAAAGACTGCAGATGTTTCTAACGAGGAGCATTTGCACACAGTTGAAATGACCTTGACCCAGTTTAGAGTAAGTTATGAATAAAGGGAATGTTAGAATCAAAAGAATGAAACATATCTGTATTACATAATACAAATATATTGCTTAATGAAGAGATTAAGCTTTCAGCCACATCATAACCACTTTTTGAAAGATTCCTGTATCAGATATCAAAGAGCCACTACCACTGTGCCCATTAGAAATAGCATTGTTTGAAAAGTATCATTTAAAATTGTACCATAATAACAAAACTCATAGATGCTGTACTAATAAATTTAAGGGCAAGATTTTTTTTAGGTTGGCTGCTTAGCTTCACCCAAATTTGCAGCGTGTAACTACAATAGATGGGAGTTTTAAATGGTCTTATAATTTAATCTCTCTGGTTATTAAATTGTTCCCTCACATTTTTAAAGCATACTTATTTAAAAAAAATCGCCTCAGTTACCATTTATCAACAGCCATGCAGTTTACTGATTCTGTTTAAGTGGATTATATCTTGTTTCATTTCATATTCTTTTTTATTGCTCTGTATTTCAGAATTTTTCAAATCAGCTTCAACAAATGGCAAAAGCACTAGAAGCAACTTAAAGATGAGTGGACATTAACTTGATTGCAAATTATATTTTATACCCTTTTGTCTTAATTTAGATTTAATGGTTGTTGTTACTAGTATTCATGTACACTCTGATGTTTTTTGTGATCAAAGAGTACTTTCAAACAGTGAAGAAGGCATTCTCAGTGTAACTGCAAATCTGATGACTAAGTAACAGTTCACTCTCAAAAATAAAGCACACTGGATGTCAGGCTGTGACCTGGCATGTTGGGATTTGTTTTACTACTTTGATCTCCATTGTTGAATCTCTTACGCTGCTTTGATTATAAAATCTTTGTTTTGTGGATCTGTAGCACATGAGAGGTAACAATATGTGGGTTGAATGTTCCAAGGTGTTTGTGATTTCTCTTTGACCTCTATTTGTCTTGAATGTTATGCAGTCTTTCAGTCACATTTATTTGTCAGGAATCCATTTTAAGACTTTGTTGTGGTTGGTCAGTCTTCCTTGTTTGGATCACCTAATGGATAGTTGTGAACCTTTTTTTTCTTTTAATTTTCAGATATTTGTAATCTTTTCCTGCTAAATGCATCATAGCGTATACTGTTTACTTTTCTAGTGAGAATATTTCATGAATATTTTTTAAAACAATCTTACATGTAGTTTTATATTAGCCTTCTCCTTCATCACTAGCAAAATATGAGAAAATTTCACAGGTTTGGTGAGGGTGGTCCATGGCGCAACAGTTAGTGGATGTCACCAATACAGTGATGGTTGGTTGCCTTGGGTTCAGATCTCATCTCTGCATGTGGCATCTATGTACAGAGCTGGCTGCCTTGCCGAGATATAGCCTTAGTTGATGGCTTGGTGTAAAACACCAATCCCACCCCCACCCCCCTTAAGTTGGTGTCATTATTCAGAAACAAAAATCTCAAATTGTGACAAAGAAACTGGTTCTATGTGATACTGGAATGACTATATCAATATGAAGCAGAGATTGTTACTTGCTGTGTTATCTATCTTTCAGTAACAGATATTAGTAATTTGTTACACAGTGATCTTACAATCTTCAGAAGAATCTCTTGTGAAGGCTATAAACAGAAGTTTTCAGATTTTTTTTTAATTTCATGTTTGATTAAAGTTGTATAACAGTACATAAGTATTTGATTTACATACAGCTTTTTGTTTGTTTTATGTGTTACACATATGAGAGATGAAGATTAAGAAATTATAAGAAGAGTGTGAAAGAGAGAAAGCTTGTGAATACATATACCTTTTGTGCTAATGCTATAATGCACAACAAGCAGTCTTGTTTCTAGAAGTAAAAACGTCCTACATATGTGTAGTCATACATGACAAATGAGAAATACTTATTACAAAAATGATAATGGTAGCTTCAAGAGACAGCGGGTTGTGTGCACCATTTCTGATGTATAAATGAAGAAATCAAATGTGAATTGGTATGCAACTACTTAGTTTATTTTTAATAGAAAATATATTTTTCCATATTAACAGTTTTGAATGTATGGACCACATTACAGGCATCAACCTTGTAAGACAAGAATACTTACTGCACCCTTCAGGTTTTTGCAGTAACACACTATGAAAATATAAATTAACAGTTTTGAACCCAGAAGTAGGAAACGGGAAGATGATGTATTTGGAAGTGATCTAGGCAAATTGTGTTTAATAAAATCATATGCACTGTATCTGTATTCTTTCTAATTAACAATTTCTTTCTAATTAGAAATGTATGGTTTCCACCGTAAGATTCTGTTTCTGCAACAGTGACTATATAGATTTCCTATTATGAAATGTACTCACTTACAAGCCATATATTTGACAACAACAAAATACTGAAAGAAGCACACATTAAACATAAGACCATTACATAATAACACACTGTTTCTTTAGTAAAGCCATCGACCTGTTCATGAAGATGTCATTGAAATAGAATTTTATCGTGGTGACCTGTTTATTTTACAATAAATGGATTGTCAATAGAAGAAGAGCCAAGGGAATCAGATACACTAAGACTGATGCATGGATGCTGACTGAAGCACTCCACAGCTGCACATATCTAGAGGTGACACCCGCAGAATCTCGGCATTCTCTGGGTATTCCAGCAAAGAAGAAGTCCTGCATAACCTGTCCGGCTGCCTGGCTGCAGAACTGGTACACAGCTGTCTCACACTGGTACCGGGTCACTGACACACTGATACAATAAAGCAAGCACAACCTATGTATAATATGTTACAGATTTCATAGCTCTATTTCTAAAATTAAAAGTATGAATAAGATTGTATCTGAGAGCATTGCAATATACGTTGGATATACATCTTTAACGCAAGAGTAGGCAATAAAAATGAAAACAGAGAAAGAGTCATGAGGTGGCATGGAACCGGAGAACTTGCTTACAATGGTGAGACACTCAGAGTGTGTGAAGAAAGACATGAAGGCGACCTATCAGAACATAAGGAAGATACGAGATGACCGAAGGCACAATCAGGACCTTCCGGTTAAAAGATCAGATGGCACACCCATCACTGAAGAGTGAGCCAAACTGAAGAGATGGAGAACATTTTCAACAGATTCTTAACCAGCCAGACCTATCAGTGTTACCTGAAATCATCGAAGAAGACCTAGATATCAACACTGGACCCATTGCACGACAAGAAATTAAGGAAGTCATTCACAAAACAAAGAACGGCAAGGCGCCAGGAGGGGATGGTGTATGTGCTGAAAGCAGAGGAGGAAGAGACACCACGTATCCTACAAACAATCCTCCAGGAGATCTGGGACATTGAAGAAATCCCTGCTGAGTGGAGAAAAGGTGTTATAGTCAAGATATCAAAGAAAGGATACGTTGTCGACTGTAATAACTGGAGAGGCATCACAGTGCTATCTCTCACCAGCAAAATTTTTAGCCGTATAATCCTCCAGCCCATTACAACAACAGTAGACTCTATACTCCGACAAGAACAAGCTGGTTTCCGGAAAAGACGTTCATGCATCGACCATATCTTTGTGCTGCGACAGATCCTGGAGCAATCGCAGGAGTGGAACACTGTATGTGGCCTTTATCGACTTTGAGAAGGCATTTGACAGCCTACACCGTGCCTCTTTGTGGAAGATTCTACGTCATTATGGCATCCCAAAGAAACTGATTAACATCATCAAGTCCTTATACGAAAATTTTGAATGCCAGGTCATCCACAACAACCAGCTGACTGAGCCCTTTAGAGTGGACACAGGCGTCAAGCAGGAGTGCATCTTGTCACTAATACTGTTCACACTGGCCACTGATTGGCTAATCCGTCGTGTCACTCAGGGAAGTCGACAGGGGCTACAGTGGAATCTAACCACAGTTTTGGAGGATCTAGACTACGCTGACGACCTAGGACTGCTATCCCATAGGCACCAAGACCTTCAAGATAAGACCGAAAACCTTAGTAAGACTGTCAGCGTGATAGGACTCAACACTCGAAAAACACAAGTTCTAAGAAACAACATGACAAACAATAGCCCTATCAAAATCAGCGGGAGTCCACTAGTGAACGTAATAAAATGTGTGTACCTAGGCAGCAAGGTGACAGCATATGGTGACTGTGAACAGGAGGTCAACACCAGGATCAGCAAAGCCAACCAAGCTTTTGCAATGCTTTAGCCCATCTGGAGATCCACTGGCCTCAGCAGCCATACAAAGATTAGGATCTTCAAGAGCAACGTCCTCAGTGTCCTCCTCTATGGGTCAGAGTGCTGGAAGACCACAGCCTCCATCGAGAAAAAGCTAGAAGTGTTTCAAACCAAGTGTCTGCGGCGCATACAAAAGATCTTCTGGCCCAACACCATCTCAAATGAAGAATTGCGCGAAAGGATGGGGATGTGCACCTTGGCAGAAGCGATCCAACTGCGGCGCTGGCGATGGTTAGGTCACGTGTGCCGCACGCCTCCAGACTCAATCCCCAGAGCAGCTCTGCGATGGACACCACAGGGAAAGAGGAACAGAGGGAGGTCCAAAGAGACGTGGAGGCGATCCATCGAAAAAGACCTCAAGAACAGAGGCCTGTCACTCGAGACAGCCCCCAGAACAGCAGCAGACAGAACCAGATGGAGGTCCCTACCTGTCGCCTCAAGTGCCAGATGCAGACGGCACAATGAGGACTGATGATGATACATCTTTGTTCCAGTTTACAAATCTCGTTTATTGTTTGGTTTTTAGTTTGAGAGAAACTTCTAATATATATAGGTTCATCAATATCTAGACTACTGGTAGATACTTTCATGCTGACAATCTCACCTCGTAGGCAACCAGAATAAGGTATTGTATTTCTGCATGTAAATTTGTTTTAAAAAGAATGATGAGATGGCAGTAAGTAGTGTGTACACATACAAAATATTGGCCATTTCTGACAACGTGAGCTGGTTGAAGATGAAACTGCTAGTCAGATCATTATAAAATCACCAATGATAATGTTATTCTGAATGGTTAATTTTTCTAAGCATAATATGTCTAAATGGGTTAAACTGGGACTGGGGTCTGCCATGAGGTAAACTCTAATGATGATATGTTAAGCATATCAGCAACATGTAAGCAACAGCCAATCATCATGTCTTGGATCTATTATTATAATTATCATCATTATTTTGTGGTAGACTGTAAAATATGAAAATAAAGAACAGCAGGAGCTGTCAGGAGGGACTTACTTGCAAGCAATGTTTTGTAAGGTGATACGGGGTAGTTGGCCCTGGGTTTGAAGATTAACCACTTGCAGAACACCTTGGTTGAAGGTGTTGTAGCACTGGCGAACCTGTGGTGTGCTTAGCAAGCATTGAATGTTCTGCTCAATAACTGTGACACAAGCAAAGACTTTGTGATAAAAGAAAATCCTGAAAAGCTTGCTTGAATTTTTACCAGATATAATAATAATAATAATGTGTACTTATAACGCGCAGCATCATGATTGAAATAGATCGCACTCTCTGCGCAGACCAGTAATGATAAATGAATGATAACAGACAGTGGACAGTGATGTACATATAAGCACAATGAACAACATGATGATGAAGTACAAGAGTAGAATGTAAAGCAATGAATGAAGCGATGTAGGTACTGTAAACAGTTTAAAGATTGAGATGTTACATGATGGTTAACACGAAAGACAATACTACAAGAGAGTTAAAAATAGTAATTCAGGGATAGTACTTTGTGAACAGATATGTTTTCAGTTTTTAGATGTTTATTCGGTAAATGTTTCATCTAAAACTTTAACATTATTACAACCATGTTAGGGCTTTTGAAACGTTTATAAAATGTTTCAGTGCTATCTGGGGAACAGCTGGTATACAGCTAAGTGTCGTCAGGAAAGGATCGATCGGATATAGAGTGGGATTAAATTAGAGTAATAAGTGGCTTAGTGTATATGATAAAGAGGATAGGATCAAATGCAGACCCTTGGATGACTCCTGAGCGAATAGAGACTGGTGGAGACACGCAGCCATCCACTATAACTTGAGTCCTATGTGAGAGATGACTGAAACCAGTTGAGTGGGGAGCCGGAGATGCCATAGAGAGTACTGAGTATGAATGAGAGTAGTGTGATCTATATTCTATAGTATGAAAGGCAGCAGACAGGTGAGAATTGAGATGTCACCTCTATCCAGAACAGACAAAATGTTGCTTGTCACTTTAAACAGGACAGTCTCATTGCTATGAAAAGGGCAATAAGTAGACCGTGATGTAGAAATCAAATTAGTTAAGATAGAATAAAAGTTGCTTGAGAGTACTTTCTCAAGGATTTGGGAAGAAATGGCAAATTTGAGACTGGGCGGTAATTGTTTAATATGTTGATGTCAAGGGTAGGCTTTTTGAACAGCGGTTTCACTAAGACTGTTTTGAACATAGATGGGAAAATGCCAGAGAGCAAGCTATCATTTAGTATCTCTGTGAGGGCAGGGAGTAGGACGTCGAGACAGTCTACCAGTAGTGGGGTGGGAACTGGGTCCAGTGGACAAGTTGTGGGTTTTGACTGAAGTATAATGGTCCTAAGCTCACTTTTCGAGATTGGATGAAAGAAAGCAAAAGAACACTTTGCCCTTGCCATATCGTCGACATGGTTGGCAAGAGATGAAGGGTGGGCAGGTAGTTGGTCAAGTCCAGATGTCAAGAATCTTATGGGGAAAAAAAAACTCGCTGAAGCAGGTATAATGACCGTGGGCAGTTGCGGCCTGTTTGTGAGGCCCAGTTGCAGGTCCTAAACAGGCTCTTACTCTACAAACAAGTGCTGATGTGAGCACGAAGGAATGCAGTTTTGGCAGTATAAACAAGGTGATGAGGTCCCGCTTGGCAGCGTTTAGCATCTGTCATCCCAGACCTACGCCACGACCCATAAACGGTTAAACGCAATGACACTTGCTACTCAAGAGTGATAAGCTATATATATATATATATGAAAAACATGTTTTCAAAAAACAGCTGTTGAGAATCCATGATCTTAAAATTCACGCCCCAACCCAACTCTCTCTCTCTCTCTTTCTCTTTCGAATCTTAGACACAGACATTACGTGTCTAGATTATCTAATCACGGTATGTTATGCGACTTACGTACATGACTTGCAATTTCCGTCTTTGAAAATTAAAATGAGTACAACATCGCTTTAGGACGGCTTACTGCACTATATTTTTTACAAACCGGAAACAGGGGCTAGGATTAGGGATTTTGCCGTTTTAGACTTAATGTTATGGCGTTCACAACAGCCTGGTGTCAATGTGAGAATTCATAAAGTTGTTCTGCTCCAGAAAAAAAACCTTAACTGGAAAAAACGGGTAACTGTTTTCAAAGGCGGCATTTTTGACAGTCATTATTTGGAATTATGAAAACCGTCCGTTTGGCAAGTGCAAAGGAACTTAATGCAACGTGTTGCTTTCAGCAGTCAAACACTTAAATTAATTGTTCCAAACAAGTTGTATTAAAAAGAACAGAAAACAATCATAGCTGACAGAAGCGACTTCCAGCCGGATAACCAAACATACAAAAGCCCCGGATCTTTTTCTGTGAAGGATGATTCGCGATGACTCGCTGATCACTATATGAACGTGATTGTGTGTGTGTGTGTGTGTGTGAGAGAGAGAGAGAGAGAGAGAGAGAGAGTGGGTGGTTTGCCGATTAGATTGGATCGTTGATTCCGATACAAAAATTTAGTCATGTCAAAGAAACAAAAAAGAAAAAAAAACAAGAAAAAAAATGAACGAAGTCACAAAAAGATCGAAGTTGCAGATAGTCGCACAACAAATTAAAAACGGGGACAAAATGGAACTGCAACACTTTACTACCAAAAAATGACCTTTTAGTACGACAGTCGAAGTAGGAGACTTGTACTGATAAACAACACAGCATATCCAAAGTGAAATGCACTGTTTTATTATCAGAAACTGTTTAACATATCTAGTTAGCAAACGCTGTCCCGTACATGAGTGCCTCGCAGGGTTTCCCAGCATACGAAAATTCGACCGCATTTTGTGTGCAGAGATGTGGCAATGCGGTGTCACCCAAAACCATACTAAATCCATATCTTTACCTTTATAGAAATTCGTGTACACAGTGGACCATTCCAAACGTTACCGCCAGAAACATCACCGTTCAAACTCAAAAATGAACCGCGCATCTTCGTTAACGTGTAGTGAGGGTAGGGAAGGCCACCCGGTCTGCACCATCTGCCAGGAAGAACGACGCTACTTGAAGCAGATTCCATGCAGGCATGTTTTCTGCGAAACCTGCCTTCAGCTGCTAATTAACAGCACAGAAGAAGAAGAAGCATTCCCATGTCCCATGTGTCGAGCTTCAACTTCCGTTCCTATAGGCGGTGCCTCTGGCTTTGAGACGTACTTCGAACCCACAGCACCACCAGAGAACATCGTGGAGACGACTTTACTGAAGCTCGGTGCCGATAACGAAACGAATATTTGCCGAGAATGCGAGGAGGAGGTTACGAAGTACATATGTGTCCAGTGCAGAAAGGCCGTTTGTACATCGTGCGCGGAAGACCATAGCGAGGATTGTCACACTCTCGTGCTGCTGCCCGGTAGAAATCTTGACCTCGAACGCACGTTGCAGATCGCCAATAGCACGAAATGCCAAAAACACGGCAAGCTTGAGATGCAGTTCTACTGCCAGACATGCAAGGAACCCATCTGTGAGCATTGCAAACTTCT
Source organism: Marisa cornuarietis (assembly GCA_004794655.1). Classification (NCBI taxonomy): domain Eukaryota; kingdom Metazoa; phylum Mollusca; class Gastropoda; order Architaenioglossa; family Ampullariidae; genus Marisa; species Marisa cornuarietis. The sequence continues at coordinate 192,470 of SMMW01000540.1, read as the reverse complement.
CAGAAATCACCACAGGCATGCGATCGAAGACCTTCCGGAGACCTGCGTCCGAGCTAGGGAATCTATACTCGCCGCCCAGAAACGAGTAACCACTGGGATACGCTTAGTGGGAACTGTATTGAGCGATGTCGAACGGCGTAGAAGTGAACTTAAGCGCCAAAAGATGCAGGCAGAAGGTGCGATCTCCGCTCAAGCCGAAGAGGCTTGCAGACTGGTTCTTGCCCGCAAGACTGATGCCCTAAACGAGCTGACTGACATGGTGAACACCATCGACCAACAGTACGCTCTGGAGTTTGACAGCGTGCATAGTAAGCTGTCGGGCTTGAGCGCTATTCACGATCATCTAGACAAAGTGATGCAGGAAGGGACCAGCGTGGACCTGATCAGAACCTGGGTCAGTGCCGAGAATGGAGTCAGAAGTGCGAAGTACCTGAAAAAATTTATTTCCGAGCTACCTACGGATGTGTTTCGCGTGCAGCTTGAGCAGACACACAGTGTTTGGCCGTCTGAGACAGTGCTGAGATTCATTGGCTTCCCAAAGAAGATACACGAAGTGCGGGAACTGCCAGTTGTTAATATCACGCCCATGTTTTTCTATGACTCCTGCATACCAGAGGCTGAAGTCTTTTCACTCTGTCCGCTGCGCACGAGCAGCGAGGAACGAGTTGTGTGGGTGGCTTACAGAGGAAGAAAAGACGTGAAATTCGTTAGTCTTTTTTCCGAGGACGGCAGATGCCTCAGCAAAATAAGCGAACCTGGCGAAGTGGGGCTTGTCAACATTAACGGGCACTGCCGAAGGAGAAAGGTAAAAGAAATAGTATTTTCCAAGCGGACTTTAAGAGCTTACATAAAATGTAATATCTTTAATAAGGAGATTGTCTTTGACGTGCCAGCCTCTGTGCACCTGCACGATCTGCATAAACAGAACGGTTTCATCATCTCGTGCAAACAGCCTCTCGCGATGGACGTCAACGAAGACAAAACCATCTTTGCGGTGCTGGATGACGATTTTCGAGTTTACATCTTTCGGCGAGGGGAGAGTCTCCCGTTCTCCAGCTACCCGCCGGCAAACAGCAAAAGCGTCGTTGGGTGCATTGCTGACGTCTGCTTCTACCGTCTGGCTGACCGCGAGGTGTTGCTGCTGGCCGACAAGGGACATGACGACCTGCACGTGGTGGACGTGCAGAGAGGGTGCCGACTGGTGCGTGGCCTCACTTCCGGTACCGCGGCAGACCTACTGCTTGCTGAGGCCTCAGCCCTCAACGTGGACCCAGAAACCGGTCTCTTGTGGGTCGGCTGCCGCGGCGGAAGGATACTAACCTGCGGGGATACTGGAGTGCAAGTGGAGAGCAGCCTGAGGAAGGCCTTGGGTTGGCTGAAAATAAATTGATTCGGACCTCGAGTTCTGCAGACTCCTCGACTCTGGCAAATTACTGAAGTGCACGTTGTGCCAGAAGGCTTTAACGATCTAAAAGTCACTCCTCAACTTCAGCAGTCATCTGCAAGTGCATGTCTTATTGTTAAAAACTACCTATGTGCCTGTCGTGCTTAGGAGTGATGACGGGGGCGGGCTTCAGAAAGACCACTACAGCAAATGGAGATTATGCGTTGGGGCTTCAGGAAGACCATGACAGCAAACTGCTCTACTTAGGGAGCTTTAGAGAGGTTACTACGTCAAACTGTTCAAAAGTGGATTTCAGTGGGTTGGACAAACGCTTGTCTATAATTGAGGTCAACTAGAACAACGAAGCGAACAAAAGAACAGTCCAGAAGATCTAGACAAGACGCATATAAGCCACTCGGAGTTAACGATAAGTATGACACGTTATGTCTGTTATCTAAGTGTATAGGGCCGTATCGCACCTGTGGTACATTATCAGTAACACGTTGAAACACGTGGTGGATCTTGGCGAGGGAAGGTTAATAGGGGCTGCATTGCATGAATGCTTTGTGTATTCTTTTCCACGCATACAAGTTTTCGCTTTTAAAATTTCTGTTTGAACTTATTGTCTAAATAAAACGGTCAAAATAATTTAATGGTTAATAACTGTTCCCTGTTTACTTAGTAAAAGGGTATAAACGTGTTAGTGCGTGTATGTCCGGGTATGAGGGCGTGCGTGGGGCCGTGGGTCATTTCTACGTGCTTCAGCGGGAGTCAGTCATCTCGTTTTTGCTTCATCCATTCCTCTCTCTCTCTCACATGCAGAAAAGTAACGGGCGCTGAAAAAGTACATTCTTGTATTAACAGATACCCCAGCGCGCGCGCGAACACACACACACACGCACTCTCTCTCTCTCTCTCTCTCTCATAAAGTAAGGGTGGATGGAGAAAGATCTCGCTTGCAGGAGGGCAGAGAAATCCGGTTACCAAAAAAGTGTAACATGAATAAAAAGTTAGGAAGGAAGGAAGGAAGGAAGGAAGAAAACCAGACTCATACCCTAAATGTGACTCGATCTTTAAAAAAAGGTGCAATATATCATAGGTGGTACCAGTGGCGTAGGAAGATGCTCAGCTTTGGGGGGGGTGGGCAAGCTCCATGCTGACAATGAATGACGTTCACATTCTTGCCTTCCCAGCATCTTTTCTGGGGGGGGGCGGCTGCCCCCCTTCCCCCCCTGTTCCTACGCCACTGGGTACATGTATTGACCAAAACACACCGTTGATGTCTTGGCACAGCCCTCTGTAGGCAACGTTCATGGCGACCGGGTCAAACAACAAGGACAGGAAGGCGTCCGGAGGGTCATTAGAATTTGGAAGTCTGTCCCGGAAACACTGAATGTACTGCTGAAAATTTCTGTTACAAAAAGAAAACTTACATTGATTGAATGACGCTCGAGATTTATGTATAGTAATGAGAACGTATTCTAGAACAAAATGAATAAAGACGTAGATTTATTGATGCTGATTGCAATTTATAAAGACCTGTCAGGTAGTAAATGATAATAAATGAACAGGACTTCATTTCTTTATTGTTCCTACAACCTCTCGTGTACTTCCTTCGGTCATATATATGCAGCCACTTTCAATTACCATAACAGCCAGCATTTAAAAACGGGATGCAAAGGAAAGTTCCATCAATTGAAACCTGTATTTTAGAAAGTAGAATGGTCCTTCTTTCATTCGTCCTCAGCGTAGACTTGTACTTACTGGCAGATGGAGTGAAAGGCATTCAGTGTGGCATCTTGTGCTGTGGTCGGCTGTTGCTGGTTGAGGTTATTATTGTTGACGTTCCGAAGCTGCTCGAGCAAACACTGTTGGGCCACCGACTGACCGCTGACATTCATCCACGGAGACAGAAAACCTGTTGAAGAGAGCGAAGTTGAAGAAATGGTGTAGGTGACTAATTAAGAGTTACAGGTAGATAGCAATGTCGGCAAGTGCTGGCAAAGACAAGTAACCTAGATGATCAAAAGGTGAATTAGAGGCGAGCCATGCATCATCATCATCATCATCATCATCATTTTAACATCTGGACAGACCACACAGGTATAGTCATATAGAACACACGCATAGTCCTGCATAACACAGGTGTTTCTACATGCCCTAAATTTATCGTACAGGGACCAGTTGCACAACACATTTCTAATTTTAAACACTTTTAGGCCTTAATTCTATTTAGATAATTAGTTTAAAGTGCACACCACAATTTTAGAATTTTTAAAACTAAAACTGCTTTAAGTAAGATAAAGTTGTTTGAGTCTGATTTTCTGTCCTGTCAATACAATTTTTTTATTGTTTTTCTGCAATGCATCAAAATGGCTAAGAATAGATTTTGCTTCTTTAGAAGAGTTTTAAGGTTTAGAAACGTGTTATGCAACTGGCTCACTGCAAGTATATTCGCGCAAAACATTCTCAATGTTTTCTCAATGTTTTCAGAGATTTGGAATTTCAGACATTATGTCACATGCCTTAATATGTTCTTAGACGTGCCATATGTGTCATATCGACGAAAAGGATGCCTTTCATTGTATATTATGCTGCCCATGTGTGACATCCACAAACAAGTTTTATTCCAAAAAAGTATCACAACAGATCAAATGACTTTAAACTACTGATGCTAATGTCAACAAAAAGTTAGATAATACTGTGTAACCTTGTTAAGTTTTATACCTAGCTACAAAGAAATGAAATACTACGCTATGTTAAAACATTCTTCATCTAATGTTTATTATACTTTTCCTATAATATGTTGTATACTAATCTTTTTGAATGGGCCCCAAGGCCTAAAAAATAAGCCATTCGTATCCGATGCTAGGGGCAAGGTTAGATATGCGGGGGAAGTTCATTTAAATATTTGATTCTGTTCTGAACACCACTGACAAGATCATTTGAAGTTTTGAAAACTAGTGTGTTTTATAAATTGCTCTACGAAAGACTTTTGTCTGTGTGTGGCTGGGGGTGAGGGGCTGAAATTACGGGATAAGGGTTTAGCCGAAAGAAGCAAGTGTTGATGTATTGTTACTGACAGGTACACAAATTGTTTTCAACAACACATTAATATTACTGTGGGATTGATTCAAGATCCTGTTTTATTTTAATAAATGGTATAATAATTTTAGAGTCTATAAACTATAGTTTAAAGTGTCAGATATGGTGACGATTTCACGGGTCACGACTGAACAAATAAAACTCTTACATGCCTGCTTACTTACTATCAAAGAAAGAGTAGGGAGTACATATTCTTGTTCATAAAAGGTAAGCAACTTCAAACAGAAGGTGAAACTTCGTATAAAAATTGAGTTTTCCCTTACCCAGAACAAGCACTAGCAGCTTCATAGCGGTTACCTGTCGGTTGCAGTATTCCAGGAGCAATGGACGGTCAGATGGACGCACATGCAAGATGTTTGAAAAAAAAAATACTCCGGTCCCTAAGCTAACGTGAGCTGTTGACTGATGTCTTTTCAGGTTTTGATTCTGACTAATCAACACGTCATATTTCATACAATATGGAGAACAAAAGCAATATGTATATTGCCCACTCGATCACCTTCACGATGACTTCTCTAGAAAAATCTCTTTGTCACACTTTCGAGTTTAGTTGTCAAAAGCAAAGAAGTTTTTCTTCCCTTTTCCTGGCCCATGGGGAGATTATGAGAATGCCAGGCCGGAGCCCTCAAAGTCTCTTCGCAAAGCTGACCTCAGGACCAGACGTGATCGTCAGGTCGTGACGTAGCGGTGGTTGCACGAGCTACGTGTTGCCCTCGCCTCTCGCGGTGTCAAACGTGCTGCCTCCCTGTGATCACGTATCAAAGGCTAAGTAGCAGGTGATCGGGCCCAGGCGAAGGATGCACTGACCAGTGTTTCTGTGTCTACTAGCGATGTCGCCATCTTCAAAACAATTGTTTCTTCTTTTGGAGGGAGCGGGTGGGTAGAGCCCAAATCCAAAGTGTTGCATTTGGTGGATGGTAGAGCGAGCGATCGACAAAGATTGAGCAGAAAAAACATCTCTCACATGCATCAACGAACCTACATGTCTACATATATTCGTGCATTTATTGCTGCACGTGGGCGCGCATTAATACATGCACACATGCATTTCTCTCGTCTCTCTCGCGGGCGCGCATGCACGCACACACACACACACACGGCTTCCACCATTCTCACAATTTTATGTCAACACTACCCCAGCTGCGGTATACAAGGCGGACTGGAGACAGGTATAAGATTGAGCAGTAACTGGTCTGTAATGCCCTTAGAAGTCCAGGCAGTACACACGCTACACTGAATCAACGTGGGATCGTCTCTGCTGATGATCCAGAGGCTCTGTTCAGGTTAGTGCATGGAACGTAAAGGCACTGACCAAGAGGAGCAGACAGGCCGGGTATATAATACTTGAAAGTAATCACTCGGCAGGTAACTCTAGTCAATTTACTCATCAGCCTGAACAATATTGCCTATTGGAACAAGAGCTCGGTTCGGTTTTGCTTGTTTTCACTATTCGAGCTAATGCCACAGCAGGGGCGTTCGCATGACTGCACTACGTCAGAAGAAGCACAGCTACATTCAGGCTCCATTCTCAGAGGCCCACACGCACAGCTTTAGTGTCAAACCGGGCATTAGTACTGTTTTCGAACCTCACCCTGAACAAAGGGCAAATTGTCCCATTGCCTTGTGGCAAATCTCGAAAGAGATGAAGACCAAAGGGCAAAAACCCCTACAAAAACCTCATTTCCTTGTGAGAAATCGTGGAAAAGATAATGGTTTAGAGAGTGAATCCTGACAGAAAATCGGGAGGTTAACACTGCATCAGGGCGTAAGCTCTCCACGATGAAAGTACTGGCCAGGGACCAGCCCCCGCGTCTTCGTGTCCAAGGTGAGCTGTCGAGTGGACGGGTATCGACTGTGAGTGTCGTGTGAATTGGAGAGGAGATGAGTGCAACCAAGCGCATTAGCCCAGAGAAAGAGTCATAATGAGTCACAGCATGGCTAACAACATCGTCAACATGCCGGATCGGTCACGACCGTGCTCCCCGCCGGCATGCTCCCGGGAGGGGTGAGCGAAAAGTGTACAACTGGAGTCATGCTGACATAAGGAACAACTATTGGAACGTGGAACGTCCGCACGCTCCATCAATGCGGAAACGTACACGAGCTCACCAATTACTCTGATCAAAGCCCTTCATCTCCATAAAAGGTCGTGGACGGCGACCTAGCCTTCCTCGGATGGGTCGATACAGAACCAGATCGACTACATCTTGTTGCCGAAGCGATTCAAATCATACATCAACAAGATTAAAACGAGGGTGTATCCATGAGGGGTATAAGGAGCGTTCACAGCCTCGTCTTAAGCCTCCTGCTGAAGCAGAAAGTGAAGCGTCCTTCGTCCGACCACAGAATTTGTTTTGACCTGGACATCCTGCGGGACCCAAACGATGTGAAACTATACAAGGCCCAAGTTGGAGGCAAGTTCACCTCCCTTAACATGACCGACGGTGATGTGGATACCCACTCTGAAAACATCAAAGAGGCGCTCCTGTCCACAGCCAAATCAGTTTTAGGGAGGCTAAAGAAAAAGCAACTCTAGGTCTGAAGGAGGTTCTTGACTTTTGAGACCAAAGAAGGGCCCTGAACTGTGAGAAAAAAGAACAGCTTCGAAGAAGCAGTTGAGTACAGGAAGGTCAACAGCAATATTAGGAATGGGAAGAAGACAGCTTGGAATAAATGGATTGAAGAACAATGCTGTGAGATTTGGCATGGGAAAACAGCAGGCCTTTTGCTTACATCTAACCCTTGACAAGGGAGGCGAGCAGAGAATATCAGTTATCGAAAATCGCTTAATTATCATCTTCTAAGAACATAAGACTGTACTCAACCGATGGACTAAAAACTGCAACGACCTCTACAACTTCTGCTGAAATCATCCCCCCCTTTACAAGGCAAGCAGGTAGCGTCCAATAACACTGCAAGAAACAGAAACCAGTCCAACAGGAAGAGGTCGAATCGGACACATGTATAGCCTGAATGGAGGAAACTCTCCTTCCCTGGGGTCGACAATGTCTCATCGGAGCTGCTAAAATGTGGTGGGGAAGAGGGTCTCAAAATAACGGAAAACAAAATTAAGTGGCCAAAAAATGGATCCACTGCATGGTTATACCCCTTCCGAATTAAAATAACAGCAAGCAATGCCAGAACTATCGAACAATAAGCCTATACAATAAGTCACCCGGGCAAGGTTATGTTGAAGATGATCCAAAACCGTTTCACATGGCTGAGGATCTGCTAGTGGAAGAGGAAGCTCAGAAGCACGTACCCCTGACGTACGGCTCAACAGCTCTTCAACGGTCGCGTCCTACAGCACAGCAAAAGGATCTCCACCATAATTTCATTGGCATGAGGGGCTGTGGCACGTGAAATTCAAAATAGATGAAATTCTTGTTCGAATCATCGAAGCGCTGTGCAATGACTCCATGAGCTCAGTATTCCTCAACAATGGGAGAACATTTTCCAGATATGGTCTTTGTCTCCAGTGCTGTTTGACCTCTATCTGGAAAGTGCTGTGTGTGATGCCCTTCCTAACCATGCAGTACACCTCTGTGTTCATCGGCGGGAGACCACTATATGTAACCTACACCCTTTCCAGCTAATAATAATAATAATAGTGAAGATTTTTATAGCACATATTCACACTCATAGAGAGCATGCTCTTAGCGCAACGAGCTAGGAAGAGACGTGGACTATAGTAGATACAGAACAAAGGGGACGAAAGAAAACGACAGTACTGACGACGAAACAGAAAACAAAAGGCATAAAGAAACAGGAACTGAGAAATATAGTGATTCTGCCGAGAAAGATGGGTAAAGTAGCAATTAGAGGGAAGGGGAGGGTAAGAAGGACTAGATGACGTCGATCTGATGGCAGGCAGCAACAGCGAGTTACAGGACCTCACAAACTAACAGTGCGAGTGCATATATACGGGGTAGATATCGCCACGGACAAGAGCAAAGTCATGGTGAACACCATCGGGCATGGCAAAGCAGATATATCTTCATGAACGGGGTACAGCTCGAGGAGGTACAAAGCAGTACCTGCAGGCGTTACAATTGTTTCATTTCTCCATGAACGTTGATCTACTGGACTGCTGACGAAATGCCGAGACCAACGCTTAGCCTCTTGCGAAGTTCTGAACCGCTAGTCTCGGCTAGCGGGATTCAATCCAATTTCCGTTTCCGGAGACGCAGCACGATGATGGACGTAGATTCCATCGTCGTGCTGCGTCTCCGGAAACGGAAATCGGACTAAATCCGCTGGCCTTTAGCATGAATGAGAGCCGCTCGCCACTCTTCTTGCTCTTTTGATATACCTGGCCACGGAAGGCGAAAAAAACTTACACCAAAACATTTGTAACTTGCACAGTGGCATCCTTCCATGCTGCAGGAGTTACCATGCACTTCCTGGCTGTTTATATTCCTTAACTCAGCGTTTCTCAACCTTTTACTTGTGACGCCCCCCCAGACGAATAAAGGTACGTCCGCACGCCCCCCTTAGCCACTAATACCTATATGAGATATGAGAAAATGACCGCCTTTGCGGCCCCCTTTTCAGCAGCTTGCGCCCCCCTTGGGGGCGCGCCCCCCCAGGTTGAGAACCGCGGCCTTAACTGGTGCCATTGTTGTCATCATCGTTCGCTACCGGAAGCTGCTTTTTTTCCGAGCCTCGTTCTCGCGGCTCTCCGACTTAATTGAAAAAAATCGTCTGCTGGCAGTCCAGTAGATCAACGTTCATGATTTCTCTCTCTCTTTTATAACGGTTTAGTACTTCCGATGCCCTGGCAGATCCATGTCCCAACACTAAACGACCATGAGAAAAAAAGTACAGGCTGTGTAATATCCTTATATCTTTTTAGTTTTAATGTGAAGCTGAGCTACAGAGTATAGAATAGATATACCCCTCTGGCTTAGCCTAACCATCGGTTAGTCGCAGCTGTTAACATTTTCGTAAAAAGTTAAAATAACTGTAAATTGGTAGTGATCATTGTGTATTGTGGTGATTATTTTAGCTGTACGTTGGTTCAGTATTTCGGGAACAGATTTTATTTATTTATTTATTTTTATTTTTATTTTTTTTGTAATCACTGTTATCTCGAACTTATTTTGACAGTTGTGTGCAGAAACTGAATTCTGTGCGGAGCTGTTTGATTTCATCATGGCTGCTGTTACTAGCCAAGCGCTTCTATTTGGTAAACTGCTTGTGGTGGATTGAAGTACTACATTTCTGGACGGATTTTAAGTTACTTTGCATTTCAGAAATTTACCACGATCAAAATGACAGATAAGGCGCCAGAATATCTGTCAGCGGAAGAACTCAGAAATCGACTCTACTACAGTCTTCGGAACCGCGGGCTTGTCAATTCGATCAAAGTGAGCTTAAAACTCGGAATCTGCGGTCGCCAGCAAAGATGCTGGAATTCTGAACGAATGTGTTGAAATATTATTTCGCTAATGCAACGTGTCTTTACAAGATTATATATATAATTATGTATACATAGTGGCATTAAAAAAGCAAAGTATTCCCTTGTATTCACAGGAACAAACATGTTTCGTAAAGCGCCAGTTTTTAAGTTTGTAGACTTAAAACTGTGGCTTAGGCTTAGGCTTACGATGTGTTGTTAACAGAGATGATGTTCCTTAGAGCCTAGTGGTGAAAATTCACGCAGATACAGAAGCACAGAAATAAGTATAAGGCGAAAAATAAATTCAATAACCACGCAAACTAACAGCATTTGGACTAAAACTCCTTTGTTGAACAGTCAGCAAAAACTTTTGAAATGAAGTCAGTACAAGTAGTACAGTATGTCAGTTAATATTTTTGAAATAATTGTTTTAGGTAGAGGCTTGGTTTTTGTATGATGATGGATAAATGCAATGAATAACGGACATGATGAAATATAACATCAAATTTTAAAGTATTTAAAAGGTGTTTTTAGGAGTTTGAAGGGTTTAAATTTTCATAAAGGTATTCAGGGAGATTAAAGGTGTTAAGAAGCTAACTTTATAGGTAAATATTAAAAAAAACTGTCTAATTGTCTTCTAATATCTGATCTTATACCATTTTATACCTATAAGATTTCATATTTTAAAGTAGGTGGCTTACTTCAGTTGATAATGATGGCTTTGCCTGACATATTCTGAACATAGGAAATTCTTTGTCATATCCCTTATATTAATTGTTTTAGGTAGAGGCTTGGTTTTTGTATGATGATGGATAAATGCAATGAATAACGGACATGATGAAATATAACATCAAATTTTAAAGTATTTAAAAGGTGTTTTTAGGAGTTTGAAGGGTTTAAATTTTCATAAAGGTATTAGGGAGATTAAAGGTGTTAAGAAGCTAACTTTATAGGTAAATATTAAAAAAAACTGTCTAATTGTCTTCTAATATCTGATCTTATACCATTTTATACCTATAAGATTTCATATTTTAAAGTAGGTGGCTTACTTCAGTTGATAATGATGGCTTTGCCTGACATATTCTGAACATAGGAAATTCTTTGTCATATCCCTTATATTAACAGGAATATGTTAATATGCTTTATATTTATCCCCCCTTACTTTCAGAAACAGATAAATGGGCTTTATTTAATTCTCTGCCCAGTTAAAACATTTGTTGGTGGCTCTTAATAATACAGATCATAAGACAGGAGTAAGATCTTTGCATAACTATTCATAATAATGTTAATATAAGCAATGTTTATTAAGAATTGCTTTTCTTCTTAAAGACCAACCTGAATGGTTTTCGAAGTTTTCATATATCGGTAGATACAGGCAATATAAACCTAACCTGTAAATTTTAGCTTCCAAAACCCATCCATTAATTAATTATCCACTACAATTTGCACTTACGATCAACAAGTGCGGCTAACAGTGTACTACGTCACACTAGTGCACTATTCACAACATTGTCAGCAGTCAACACCAAACAGAGAGAGAATGACCAACAGCTTGGGTTATTCGGACGCTGAAAGTCTGCATTTCTCATGGTTCTGAAAAACTGCTACTTTAGCATGAGAAATGCAGATTTAACGTCCGAATAATCCTAACTGTCGTTCATTCTCTCTCTCTGTTTGGTGTTGACGGCTGCCAATGTTGTGAATGGTGCACTAGTGTGACGTAGTACACAGTTAACGGCGCTTGTTGATCGCAGGTGCGAATTGCGTACTTTGCTAGCGGATAATTAATTAACGGATGAGTTTTGAAGGCTACACTTTACAAGTTATGTTTATATCGCCTATATCTACCGATATCTGCAAAAAATGCAAACCATTCAGGTTGGTCTTTAATAAATGGGAGATGCCAGACCCTTTTACCATTCCAGTATCTGGAGGAGAGTGAATTAAAACAGGTTTTCTATACTTAAAGGTCTAATGGGGTGCAACATCTTTTTCCTAATGACTGGATAAAGTTCAGTACAAAGTGACATTTCCCAAAATCTGAATAAATACACCCCTTCTTTTCTTAATATACTAGCCTATATGTATTGAAAGAGGTCAAACTCATGGCAAATATTTGTACCCATTGGCCGAAGTTTTGATAACTTATATATGTATAGTTTTAATGTCTGTGTTGTTGACCTTTATTTATGCATATCTTGTATGTCAAAAATGGAAAGAAGATTTTTAGTAGCTTGCACAGAGCTTAACCCAGTCGTTAAAAGTTGCAACCTTTCAGAAAATTTTTCAGACCCAGTATCAAGCATGGTTGGCTAAAGAGGGATTGAGTGAATGGAATATGCATTGATCTTTTCCTCTGTCTTTGTACAGACTCAGCTGCGGACCAATTTAATCACTGAGCTTCAACAGTCTGTCCATGGACCACTTACAGTACGTGACCTTGACCCTCCAGAACAAGAACCTTTGCTTCTGCGAGCTGCCAATAGTCTTGTGGCTGATCATCTCCTTCGAGGCAAATATGAATACACACTTGGAGTCTTCCTGCCAGAAAGTGGGCTTGCTCAGGATAAGGTATTAATTCAATGATTGTAGTTAGGATATGTTTTTTTCTCAAACTAGTTCTGAAACATTTTTTAAGTATTCAAAATGGATTCAAATATTTAACCTAAAGTTAGGGATTTATTTTACTATTTTGGTAGCAGACACCTGAAGAGCTGATGTTTTGGGTTCCTGCATAGAAAATGTCACCTAACCTCAAAACGAGGATTTGGGGATGACTTTTAAAGAGTTATCATACAAACCCTTGTATATGTATTCTTATGTGTATCCAGATTTTTCAGCCTCAAGATTTGCTGAGACTTCTTCACATTAGTCCCCAGTCACGCCTGTACCAAGTGCTTGTAAGTTTTTAATACTTTTTTTTTTAACAGGCTAGTGACTATAAATAGTTGATACTTTTCAGCTGCTAGCTTAAGGTAACTCAAACTTGTGGTCTTTTATTACTGTTAGCTCCTTCTGAGGCCTCAAAAGAAGTTGATTCATTTTTTCTTTTACTCCTTACTGTACATGAATTTTGATTTGATGGTTTGTTTTTGTGCCTTTGTATTTTAACGATTACTTGGAAAATGAACTAACAAACATTGAAGACCTTTCTCTGAAATTCAGTCTTACCTTAGGCAATATCAGCCAGAGGCCAGTCATAATGGACAAAGTCTGTTATGCTAAACAAAATAGTGCCGTGAAGATGTCTGTGAGATTTGCATATTTTGCAAAATAGAGATTAAGAAACAGAGATTGAGTAATAAAACAAGTAAGTGGCCATCTTTTTTTATTTTCCTTATCTTTCAATACAGTGTGCAAAAGCAGAAAAGCAGAAAGAAAAAGGTGAGTTTTCTATGTTTTTTATAATTGACAACCAGTTGCAAATTTTCTCATTAAATTTCTTACAGCTGAGCATAAGACAAATGAAAGTTATAATTTTAATGTATGTGAGGCCTGACATAGGGAGACATTGCATAGTCTTTAATTAATTTTTTTCTCACCCCAAATGTAGGTCTTTTATGGCAGATAATATCAGAACTTGCTGCCATTCATTCAAATGGTTCTCAAGACTGTGGAATTCAGGCTGATCTTACACGACTAGGACCAGTAGCATCACTAGGTGAGCATTCACTGTATATTAATTTCTATATTTTCCAGCTTTCTTACAAATATAAATTTCATTTTGGGCTAGAAGGTAGGGAAACAGGAGGCTTAAATACGAAGAGGTGTTAAATGCTGCTGACTATTATTAGTGCTATTAGGTTATTATTTGTTGCTATATAAAATTTTGAATACTGAAGCTCTTTAAAAAGAAACCTCTTTAAAAGTATATTGGTGATGGCAGTTTTGAATAATTTTATCTATTACAAGATAAATAAATGTTATAACATGGCATTAAATACCAAAAGAATATGTGTCTTCTTTATTTGTCATGTTACTGAAGAGTAAAGGTGGGCAAAAGCAAATCAGTTTGCATTTCTGTTCTAGATGACAAATTAAAATCTCTTGAGGAACTTTATTCTTCAAAGAGAGAGGATCTGGGTCGTAGCAGCAGAACTGCAGTTGAGGAGAGGATATTGACCTATCAGCGGCAGCTAGAGGATAGGTACAACTCTCAGCTGAAATTAGAGGTATGAAATTGTATTCCTGCATGTTAGTTGAATACTTGGTCTTCACCTCATTTTCATAAGAGGCAGCAATTGGCAAATAAAGTAATATCTAATTTTTTTTAAAGGAAGTAGAAATTTATTCAGTAGATTTTTTTTCTGTGCTTTGTCATTCAAAGGTAAATTTAACATTTTATTTGTTATTTCTTATTTAAAGGGTAACAGTGGTTTGTGCAGTAAGCTGTCAGTTATACACAGTAAAAGAAGATTTACTGTTTAATATATGTGTCCATTGTTGGGTTTATTCAGTAAAGTTATTATTGTGTTTGACATTCTGTTTAGATTGCACGCTTACGGGACTCAGAGATTGCTCGCATGCGGTTGGAAGAAAAAGAGAAGTGTACAAAAGAGAATGAGAAAATCAAGAAAGAGGTATGACACAGTTTTGAAACCTAATTTTAGGTCAGAGTTAACCAACTCTGAAAGAAACAATTAACCTTTGCCAATTCTGCAAGATCACAAGTCTATAATAAGATATATGTAAAGTTTTCTACCAGATTAATGTTATTTTAAAAATTATAATTGCCACAAATAATGTGAGCAGCTTGGTAATACTATTTTAACCCTTTGAGCCCACATTGCCATATTGCCAAGCCACTGGTAAAGCAGCGTGTAACACTTGCATTGGTTTTTGCGGTTGGTTTAAACCTTTTTTTTAACCATCCAATCAGAGAAGCCATACCATCTGACATCAGCAGATTTAGTACAACATGGCTGCTCCTTTTCACTGTTTTGTGCATGTGTTTTAGATAAAATTTGATCAAGTTTTTACCATGAAGCGTACAGAGCCTCAACCTGGCCCATCAAGGGTGAAATCAGCGACGAAGCATGCACGAAAGCAACATTATATAGTGCAGCAAGTAAAGGATATGCTGGATGATTTATCATAATTAAGATACAATAATGATTACTCTGACAGTGAGATAGATTTTGAATCAGATGATTTTGCCACAGACAGTGATGTCAGAAATGAACCACGCCCTGCATTTTCAGCTGATCAAAGGAGGCGTGTCCCCACAGACTCAGGTAATGTTGATTGTGCTCGAGATGGCTGGAATAAGCTATATAAGGATTACCCTGTCAAGATTGTCAAGTCTGCTGCGCACTGTATGGAGTGTAAACAATACTTGTGCATTAAGAGAGGCAGCACCTGCTGGGAAGATTGGCACACAAAAGAAAGAGTTCTGGCATTAAAGTGAAGGTGTCATCCTCCTATGTGCATGCCAAGTATCAAACTTATATCTTTTATTACAACTAAAATATTGGCAGTATACACCCATTATTAGGCAGTTTTGGCCCAGGAGCTCAGACATGAAGGCTCACCATTGCTCAGGAGCTCAGGGCTCAAAGGGTTAAGATCTAATGTTTCAAGTAAAATTGACAGATTTTTTAAATAAAGAAAACCTAATTGATTTGTATTTTGCTTGAAATGATGAATTTAAACTAAAATTTTTATTCTAATAAAACTATTGTGCAGCTTCAGAGAACGTATCAGGACAAATATGATGCACTAGTTGAAAGGGAGCGTAATGCGATTGAGCGATTGCATAAGGAACAGGAGGTGAGTCTTTCACCTGACAGTATAAAATATTGTACCATAGGAGCACGCGAAGATTGTCCAGTGCGAAATTTAGTGTACATACATTTGAACCAGGAGTGACTTGTCCTTGGCCTCTTTATAGTTACCTGGTCGTCTCTGTAGTATGGAACTTGGCTGCTGTAGTTGGGGTACTGTTGGAGACATTTTCTTTGCTTGCCTTGCCTTTTCAAATAAGATTAATATTTTGAATCAGCAATAAATTCGTGATGAATTGTTTTTCTGAGCAGCTTCAAGAGAAAGAGGTGTACTCACAACGCCAGATGCTGCTGTCAGAGATTGAATCCATTCGACAGCGTGAGTCGGAAATAAAGCGTGAAGCTGAGGTTAACAAGAGGTACAAGTGAAGGATTCTTTTTGTTAAAACATTCTGTGAAAATATTCCAAGCCATAAAGAAGATATTTGAAATATGAACTGGTTTGTTTTCATGTAACCAGGAAGCTTTTTCAAACTCTTTTATTGTATGGTCAGTTTATAATAGGTTTTTATTATAAGGTTTGTAAGTAAGGTGTGTGCTAAGAATTTAGCTTTGTGTGCATTGAGAGATTTTCTACAAAGAATCTTGATGAAAAATTTCTATTCCACTTTAAAGAAATATTCAGAGTATTGTATTCTACTTTATTCAGAGTAGTGTATTCTACTTTAAAGAAGCGTGCTAGCCCCATTTCGTCACATTTTTATCTATTTCCAATCCAATTACTCTTCACAGAGAACTTTATTTTGGTCTTTATTGCCGATATTTCAGTTTTCCAGAGCTGTTTACCAATGAAAATGCTGAATAAACAATAAGCATTAGGTATAGTTCCTAAGAGGCAGAAATGCGTGACAAATTTAAAGGATAGTCAGTTGAAAACCTTAAAAATGTGACATAAATTAAAAACAAAAAAATTAGGTTACAGTTGACTCCCCATTGTGTTTAAACAATTTTTATCATCATCAAAAAGACCATAATGCTTTTATCATCCATATAGAGAGAAACTGTTAGCAGAAGAACGTGTCAAGGCAAAGGAAGATGAGCTTAGGCGAAGAGAGTTGGAATTACGCCACAAAGAGATGCAGTTTGATCAGCGGCTGCAAAATGAGATGGCCCAGTAAGATTCCTGATCATAAATAATTTATACTTAAACCTAACAAAAAATAAATTTCTTTTCTTTCCATTGTTTTGTTTTCATTTTCTTATGCCTATCTTCTTCATGTCATATGAAAATATGAGAAGAAACATATTCCAGTTACAAATTTAATTAGTTATTAATAATGAGATTTTGTTCATATTGTTCCTCCACCTGGTTGTGTTTTCTTTCAAAATTTTTCTCAAACATAGGTTTGTCTATCAGAATTACATTTTAACTTGTCTCTGAGATGGGCTGCCAAAACATTTTAGTCAGAATTAGAAGTTTGCTTTTCCTGTAATATTACTGTATAACAATCTACTGTTACTAACTTTCTTCAGGTTTAAGCTAGACCAGCAGGCCAAGTTCATTGACAGAGTGCAAAATGTAGAAATTAGGGAGGCAAAACTCAAAGGTTTGTGTGATTATCTTTTTGATTGCTGTCAATAGCCATCGTAAAGATGATCTTGATGCCACAGCAAAATAGCGTTTATTGTGGAATTGGGTAAACAGAGGTATTTTAATAGGAATACTGACTTTCACATTTTTTACAGTACCCTTTTATTGAAGTTTCTTCTTCCAATTTACAGAAGAGGAACGTATAGTGGCTGAAGAAAAAACAAAAATCCAGACCTTGAAAGATGAGCTGCGAGACAAGACTCACCGTATCAACAATTTGGAGGTTACCTTAGCAAATAGGTCTTCTGCAATATTTGAACAGTTTTTCATTTCTCATCATGATTTTTTCCTTCATTTATTTAGTGCTATCCCTTGTGTATTTTGTTTATGTTTTATTCCTTTGAAATGTTTAGCCTGAAGCAGTCAAACCTAAGACTTAGTGGCTTCAGAGTGTGTGGGTTGGACATTTGAGATAAAAGATTTAAAACTTTTTTCATTTGCATGTTCCTTTTTAATTTAGATTTCTTTTGTTATTTCATACTTTCTCTGTTGCTTGTCTCACATCTGTATCCTAGCTTTTTATCTTTACGTTTGATTTGTTCTTGTTTATTGTGAGCATAACCAAAATGTGCTGTTTATGCAAAATTTATTTGTGATACAACCATTTATGCTGCATGAAAAAGTGAAAAAGGTAAGGATATCTGCAATGAGTCTTAAAATCTAGGTTATTTTCATAAATTTTATTCATGATTCAACTGAATTGCAGTTAACATGAAAATGACTAATTTTGCAAAATTATCTTATCTTTGTTACTGTTAAATATTTTCTCAGAGTGCGCTTCAAGAAGCAAGACATACAGAGGTGACTGCCACCAGACAGAATGAGTTCATCAATGCCAAACTAAGAGATGTAAGTTAGACTTTCCTGTTTCTTGCTAGTGTGAAACAAATAAAATTTCCTCTGTGTGCATCATGCCTCAAGCAGTCTTGTGTAAAATTCTCAACTCCCTCTCCTTACCCTAACCCCATCTCCCAGTCACAAACTTCTTGCCTGGTCTGACAATTATGCTATATGTTGAAGCAGCCATAGCATCAGTGATCTTCTGTGTCCACAGATGGCAGATTACAAGGCAATCAAAGAACAAAATATTCAGATGAGAAACGAAGTAGAAACATTGCGAACGTAAGTTAAACATAACATTTGAATGTCAATGTCAGTATTTTGTATGTGTGCATATGTTTTCATATGTGCATGGGCAGTTAAAAAGAGGAGGGTAAATTGTTACCAGAGAGTGTGTGGTTCTTTCAACTTAGTTATAACATTAAGTTGCTCATTTTGATTGTTAATAGTTGTTTTCCAAGTGGAACTTGGAGCACAGAAACAACGCTTTGATTTCAGTGGATTTACAGTTGTATTTATTTCCTCTGCCTTTTTGTATATCTGTAGACATGCTCTACATGTTCTGACCATGTATATTGGCATACATGCATTTCATTAATTTTGAAACAAAAAGAAATTTTTTTTTGAAAGTCTCTCCCTCCTACTACATTTCACCTGAAATAATTTTCCATGTTGCAGGCGGTTATCTGAAGTATTGTCAATGAATGAAAGAGAGAGAGGACGTAAGTTTTGAAGTACAAAGTTTTCTTCCCCTTTGACAGTCATTCAGTAGACAATGCTTCTTCAAATTTTGTTTCACAGTGATATAGTGCCAAGCATGATTGATCCAGGAAAAGTACAAGCTTATTCTTGGTCTAAAAATTCACGTATATACTACAGTTTGCCTGTCATAAGTTTGGTAGTCACTTCTAAAAATCTGCTTTACTGTGTTTGCTTAATGATTGTGTGAGTCATTAAAGTGTCAGTGTGGCTAGTCACTTTGGGACATGTGAGGCAGCCTTTGCTTCAATGGTCAGGCTTGATGTAACCTCATATTATTGTATGAGTTTTCCTGTTCTGTTTAAATATGATGTCACATCCTGGTTTTCCTTTGATATCAACTTGCTTAGTTCATCTTGCTGGCTATGTCTCAGTAGGAGTTTTAACAGCTGTCAGCCAGTTGTTGATATTCTGGATTGTTTGGCACCACAAGAGAGTGGTAGAAGTATTGACAGGAGATGATGCAGTCTGACTTAAAGGCATCCTTCTTGTCAGTTATCCCCCATCCCCCTTGCTGTCTTATTTTCTTTGTAGCTCCAATGGACATAGCAATAGACAGCAGGTCTAGAAAAGTAGGGTAGTTGCTAAGGGCTGAGGACAAAATGAATGCCTTTAGGCACAGGAATAGGATGTATACTTGGAGTTGGCAGATAATGTAAAGGTTCCAACTTGAATCCACTCTATAGCAGTAATGCCGTCATGTCCATAGAACTGTCTAACAATCTGGAAGAATGCTGTGTAACCTCCAGTCCATAGGTATGACATAAAACATTGCTAACAAAACTTGTGTGTCAAGTTACATGTGCTTAGTTTTGTTTTATGACTCAAAATAGAACAATCTGTTCCTGTGATAAATATAGTTATTGTCTAAAGATGATCTTCACAGAGGCTTTTATAGTCTGAAATGTGTAAGGTTGGTGCATGTGTAGTGGTACACATCTTTAAAAAAAAAGATTTTAAATAATAGATAATGTAAAGATATAAAATATTTGATACTATTTCTTCACTAATAGCAGCTGTATGCTGAGATTTTGTTATATAAAAAGTTGATTGTATTTTGCGTAGTTCATAGTATTTTAAGTACTAGTTTTTTTAAAGGTCAAGAGGAACTCCTGAGGGAGCTGAGACGTCCATCTCCAGAGACACTGATGATGCAGCGTGACCTTGAGAGGGCAAAGGAAAATCTCAGACAGGAACAGGTAGTTTTTGAACAGCAAAAGCAGCTCCTTGAGTCTCGACTAAAGGATGAGGTAAGGTGATAACTTATAGAAGAAGGTAGTTCCTAGTTATTTGTGTAACCAGGTAGCCTACCACTTCAAGCTTCATGTGTAGCCATAGGTTATTGACACATTTATTATGGCAACCATGTGCTAGCCGCCAGCAGCTGTTAGTGCAAAAACCACAGAACAAAGCAACTTATGGCAAACTTTCCATCCTTAAAGGCGGAACTTCTTGTGGGAGGTTTGTAAAATGGTTTTGCCTGGGCAAGGGCAGGTAGGTTACCCGCGATGCAGACTTTTACACGCTGTCAGTCTTCCCTAATTGCTACCCCGACAAAAGGCAGGGTGGAGATCACAGGCGGTGCTGACTACCCGAACAATAAAACGTCTTTCTCACCCGAGTACTGGCTTTTGGCGTTGAGAAAGCTGAGGTGAAACTCCAACTGAACATACTTCTAGGGTTAGAACCGACAATTGAATGTATTCTATATAAAATATAGAGAAAAATAAAGGTGAGAAAGATGAACAGCGAAAATGACACAAACACAACTTCATTTTTAAACTTTATTTTTATTGCTTTTGTTTATCTTTCCATGTGTCTCTATATCTTTCTTTACTAAAAATATTCAACATTTTTAGTTTATTCCTCTGGTGACTGACATAAAGTACATCTGCGTTTGGGTGCGATGTTCGTACTTTTACCAATGGGCAACAATTCATGCCTGTAACACAGTGCCCATTCACCATCTACAAAAAATTTAAAGGTCCATGTTTGTCAGTGAGCATGACAAGGTGAAGGACAACATAGATCATATTCAGTCTTGTGCACCTCTTCGCTTAAAGTGAAGATGTCAAAAATGGATGGGCATGTGCTGATCATCTTTGGCTTTCCTAATGGACATATTATTGTCTGGAACTCGTCGTCCCGGCTAGGTGACATTATTCTGTAAATGAAAGAATGTACCTTGTGTACATTACATCGGGGATTATCCCCATTCAGTATAAAAAAAATTTGCTAAGTGCCAATTTGGGACATGTAAGATCATCAGTCGTTGACTTCTTGAAGCGCCAGTCTGTCGCAGCTGCACTTCAAGCAGAACAGTGATCTTCTCTGACCGACGGGATCAGTGTGATGACAGATGCAAGGCACGCATGTCGAAAAACTTCATATCACACTGATCATGTTACTTTGGGTGTATCGACCCACAAGGTTCTAAATATTCAGCACATCACCAAAGAGGATGACGTGTGCACCCAGTGGCACATGGCACTGGGTTGCAAGAAGATGTAAGAAAGTATGAATGTGTCAGGTGTCATCATTCAAGAGCATGTTCATGACCATAACATGGAAATTAATAAGTTAGTGAGAACTAAAGGTGTTAGAAACATTAATGAGAGGTGGCATGTTGCTAAAAGCTGGGATGAAAAAAATGGCATAAGGTAGTAAAGTGAACATTAGCAAGACTTTGTACCCTCAGCTCACTGACAAGACAGCAGCATTCAGGGATCATGTTTACTGGTGTATTGAAAACTGCGAAGGCGACCGTTCAAGACGAAGGCACTTGTTGGATAGATGTATTACACACTTCCAAAACATCCATGACAAGTGCATCCAAGCCTCACCATGCAGGCAGTCACAATATATACCATCTCTAATAGTGCTAACTGATCCTGCTGCTGTCAACCTTCTGAGCAACTATCTGCATGGCCATATACTCTATTAAAATCCGGAGGACTACGTGCTGTCCAGAAACACATTTTATGTTGAACCACTTACAGTTGCAAACTGTATTTTGTTGTTGTTTCCCCCTCTTACTCATTTTTGTTCGATTGTCCAAAACGAAACAAACCACACCAGAGTCAAACTAATAGCGGTGTATATGTAAGTTTTGCCCTCATACTTCCTGCCTCGGATTTTATTGTGCATTTGCAAATGACTTCCCAGAAGTACATGATGAGGAGCTGCCATGGAAGGGAAGATAGTGCTAAGAAAATGGTCTAGTAGAAAGAACACCAAATGCATTCGATGGACGCAGACTGTCATTTCCCAGATTCGTGGTGTAAGAATCAAAAGTATACATAACAACTAGAAAATAAAATAATACTAAAGTGTAGATGCTACCGTCCACCGACGTACATATACGTCGCGTTAAAAACTTTGGTCAGCTATTAGAATGCACACATAAATAGAAATATAAGTATTACAAAACAAAACCACGGGTGCAAAACTGAAGTCCTATCCTTTTTGACCGTAGATGTAATCACGGACTACAAGCCATTTCTCCATAGCCTTCTCCTCGCCCTGCTTTGTTCTCTATTGACAGTCACCATAGGAATGAACTGAAAATGTTGATTATTGTTATCCCCGCTTATGAGTAAAGAAAGATAAAGAGATACCAAGAAAATAAAAAAAGCAATACAAATAAAGTTTAAAAATTCAGTTGTCTTTGTGTCATTTGTGCTGTTCATCCTTCTCTCCTTTATATTCTCTCTATTTTTTTGTTTTTGTTTATGGAGAATACATTCAGTCCTAACCATGACAGTATGCTCAGATAGAAGGCGTTTCTCCTTACCTCTCAGACCCTACGGCAAGTACAGCTGAGAAAGACGTTTTATTGCTAGGCTAGTCAGCAGTGCCTGTGATCTCTACCCTGCCTATTACTCGGGTAGTAACTGTAGATGACTGACCACTAGCTGTCAGCACCACGTATACTCCTGCTTTCCCTCGCATGGGCGAAACCATTTTCTTTCTACGCTCCGAAGGAGTTCCGCCATTTAACGGGCTGCTGGTTGAGATAACAGTGGTTTCTGCTGGTGGTGCTACAACTTACGACTTGCTGTCTTCAAGATTCTTTTTGCTTTCTTCCCCTTGCCGCATTTGTCCTTCCACTTTTATGCCCACTGGGAGGGCTATTGTACCAGGGATCCCCTGCCATGTCGAAAGACAGCGCTGATTGTGCTGCTGGGGTCCACCTAGTGGGAGGTTGGGTGCGGCCCCCTCCTTCTCACCATGGCCCTTTCTATCACATCTAAATAAAACAAACTTGTATTCCAGCTCTGCTAACCAGTCAGCCTTCAGCTGGCATCTAAGCTAATCTCTACCACATGTAAATGCAGTCTAACCATGCTATACATTGGTACCATGACGTCATTACACTAAATTGAAAGCGGAGACCAATATCATGATTTCACTGTTTTGAAGTGAGAAAAGAATAGCTGTTAAATGTAGAAGGTTACTCATTTTTTGATGTAGATTAACACAATGCACAGAAAAAAGGACATGCTGGTCATGAACCTTGGGATTTTGTTTTGATAATATATATAGGCATTTATTTGTTGTGAATGAAGGATTTTTTAACATCAACAGTTTTGTTTTAGATGAAAGAAATTGCCCTTCTTACATGCATTGATTGTGGGAAAAGGCTTCATGTAAAAGGCTGAATTATATTTCTTTTTGATTTAAATTTGTTGAAACACCATGTACAGCTGCACCCTGTGCCCATTACATTTATTTTTCTAGGAATAATTAACACAAAAAATCACTGTGCATTAAGCTAATAAAAGTTAGAAGAGATACTGGAAATCATGTAGATTTGTTTTTACATCACATTAAAAGTCTTATAAACTTGTTAGACCATAACATTGTGCTGTTGTCCATTGCCTCTTTCAGTGTTGTCAAATATTTTACTTGTAGCTCGACCGTAACAGAGAACTAGTGCAGAGACTAGAGGAGCAGATGCTGCAGATGAAGGAGATGAACAGGGAAGTTGTGGACCTTAGGAAGCAGCTGCTATTTACCCAGACAGGTGTGGTGGTTTGAATTTGTTTTGTCTGCATGTGTCTGATAAAAATTTCTACAAATGTGTTTGCTTTATAATGTGATGACTTTTACAAAAGGCAGATTGGCTTTGATAATGATTTTTGAAAACAATCTTTGTCCTAAAAGTTTGTGGTGTCATTGTTTGTTATTCAGCACTCCACCAGGAAGTGTATGGAAAACCAAAAGAAGGTCTGGAAAACCAGTGAGTGCATTTTCATCCAGTGTAGTAGGATTCCAAGCCTAAATCTTTTAAAGTTTAAGCCAGAGATTAAGCACTTTAAGGTGTTATTTACATTTTGTTTCTACCATTTTATTTATTAATGTGAGTTTGGCTATGGATGGGGTATAGCACTGTACCATAATGGTTGTTTATTTATTTATTCTGCATTTGGTAATTGACAGTTCCTTGCAAAGAAAATTAATCATGACTTAAATGTATAGCACAGGCTTTAAGATGTTTTGAAGTATATTTTGGAGATTGATTCTTGAGAAGCTTTTTACAGAGTATGAAGCCTTTTTAAGTTTTAAAGATGATGATACCTTTCAGCTAGCAATAAGCTATAGGTTATTTTAAATAATATATATCTCTATGTATATATATATATATATACACTATTTTTATGTAAGCATCCATGACTGTCATGCAGGGAGTTGCCCTTGGCACCAGGTAGTTCCAGGTCGCGGGTGAATGCGTCTCATCATCCAGCTGCTGAAACTTCTAATGATCAGGTTCCACATCCATCTGCAAGATCAGTTACCCCAAACCTTGATCCTCGTGGACAGCTTGGGCCTATAACTTACTTAGGGGACAAAGATGTTTACAATCAGGTTGATTCTGATCTTGACCTAATTCCAAGTTTCCGACACAGACATCTGTCAGAATTCTCAGATGATTGTTCGTCTACAGCATCTGCTGATGTTTTGGCTGAGGCAAGATATAGGCTCCAAGGGCTAGAGAAGGAGGCACAGGTATTCATGTGTGTATGTGTGTGTGCACATGTAAGCGTGGGCATGTATTTTCCATTGTTGAACAAGGGTTTTTTGATTGATCTGATCTTAAGGTATTCATTCTGAAGTCATTGTTGTAGTCATGACTGATTATTATTCGTGTTTTCATCTTTGGACATTGTGTTTTCTTTGCGAATTGTTTTCATTAGAATTTGGAGCGAGCATACCAAGACTTTCACTGCCACATGACCAATGTCAGTGCATTGCCCTTTAATCTACCATCTGCCTCTACATCAGATGCCAAGACTAATGCTGGCCCACAGGGCACAATTGTGCAGACAGGTGGATACCCCAGTTAAAGTGCTAACTGGAGATTTTATTCGGTTTTCATTTACTTTTTATCTCTTTCAAAATCATTTTTAGGGAAGTAGAATTTGTGTAGGAATTGAAGAATGAAATATGTGTCAAATATTATCTCAGTTTTATATTCCAAGTGTATGTGATCAGTTCTCATTCAGAAAACTCTGTCAGTTTAAATTTGGTCAAAATATTAAAATTTTTCTATCCAGAATTTTTTTTTATTTTAACGTGTGGCTTCCAACATTACATCTGTAAATGTACTTTTTCAGACAATGACAAAGTGGCCACAAAATCACCATGTCCAAGTCCTATTCCCCATGATCATCCGAAGTCATCCACACCTTATAGGAGTAGACCTCTGCATCATCATGATGGTAAACAGATAATTCCTACTTTTTGATAAACTTGTAAAGAATGCAGTAGTGGATCTTGTTGATATGTATAGAAACTGCTAGATGCCACTTTAAATAAATGGACAAATATATATGGATGAAAAAAAAAGAAATGTTTAGGAATTGTTTCTTTGAAGATATTTCTCCAAAGTGTTATGCATTGTTGCAGACAGCTTTAATGAATTCAGTGGCAGTAAAGGAGATGATGCAAAAAGAACTGTCCCCCATTTTGACCTTTCCAACATGTCAGATGAAGAAATAGAGAAAAAGGAGATGTGAGTTGTGCATAGCAGGACACCATACAGCCTCTTCCTCTCCATTTTGTGATGAACTCTAATATTCTTTGTTAATTGCTTCAGATCTCTCTTCTGTAGCACTGTATGCTTTGTAACATCTGTCTGTGACATGACCATTTTTCTGTGTGTATTTTCTGTCATAAACATTAAGTGACAGAAATGAAATTTTTAAAGCATATTCTTGTCAGAAAGTAGCAATTTAATTTCAGAAGCCTTGAGTCACGGCATGTAAAGTCCCGCCCCATTACAGTTGATGACTTGGAAGCCAGGCCTGGATCACCAAGCATGTTGTATGTTGCCAGTTCAGAATCAGGTATTGATAACCCAATTCAGCAATATTTTCAAATGTGTCTACAGACATGTACTGTGTTTCAGCCATTAAGAGGATATGACGCAGGGAGTTTCATCACCCATCTAAAAGTGTGAGAGAGAAGCACAAAGCAAATTTCCCTTCATGGAAGCTCTGTTTATATTGAATTCTACATTAAAATTCTAAATGTGATGTGAATTATTAATCTTTTGACTTGCATAATGATTTGTCTCACCAGTTCCTACGATGTATGTATCTTATATGTAAGAAAAGCCATAATATAAGAAATGTATCATTTGCAGATGATGCATTGAGGGGAACACCCCGAAAGACAGCAGCATCTTCAGTGGCAGTACCATCAACTGTTTTGCATCAAATCTCTCTCGACAATGCCTGGAAACAGACACCGTCTTCTCTTGACGATGCCTGGAAACAGACACCGACTTCTCTTGATGATGCCTGGAGAGGTGAGTGTCCTCCCCATAGCTTAAAGTGTTGACCCTTAACTACATCAGTAATAGTACCATATAACAGCACATCTTCATCTTATTCCCTAGTAAGTTCTTTGATAGGTTGAATATGATGTTTGGACAGTTAATGTTTTATGTTAGCAAAGCATTTATAATGTGATTTTAGTGATTTCCTTCTTTGACCTCATTAGATGACATGACCATAGGAGACAATAGGCTACATTATTTTGTAATCATCAAAAGTTGACTCTATGACAGTGAACTAGCTCCTGACATGCAAGGCATTCCTATGATGAGGTGAGATACAGCTCTCGGACAGCTGTGAAGGTGACAGCAAAGCCAGCATCAGTTTTTTCAGTGAATGTTCACCACATGCTTTGCTATCTGCTCTTGAGCTATGTGATATTCCATTGCTTTGTCTGTGTGCTTTGTTAGACATTCGTAATTCTGCAATTTTGGAAACAGGTTATGAGTTAGGGTTATTTCCCTTGCCTCCGACGTTTTTGTTTTTTTTCTTATTTTTTTCTTATTGAGCTCAACAGAATAGTGATATCATGAAATTTTATGGTTGCTTTCTTGGATATAATTGTTTTGAAATCTGCATCAGTATCTATTTAGTGTTGTTCATAATTAATGATTTCATGTTGGAAGTATCCATAGCGTATTTTACTTGTCACTGTAACCACTGGTTGACCTATTTGCCCTTTTTTTGAATAGGTAAAGATATTAAAAGAGAAGAGAAAAATACCATTGAAAAGAACATGGGAGATGAGGAACAGAAGAGAGAGGAAGTGAAAGAAGAGAAGATAGGAGAGCAAAATGTAAGTTACTCCACAGATCTGAGTGGTTAGCTTGCAAGAGCGTGTGCAAAAAAGTCTGACTTGTGCCCGGTTGAAGTGAATATAGAAAATTTGAGCAACACCACAAGGTTGGTGCTGACATGTGTTCAAATTTGTAAAAATAGAAATATTTTATTGAACCTGAAATTTTTTCTCCAGTTTATTTCTATATTCTCTTTAATGCGTCTAAGAAAAAAGCTGATTATATGCTTTAGTCTAGTCTGCATGCAAAAATATCAAAATTTTCATGAAGGGAATAAGCTTTGCATTGTCACACTTATCTTGCTTCTTCAGCTAGAGAGAGTCAATAAATTGAGCTCTTTTAGAGTACTTAAGATGTGATGATGAAGTCATTACAGATTAAGTTGACAGAAATGTGTGTACTTATTCAGAGTGAGGAAGAGGGCAAGAAAAATGCTGGAGGTGAGAGTGATAATGCTGGAATTGACCCAGTCATGTTGCAGTACATGGCCAAGGTCAAGGCTATGAAAGAAAAAGAACAAGAGGTCAGTTCAAATCAAGTGTATGCCACAGTACACCTTGTGTAGTAAATGTTAGTGATTTAGATATCTTTGAAACCAGAAAATAATGTCAGTCCATTTTTTAAGTGTTTAAAATTTTAGTTTTTGTGAATATTTTTCTGGACAGGTAGTGTTATTTTCCAAAGGTTATTCCTTAAGGAATCCTATCTCCAGTATTGACAAGTGTGAAAATGTAGGGAAACTGAAAAGAGAGACAGTGTAAACCAATCTTGAACTGCTGTCCTTTCCCCTTCACCCTTACTACCTGCCTAGGGAATTCCCTCAGCTGTTCTTCATGCTTGCGTGTATCTACCAACGTGCCAGTGCCAAGGCCCCCACAAGGCATCCCGTATCCCTACTATTCATGATCACATGTTGGCAAGGGAGTTCTCAGTGGCTGCAAATACATGTCTCCTGTATGCAGAACAAATTGTCATTGCAACTCATTCACTCCACATGCCATACACTTGATTAGTTCTACTGGCCATGATGTGATAACCTGAGGTGACCTAACGCAGTACCAACTGCTGCTCTGTGTGTATATGTATGTATATAGATGAATGTGGTAGGAACTTTATTCACTATAGTCAACAAGTATATGTATTTACTTAGCTATATATTGCTAGCACATGAGCACTTGTAATAAAGTTGAATTGTTTTATCAGTTTTTCATGAATAAGTTAGATTTCTGGGGGGAAAAATTATTTTATTTTGTTTTTAACTAAGAGTTTATTTAATTATAGGCCCATTGGTTAACTTTCACCATGTGACAGGCAAGGCTTGCTGTTTCTAATACAGTTTATTGTTTGCAGGAAAGGATTCCATCACTATCAGAGGAGATATCAGTAGTGGATGATTTAAAAAGGTTACACACTAGCCTTTCTTTCTACTTTATGCTGTTTTATTTTGAATTTTACATCGCTATTACTTTGAAAACAATTTTGGTGAAGCATCAGATGGGTGATGCTGCCTCTTTTCCAGCAAGCTGATTGACTCTTTCCTACATTTATGGTCTTTAGCATGATATAGTATTGAAACATGGCTGAAAAAAACTTCCCCACTTGCAGGATATAAGCTTTTAAACATCCCAGTTCCCATCTGGGTTTTGTATAGAAGACCCCATGGGCTAAGTAGGCAACACCTCATAGCATTGTCTCACCTTTACCAGTTAAAATTTAAATCAATCCATGTGTCTGAAAAATAATTAAAAATTCACATAGTTGTTAAAAAACTATTAACAGTGCTATATTCTGTTAACTTTTGGCTTAATTTCATTTTTGACTTAGGTCAACCTTTAACCAAATTTCTTTATTGATTGCAGTGACCATGATATTGAAGACGCTGATGACTGGTGAAATATCAGACAGCTACCTTTAGTGATGACACTGTGATAACTCACTTTTTCTCAGACTTGGTTGTCATAAACACTGAACAAATGAACTGCATTAGTAGAATTTATTCAAAAAAATTAGCTGTCCATTAGTACTTTTGCCCTGATCTGAAGGTCAGTGATGTGGGATCCTATCATCTACACGTACTAATTTCATTAGCCTGCTTTAAGCTTGCCAGAGTAAAAACGGGGCTTCTACATATATATCTTAAATGGGTTTTAGTGATGTTTCTGGAGATATTGCAATATTTTTAAGACAAAAGCATGACTTTGTTTTAAGAAAAATGAAGCTTTCTTTGTCAAATCTCTTTACTAGTTTGCACTTGTTTGCAGTTTTGATGAGATTCTTTTTGGATAATTAGTGATAACAAGACTGAAAGACTTAAAATATGTTCAGTCCCGCTCTCTCTGAGAGATTGTGATAATTTAGACAAGAAACAATGGTATATTTTGGAAACATTTGTCATATATACACCATAACAGCACTGAAGATGTGATTTATGAATTTCATTTATACTTTTAATGGGTGATCAATGTAAATAGCTGAATAAATCAAGCTAAGTTCTCTCTCCCTCTTACAGACAAGTGTGCACACACACACACACACACACACACACACATATATTTGCATGTTCTTTTACATGTACACTGCTTGCTCTGCCAGTCCTTGAAAGGACTTGTCACACTGTCATTTTGTTCATTTACACACTCACTTGTGTGCTGGAAGCAATACATATGAAGGCACTATTTAAAAACATTTTCAAAAGCGAATGCAACAACTGAAAACAGAAACATCTTAAAATCAGCCAGTAACAATTGAAAGCAATAACAGTCTCTTTCCCACATTTAAAGAATTCACTACTGAACACTTTCACACCAACCTTACTCAAAAATGAACTAGATTTTGAAAATTTAAATATGTTTCAAATAATCACGTCTGAAATTTTAATCACAGGAGGTGAAGCCCATCACTTTGACATGCATTAAATTTGCACAGTAATAGGATGATTTAAAACATATTCTGTTCAGCATTTATTACTAAAGCCTATGGTTTTCAAGGATTTTAATTCATGAATGTCATGTGTAATACACTGTATGTCTGTCTTGCTGACTAACATACATAAGTGTTTCAGCACACGATGTGCAGATTGGTATACACGGGAGATTCTACCAGCAAATGAAAGGTAAAAGAATAGTCACATAACCCATAGAATGTTAGGGAATGAGGGGCTAGAAACAGGACTTTTCTTGGGTCAGCTTTTTCTTTGTTGTGAAAACAATGCCCACCTGTTCTCTTTTGCTATTTTTCTACGCCCTCTATGGGTCAGGGTTTTTATTCAAAGTTAGGTCAAACAGAGGAAGTATGCTGCATAACATGGGTACTGAACCAGGTAGTGTGCACCTCAAGTCTCAGATGATGGTGCTCTAACCACTAGGATAACTGCTTCCTCACCCCCTGAAGTATTTTCTAAACAAATATATAAAAAACCATTGTTTAATGTTTGCAAAACGCAAAGTGAAAGCAAGAAACTAATTCAAATATAGTAAATATTTTTGTGTAGGCTACATCATGTAAGAATGGACAAAGTCTAAATCAGAAACTAATGCTGTAAAGAAAGTTAATAAATGGCCATAAGAGATATTCCAAACAATTGCAGAAAATACTTGTGCGTTATCTCATGCAAAGAGGCTGTAATTAAGTTTCCACCAGTTTTATTATTAGTACCCCTCTTCTAATTTTTCTTGAAAATTGAAATGTAAATTTGGTTTGTTGCACTTGGATTTTACTACACAAATATAAATAAAACCATTCTGCATGGATGCCTTTTGCTATTATTCAGTAGGTAAAAAAACCCAACCAAACAAACAAAAACCCAACAGATAAAAGATTATATAAAAAAACTCATGTAAGTCTTCATCTAAGTTAATGTTGCTTATGCCAATAAGGGCTTCATTAATCAAAGTTCTTATTTATTAAGAAAGTGATGACATTGGCTGTAAAAATGCCATTTTATCATGTCAAACATTATTGCACTGCACAAACAAAATTGGTTCATCAGGAAGCATCATGAGCAGTCTTCATGACATGCCACTTAAGTTTTGCTCTAGTCTTTTTGTCATTTATATTTCATAAAAATGAAATAAACTAACAGGATGTCACACAATGGTCAGAGCAGCAAATGGGTTTTAAGCATCATACATAAAGCCATTTTTCTATGTCAAAACAAAGGATAAATACCAGGTGCTGTCCCAGAAAAACAGTGCTGAATAACATTGCTGAAGCAATATAGTCATAGCAAACGCTCACACTGATATCAGGGGACATATATTTTACTGGAAGATGTTTATCATATATAAATATAACCTGTCAGAACTCAAGGATAGTATTCCCTTCTTTAAAATAAAGCGAAGTGTTGCCATGTTTGCATGTATGGTGACAGTTGAAACGGATTCAAAGCCACACTGTTTATCAAATTTTCATTAAATCTGGCAGGATTATCCCTTTCAATTATGGTTCACTTGTAGGATCTGTTTGGTAGATGTATATTGCTTCAGAGAATTTTTATGTTATTTTCTCAATTCTATGATGTTACCAGAAGCTCCAAATGATAAAATAGTACACAGAAGAAACTGTGACATCTTTATACTTTGCAAAAAATGGCCATCATAATTTTAGGCAGTACTGATGACAGAGAAGAAGGCAGAGGGAGGAAAGGGGTGTGAGCAAAAGAGTTGTATGGCAGAACTGAGAAGGTACCACAGCAATCTTTAGCTCTTTCACTTGAAATATCATGCCCCCATTGCTGCACATGAACTGTTAACCTGTCAAATAAGAGCAGGAACATAAAGAATATAAGTGTTTTATTATTTGACTCTACTGATGCTGTGCATGAATAAATTTGGCTCAAATGAAGACACAGATGAAAAGTTGAAAAAAAATCACAGTTGAAAAAGTTAGCAGCAGTAATCAACATGTGCAAAGCTGGACGCCCTGACTAGTGTTACATATAACTGTCCCAAAAGCATGTGAATAAGAATGAAGTCAACATGACTGTGTAGAAGACTTGAATGTGTAGACTATAAACTACTCTTCCTCTGATGGAAAGAGAGTGGAATACTTAATACAGGTGTGCCCAATCTACGGCCCGCAGGCCACATCTGGCTTGCGAAAGTGCTTTATGCAACCCGCTCATTTTAACCGGACACGGGGTGGCATCACCTTTTCCTTGACGTACATACTATTTTTGGTATATTGCTGCATAATTTAATTTTTAACATCGGCATGATTCTGGCAAAATGCCATTTTCTGGCACACGAGATTTTATATGATGTCGAATGTGGCCCTCGGTGGAGAAATGGTTAGGCACCACTGACTTATTACATTAAGCAAGATATTTGGAAGACATTATTTTTTTTTTACAGCTGAACATAAGAAAGCAGTAAAAATATACATTTTATACATATATATATATCACAAATTAATCTTGTAAAAATAAGCCCATTGTAAGTGGCCTTATTTTCAACTAGTTCAGCAACTTTACTGGGTTCGGCTTAACCTATATGATGTAAGGGAACTAGTTCAAGGTCAATAATCTGTAAGCTGTAGTTAAGTGCTGATTTATTACTGAATTTTTCTTTTCTTTTCATACTGGAAGAGGATTAAACAAGTTATTGTTTGGTAACAACAGTTTTTCCAAGAGGATTTTCTAATTCTTTATGAATTCTGTTAACAATCTCTCATGCTGGTTATAAATAGTAACCAAAAGAAGGTATGTAAACCAGAAGCATGAAACTGCACTTGCCATTTCATTATTTAAGAAAAAGCAACAGCAACCAATAATAAAATGGTGAACAATATTTAGTCCTTTGTGGGCTCCCATGAAATCCAACATCTTTTGGTTCACTTTTATGTAGTCACATGTGAAGCTCTATTATCCAAGAGTATCCCCAAATGATCACACAAAATGATCAAACCAGTTCAAAACAATCTTCTCTTTTTTGGCCGTGTGCCACAGAATTGGCAATATTTCAAAGTCTAGCTTATTTTTTCACTGATTTGTGATTTATATGGTCTGTTTCACCACTATGTGATAGCTTATACATTTAAAAAAAAAAGGAGACATTACAGATGCATCCAATTCCCTACAACATTTCTACAAAAGAAGCCGGGAAAATCCCATGCTTTCCATTCAGTTCTCCCCACTGCCACTCAGAGTCCTCAGAAAGCATGGCACCAAGAATAATCTCATCTCCCACCTGAAACAGATGAGACACACAGTTTTTTAATATACCAAACAATAACAAAAAAAAACCCAAAAGGTGAAAAACGATAAATTGCTGGCCATCATCTTTTTAGCGAGACATTTGTAGCTATGTCGAAGGACATGCACACAGGGATGTTGTAAAAATGCTGACAGCATCCAACTGCCATCCAGCTCCTGTCTGTAACTAAACAAAGCCATGCTGATGTTTCCTTTTGTTTTTGTTATTTTTTTGTTTTTTAAGGATGTTACTCTTCTGATGGCTAATCCACAAGGGGCCTGTGACTTTGGACTCGATTAAAAAAGTAATATTTGTACTGCTCAAGTGAAATGGATTTCACATTAACACAAAACTCCAATCTATCATCAGTTTACTTTGTACTGCAGCCTCTCCCCTTCTGAAAAAAAACAAAAGGTTGTAGGGAGGAAGGTGGGTGGGAGAAATATGCTGGAGGGGGCAGAGGAAAAAAGCTGGATGTCCATCAAATTACCTGGAATGTCAGCTCATTGTCAGTCTCTCCCACAAAATCATGAAGGGCTCTGCCTAGAACAAGAGCTGAGTGACTCTCTAGCCCAGTGCCTGGCTCCACAGCATGCATGGTACCTGCAGGGTCTGTCACAAAGATACAAATGCAAAGGTTTGATATTATGGTGTCAGTATGAATATTATACATACAACAGATAAAGGTTAGTGGAACATGCATTTTCTTACTGGTTCTTTTGAGATCAAAATGTTAGAGCATTGTGGGTGATGCATATTTACAGAATACAGCATTAGCATCAATGTTACTGGTTTTTAATCAAATACACCAAAAGTAAACCAAATGTTACAAACCTGACTGAAAACTGACAAAAGATGCTGGGAAAATTCCTTCGATACCATGCAGACGGCCTCGTAGCCAGTCTGTCCCTGCACTGTCCAAGATTTCAATCCTGGCACCCTGCTTGAAAGCTAAATCTCCTTCATGCTCACTTTGATAGTCATAGAGAGCAATGCAGACTGTCATATCCTGGAAGTTAACCGACACTTCACTTGTGCAAATTGTGTACAACTAGTTTTAGTTTGACTCAGCAGGTTAAGCAGAGAACAGGGTATGTTTCAGTGAAAATCAGATAATTTGTTTACAAATAGGTATATTTTAGGAGACAAAATGACAACTTGAAACAGTTATATAACTGCTCATGGCTCTATTTAAACAGTGAGATAGCTTAAAATGCTTTTGTGTAGTAAGAAAGAAATGATGCAGCTTCACATTCTTTTACTGAAGATTCACATAGTACACACAGTGGCTTCAGGCTTGCAGCTTCATACCTTATGATCTGCACCAGCAGCATCACTGGTTGCTGAATCAGCTGGAGATGTTTCTGCCTCATGCTGAGGAAGATCGTGAGGTATTTCTTCCACAAAACTGGCAGGGAATGAACCCTCTTTACCACTGCAGCCACCAAACAGCCATTGGTCATTGAGTTTACTTATGACATGTATTTTGTCTCCTGCCTAAAACAAAAAAGTTACTGGCTTAGTTTTGTTTATTTTTATTTTTTTTTTTTGCATGAAGTAACAATAATTTCATGTCCAGAGGAAACTTCACCATCCATCTGCATCCAATTGATCTACATAAACTTGTGAGAGATGTATTTTACAAAGAATATTCAAAACTAAAGGGAGAGAAATCGGTGGAGGTTGAGGGAGAGTGTGTGTGGGCACATACATGTGTGAATAGAAGACAAGAGAACAAGAGTGTGAACAAGCACAAAAGGATGTTATATGTTTGACTGTGTATAAATGGATCTATATTGAATACCTGAAATGAAAGTTCTCCATGTTCTCCCGCAAAGTCAAAAAGGGCAGTGGTTTCTCTGTTTCTGGTCTCAGTAGTGCTATTTTCCATGTCCTTTGGTAAATCCTCAATGATCTCAACAAAAGATGCAGGGAATATTCCAGTTTTCTCTTTCAGCTGTCCCTTCAACCAGTCACTCCCACAGTGTGCCAACATCTGAATGATATCCCCAGCTTCAAAGGCAAGATCACTGTGACCTTCACCTTCAAAGTCAAATCGAGCTCTACATCGGGGGCCTGTCAGATTGTCTGGCTTATCTGCTGAGGTTTCGTCAAATGTTTCATCCATCATGTCATCGATGGCCGAAGAAGGCAACTGCAAATAAATTAATTAAACCAAATGCAAACAAAATTGTAAAAAAATCTGCTGAACATAAAGATTTTCCCATCAACAAAAAATAATTCATAAAGACTCATAAACAAAGAAAACATTTCATCGATTGTACAGTTACATAAGAAATTAACCAGTAGAGCTAAGAATATTGGATGGGCTTGCCAGTTAAATCCATGTGAAAGTCTTGCTTCCTAAGTTTACAACAAATATTCTTTTCTGCTCCTGACATTTAAGAAAGAAAAAGAAAATGAAAAGAATAGAAATTTAATTTTACCTCTTCATATAGTGGATGAATGCAATGGACAAAGTTTTGTGGGAAAATTCCCTCTGCATCCCCGACTTTTCCTTTCAGCCACTGGTCATTAATTCTCTTCAATAAAACAATAATGTCACCCTCCTAATGGAAAAAAAAACATTAAAAAACCTAGCAAAATTTATCTTACAAAGTGAAGGTGTACACAATTTAATACATGATTTTAAAATGTAGGATAATGTATCTGTCAAAAAACTGGATGTCTGTGAAAACATGTGCACCCATACATACATGCATGCATGCACACACATACACACAGACAGACACTAAGTTCTAAGCAGCCCCAGGTACACAGGAGTGCATTGTTTATTTGTGTGCTAACCAATTCGTTAACAATTCTATCAGGTCACGTACCAGAAAGGTTAACTCATCAGGCTGAGTTGCAGAGAAGTCATGAAGGGCAATAGCATGGGGTTCCCCAATCATGTAGCGGTACAATGGGTGGGATATTCCTGGACGTTTTGGTAGAGAAGGTAATTCTGGACAAGGAAGAAAAATGTCCTTTATTGCTGACCTGTTAGCTTTCACCGTCACAAATTAAAAAATTTTCCCCATAAAGATATGAACAGTTCCCCTCATTGTAATTACCATGCCTTTCGTAGGTCAATGCTTAACTATCTTCATTCTGTCCCATATATTCCAAACACTCTTTTTGGTGCAAACATTCCCTTACAATGCAGTTAATCCAGGGGTGGGCAAATAGCGGCCCGCCAAGTGGTTTTCTGCGGCCCGCAGAAGCCCTTTGTCAACACACACAAAAATATTACCGAAAAAGAAGTTACGCTTAGTCCCTCCCCACGCCTGCTGCGTACGTAATGGCTGGCCTTGAACTGTCTCGCCGGTAGCCAGTGGACCCTTTGTTACACCTGAGTTACGAAGCGGCCTGACCAACTTAGGAAGGTCATGACCAGACAGGGCGGGAGGGGGGTGTAAACGCCGGGAGCGAAAGCGGGACGCATGCCGATCATGGTGTCGTCACCGACAAACAGCGCCGGAAAAAGCGAAAAGCGGGGTGGGGTTGGGGTGAGGGTGCGGAAGGGGTAGTAAACTGACTTTGTTTCCAAAATAAAAAGTGATTTGTGGCAATGTGAATTGATGTTTGCTATTGATGTCTTTGAAAAGTTAAACCAGTTAAATGTCACGCTGCAAGGGGAAAGATTGATTGGCTCACGACATGTATAAAGAGATACAATCATTTCAAAGAATGTTATCTTTATTTTCAAGGCAGGCAAGTGAAGGGAAGGTCACACATTTTTCTTTGTTATCAAAGGCAAAAGTACCTGCTCACATGCATGTAAAATTTAGAGCACAGTTGGACAGTTTGAATGAAGAGTTCCAAAGAAGATTTGTGGATTTTAAGGAGATGGAATCAAAATTCAACATATTATTATGTCCTTTTTCTGTTCATGTTGATGATGCACCTGATGAATTACAACTTGAACTGATACACCTTCAATCAGATCATGCATTGAAGGAAAGATTTTATTCCCTGTCACTGGTTGTGTTTTATAAGTGCCTCTCCAACAAATCATTTCCTTGTTTAAGAGTATTTGCTGCCCAGCTATTTTCAATATTTGGTTCAAGTTACATCTGTGAGCAAAGTTTTTCCTGCATGAATATAAACAAGTCAAAGAACAGGTCATTGCTTTCAGATGCAAACTTGCAGTCAGTTATGAGAGTATCTACCAGTAATTTTGAGCCAAATTTTAAAAGAATTGTTCAGCAAAATTGTAGTCAAAAACATTTTTCTCATTAAATTGTGTGTGCTTAATTGTTCATTCTGGTTTTATATTTATTCCTACAGTAATACATATTTCATGTGCTCATTATTAAATAAATGCGTTTGTTTACAATTTGGCGATTTTGTAATCAATTACAAGGTGCGGCCCTCAGACTAGTCATGACCCAGCAATGCGGCCCTCGCAACGAAAAAGTTTGCCCACCCCTGAGTTAACCAATACTGGGGAAATCACACAAACAGGGATGAAGACCTTGAAAAGTAGTTAGGTAACATGACAATTTATGTCACAGCACAGTGGTGCTGATGTTAAGTCAACCCTAAGCTAACCCCTAATCTGAACCCTGACCTGAACATGAATGAATCAATGTCTAAGAAACCAAACTATTCCATGAGCATTTTGTAATAAAAAAAAATTTGAAAGAAAAATGAAAACTACCTGTGTGTCTGACATCTTTTAGAGGTGGTGGGCGTGCAGGTTGTGGTCTTGGTGGAGAACCACTATTGAGACAAAAAAGAAAAGCTCCAGGTAAGTTTGCTATGATTTCAGGTTATATTTATCTTAATACAAGTCTGATGTATGCTTGTCTACCTATTCTGAAGTTTAAAATGGAGGTAGCAAAGAGTTCCTTTTAGTTCTCAGCAAATATCTTTATATATTAATCTACATAAACATACACACACACATATGCATAGAAAGACTTTACAGATTTAATGTTTCAACAATTACCTTTGGATATCTTGTTTTGTAGCAGGTTGTACAATGGCTGTTCTGACAGCAGGTGTGCAATGAGGACGAGAAGGTGGGCAAGACAGACGTGCAGGTTGGCTAGTCAGCATAGCTTCCGTAGCTTCTAACACATGGACAGACAAGCGAACACAGATGCAAACACAATCTGGCAAGAACTACAACTGAAAATATCTACTTTTTATGCATTTTTGATGTGGCAGGGATGGTTTGTCACTCACAAACAGCATTCCTGATCCAAAAGTGTGTTCCACAAAAAAGGACAATATATTCAAGGCATGAGGCTCAAATTAATGACATGGAAGTCACCAAAATTTGCTAAGCTTTAACAAATTTTAACCCATTGTTGATTTTTATCCAACAGTTTTTATCACCACAGACATTTAACAAAATTAAGCCCTATATCAGTGTTTGATGCTTTGATCAGTATAAACTTTCTGTAAAGCATAAAGCATTACTACTTGGCTTCTAGCCTTATGTAATTACATGTTTTTAAAATTCATCTAAATATAGTTTTCAAAAAATCAGGTATTCAACATTTCTGTATCAACAGACATTTTCAGTTTTGTCATTAAAAGGTAATCTGAAGATGTAAGTTTCCAGCAAATGGAAGCATCATCTACCGACAAGTAATGTATTATGACACTAAGCCCATTAATTTTCAAAACCACCAAATCCCCTGGGACAACTGTGAACAGACCTTCCTTAGCATGCCCTGAGGGATGATCCGAAGAATGAGCGTGACTTGATGGAGGTGAAGATGCAGCTGAAGTTGCTAATAAAGGGTTAGCGGGATTTAACAGAGGTAAAGATAGGTTGGCAGGAATAGATGTGGGACTTGAAGGATGGCTATTTTCTTGAGCCTCCTGATTTTTAGAGAAAGTGGATGTCGGAGACTGAGATCTCTGTGTCTCAGCACCCAAATGTGGCTTACTGCTGTTGCAAATGTTTGTTAAATGCTCAGTGTCACACAAAGGTGCGATTCCAGGACGTGGAGGAGGTTGCTTAGGAAACTTTGAATCAGGAATCTTCTGTTCCTCTGAGGAAGAGTTCCGTGGTTTGGTATCAGGTCTTGGTGGTGGTGCTTTCAATGTGGTCGCAGGAGTTACATCCCTGGCCTGAAATGTAAGGGGAACGTCAGTTCTTTGAGTACCATTATCACAACTGCTGCTGTCTTTGTTAGCAGCATTTGGTGCAGAGCTTTGGGAAGTTGTTCGTCTTTGTTTGGGTGTTGGAGGAGACACTTTCTTGCCTTCAGAGTCTAACCCTAAATCTGGACTTTGTGGTTTGTGATGTGGAAAGCCAATGACAGTGACAGGGCGACGAGAAGGTAGAAAGGGCACTGCTGCTGCAGATTTTTCCACTGCATTTGGAGCTGCATCTAGAAGAGACTGTGCCCTCAGTGAAGTACTGTCAAATTTTTCTCTCACCTGAACAGAATCGGCCTCCTCTGCGTCACTTTTGTCCATATGCTTCTCGATATCTTGATTTGTGGTTGGTTTTGAAGGCCGTAAGATAGTTGGCCTTTTTGTTTGAAGCTGTTTGCACTCATCTGAACTTTCTGCTTGGGGTTTTCCTTGAACATCAGA
Organism: Marisa cornuarietis; assembly: GCA_004794655.1. Taxonomy (NCBI): domain Eukaryota; kingdom Metazoa; phylum Mollusca; class Gastropoda; order Architaenioglossa; family Ampullariidae; genus Marisa; species Marisa cornuarietis. The sequence goes on along the minus strand of SMMW01000540.1, from coordinate 152,217 downwards.
ATTTTCATGAGAAGAAAGCAAAACAGATTCACTGTTTGGTAATGAGGGCTTAGACAATGCTCGGGGTTTCGGTGATAGTAATGGTTTTGGCTTAGCAGCTGTTAAAGGATTTCTTGTCTGGGAAATAAATGTATCTCCTTCTTGAAAGTCAGTAACAACATCTTGCTGGTTGGAGACTTGGTCTTCTATGTGGTCTGCTGCATCTGAGATGGTTTTCCTCAGCTTTACTCCAAAGGGGTGAGATGAAGTCTGATCATTAGAGAGACCCGAGCTTTGTTCTGACATATCCAGTCTTTTGGATTTATCTGGTTTATTTATCTTGGCATAAAGTTCCTCAAAATTTTGTTTGTTTCCATCAGTCATACTCACAGACTTTGAAGGTACCATAAATTTTTCATCATGCTTGATATTTGATCTCTCATCTTCATTTAATTTAGCACTTTCTCCTTGACTCTGAGGGTCAGCATGGCCTGACTCCACACACTCGTAAAGATGATGCTGGTTTACTTCAGTATCTGTATTTTCTGACCTTGAAGGAATAATGGAAAGAGGTCGATTTGGAGGCTGACGGGGGACGCCCCTTGACAAAGGCACTGGGGCTGGGGCATTTTGCCCTTCTGAAGAGACATGCAATTTTTTAAGGGGACTTGCTGGCACAGGAGGAGGTCGTGGTGCATTTAAAATCAAATGCAGTGGCTTAGGTGCAGCTACACACTCTTGCAGCTGGCCTGTTACAGCTGTTGGTGGTGCATGAGGCCGAGATGCCGGCACTGGTGTTGGATGAGGCCTGCTTGAAGGTGAAGTTGCAGAAGCATTCAAACCATCTGCCTGGGAAAATATCTGACCATCTAATCTCTCAGAGGTAACCTTGTGCATTACACTGTTTGTTGCTACTTGAGGTCCAGTGGCAGAAACTGCTGGAGGAGATGAAAGAGATGGCGCTCCATCACCCTTAATGACTTCCTCTGACACAGAAATCCGATCTTGGGGACTGGAAACCATTGGCCAGCTGGCTGGTGGCGGAGGCCGGGGCCGAGGTGGACCTTGAGATCCTTGAGTCCGAGTTCTTTCCAAAGGTTCTTCTCTATCTGAAAAAGCAAGAAATCCTCCACTTCAGTATCTTCATTATTAACTGATTAATAATTTGAATTAGCAAGTTAGCTATCAGAAATTGTTTCAAGTATGTATGTATATATATTACATGCACACACAGTATTTATGCTTCTATATATATAGTTATGCATCACTTAATAATGGAGATACATTCTGAGAAATGTATCATTAGGCAATAGACCTTTTTCCATGGCTTATCGTTCTTGGCCTTTGCAGCGTTGCGTTTTCCTAGCGTGGGCAAAACAACATGGCATTGCAAAGCCCAAAGCCCAAAGCCCAAAGAGGGGAAGCGGATGGCCGAGTGGTTAGAGCGCTGGCGTCCGAACCGAGAAAGCGCTGGTTCAATTCCCGATAAGCGCAGCAAACTTTCCCCAGTCGACCCAGCTGACGGGAATGGGTACCTGACTCCATAGAGAGTTGGGGAAGGTAAGGCAGCGAGGGAGAGGAGATTGGCACCACCCTCATGTAAAAGCTGGCCCCGAGAAAGGTGGGGTCTCTAACACCTCACTCCCCAACCTGAAAAGGTTATGGGATGACCTTTACCTTTAAAGCCCACCGATCGAATTTAGCAGGAAAAGTTTTGAAAATCTTAATGTTGCAGCTCTGAAAGAATATCTACATTAGTGTGAAATCGCCACTAATCATCACAGAAAAGAAACTTTGGTGAAACTGGCCAAACGTGCTTAAAAATTGGATTTATCAGACACCCAGCGTGATCGATTTAGGAAGTAAATTGGAAGAAATACAGTCTTACGTGTAAACTACTGGAGAAATATTGTTGTTTTTATACAGAAGTGCTACTGACACAGAGACAGATGACATATATGAAAAAAGCCACGTACAAAATGTGCATTATTACCAAGGCAGATATATATTTCAAGCTTTTTGCCGGTGTCCAGGAGGTAAGTTTTACATAAAAGATTGATATTAACAAACTTAAAAAAATAATTATTTGAACTGTCGAAACAATCTGCGTTGCTAGTAAAGCTTTATATTTAAGGGTTTTAAAATTAGTTTATTTAAAAGGCATTCATGGTAACATAACTCTACCTTTATGCCCATCACAAGAAAACCTATGGAAATGATTGCACTATAGTTTTCATATTTGTTGCTTTGATGGAATTTTTAACAAATGTGTATGTTTCCATGACAGAGCTGATGGGGTATGCAGACATATAGGTGCAGCTTTATATGCCATAGAAGATATGAATGGGAAGTCTGTGACTGATGGATGGTCCTCCTTTATGAGTTGTGCAAAACAATATCTGTGAGACGTCTTTCAAGCGTGAGGAAATACCTTTAATTGCACCAAACTATTAATAAATTAGTATATACTACCTCATTATTTGGTATGCTATTTTTAGTAATTTCTTCTAAATGTTATAGCAGTCTCTTCGTATGGTGTACTCTGTGTACACTGTTCTTCTAGAACAATTACTGTCACGTCAGCCTAAAACAACTGTGTTGTTCTTAACCATAACATTGATGTGTTCTTGATTGTTTTGAAAAGGCATACTGCAACGTTTTAATTTTAATAAAACAGTGATAAAAAAGCAACACGAATGTTCTCATATGCAGCCACATTTGGACATTTGTGCACCCCGTTTTAACTTATCCTACAAATTGCATATGAATCAAGCTTAGAAAATCAATAATTTATATAACAAGCTGTAATGGACCAGATACACATTTTGATACAATGGCACGTTACTGGAAAACTTTACCACTTTTATATGATCATGATACAGACTCATATTCATGATTCTGATACCCTGTTCTGTTGAATCAAAGAACATGACTGTTTAGTAATGGTGACATTATTTTGTTTGTTTTACACAAATTTGCTTAGCCGTAGTAATGTTTGTTTTAATAAATTACTTGTAATCTTCCAATGTCTGATCCTTGGCTGTTTCACATATGGATATTTTATCAAATTATGAATATGATTTTGTTTAGTGGTGTAGCCAGGGTATTACTTGCTTTAATAAACTACCTGTAACCTTGTCATCAAGTCAGGAATTATCAGCCATGACATCATCACCTTTTCCAATAGATGTAAGAAAGCAGATCTTTCCACAATCTTTCTGTCTGATGTAGAACCAGTCCAAATATCAGAAACAAAAGAAAATGTATCTCAAGGAGTGATGCCAAGTAGACATTTACCTGTATACCTATGTTTATATGAGAAGTAAGTTTTTCTTTAAGCTGATGGCAAAGGCCTTTGTGGCTGAAATTCCATTCAGTCTATATAATAACTTGTATTATGGAAAAAATGAAAAGCTCTTGGCATTCAAGACTATTTGCACCCTTGTTGGCCATGTCACAAGGAAAGACAGCTCAGGGCTTAACAAATGTATCCAAAAAGTGATGATTCTGCTTTCTGAAGCCCTCAAAATGCCCATCAAATCTGTTAAGACATCCAAATCCACTCCATGATGCAGTCAAAATAAATTCATATATACAGGCAGTATTCTGTTTTTCTTTCTGGTTGTGCTGTGGCATTGCCTGTTGACACAGCAACAATCATCTGAAATTTTTTTAATGGGGAATAAAATGCATGCACAAAACAATCACAACATATTTCTACAATCATTAAAGACAAAAAAGTTTACAGTGGATGCATATTTTGGTATGTTAAGTAGTTAAACATTATTAGTATGGTGAACGAGTTCATTTTGTTTTTCACAATACCATTATACATGGACTGCTGGTAAACAAATATGTCCTTGGACCTGTATGATTTTAGAAAGTGTTCCTATAAAGATACTATGCAGTATTACAACTTTAAGATTTATTCAATTCTAACTTTTGCTTTAGTGAAATAAAATAATAGCACACCCCTCAGCAAATAATGCCAAGACTTGCTCAAAATATTCAAGGAAGCCAAAGCTTGTTGACAAAGTTTGTTGTACATCTGATAAAATATCTATATCATCTGCCATACAAACCATATTTTGTTAAATAGAATTTTACTTAGTATTTCACTTTCTTGTGACTGGACCTGGTTTTAAGAGGATGTAAAGTTACTTATTGATACTGTGCATAACACTAATAATATAGTCTGAAATCAATGTGGATTAAATAAAAAAAATTCTTAATTTTAAAAAACTTATAATAAACCCATAATAATAAAACATTATAAAAGACTTCTCACTTACTACTTTTATTCAGTTAACGAAGAAGGAATGGAGCTCCTCTTCTTTCTCTTTGTTAAAGCAAACTTGCTTTTCTGCATTTTTTTGCATTCAAATGATTTTAACTTTAAGTTCGATGCTAAAGCTGGTATAGCGAATGGATATTCTTTTGTAAGTCCTTTAGCACCAACGAAATGTTTTGTACATGTAAATGTAAATCTATTGACCATTTCAACAGTGAATGCACCATCTCTGGTACTTGGTCGGTCACACGTATAGGCCTTTAACCATTTTTTGCACTTAAAAAATTAAATTTCGGTTGAAGAAATCGTATGAAATCCACCCCTTGCATGTGATCTCGATCCTTATGTTTGAAATCGCTCTTACGTGTTCCATAACAGCAAAGTTTATTCACCATTTCGCATTACTATAAACTGTAGCGTCTATAGCTTAGTTTTGCACTCACTTCCGGAAGCCAAGGTGAAGGTCAGGGCCCATGGAAAATAGTCTATTAAATCTTTGTGTGAACATCACAGTGTGTACTTTCACAAACATAGTTGATTTTTTTTACCATTATGAAGTATTATGTACCACAATTGTATGCACTATAATTTTATATGACTGGCAGCACTAGCTTTTTTAACACCAGCATCAGCACAAATGTGTTGTGCACTGTACTATGAAATTTCATCCTTTACTGAAACTTTACGCAGCACATGACTGTACATGCAAACAATACTTCCTTTTTACGCTTAGAAGTGCACTCATGCTCACATGTACCTATACCATTATAACAAAGGTAGAGATGGCACCTGACACCTACCGATGATGTTTGGAGAAGCTTCACTGATGGAACTCTCTACTTCTGTAGCTGGTGGCTTTTGTCTGGGTGCTGGGCGTATAATGGAAACTCGGGTAGGTTTGATGGGACGCACTGGCTTATCCACCTGTGTCACCCCTTCAGAAGGCTTTTCTTCTTGTGGCTTACAGATGGCATCTGCAGCACGAGCTGGCTTTGGTGGAGGCTGGGGTTCGGGCAAATGAGCTGGGTTATGAAGAACACTGACAATGGGTGATCGTTTTGGCAAAGGTGGAGGGGCCTGGGACACGCAGTTGTCTCCAAGTGCTTCAGTTATTCCCACTATAGATTTTGGTCGAGTAGGCCTCAAGATGGTGGGTTGAGATGATTCGGCATGTGAATCTGCTAAATTTGCAACAAAGCACAGGATATATATATCACACACAATTACAACTGTATTTTGAAATAGGATTTGGGGATTTTTATTTCAACTTTGAAATTTTAACTGTTTACAGATGTAATACATACTGACAGGAAAAGAAGAACATATTAAGTGGGAAGAAACTTATACTTGTCTCTCATGAGTAATTAAAGTACTTCTAATGATTTGAGATAAAAATCACAGGTTAAACCTGATGGGGTTGTATAGAATTGTGTTCTAATATTCCTTTGACAGGACTCATTAAGCAAAATAGGCCAATCGTTGCTGTCATGATAAGCATCTGATGGACATGTGAGGGAAATATTTTGTGAAAAAGTCTACGTGAGCACTTGTCTTTAAGAACACAAACAGCTAACTAACTTCTTCCACTCTAACCACTCAAATCTTTGCAAAACATCCATGAACTATGCAGCAGAACTAAAACTGAAAAGTGATGTTAAAATGGTGAAACTCAAATAAAAGAAACTGAACATTTGCAACTGAAACTTCAATAGGTTGTTGTTCTTTCTCACCCAATGCAGGTTTTACATTATGATGGTTTGCTTGTGTCACAGGGACGGTTGGTTTGTCAGTGGTCAAGGCTGGCTGAGGCATCACACTCCGGAAACCAACCTGACTCATGGGTCGAGCGTCTACAATGGTTATCTCGAGTCTTCTAGAATCAACATTTTAAGCAATCAGCACAAAAGCATCATGACACTTTCAGAGTATTGAAAAAAGAAACATGATAAAAGAATGTTAGAGACCTCTAAGGGTGAAAAAGATGATTCATATGTCAACAAATATGCCTAACTGACATGGTTAATTGGCTGTAGTCTTGACAATAAAAATCTGTTTGTGTGCAAAGTGATGTCCAGGTGTTTTTTTTACCTCTTTCTGAGCATGGAGATGTTTGCAGGTTTGAATAAGAATGAAAACAGTTTACATTCACTCAGATTTGGAGAAATGGTATATTGTTTTGAATCTAGTCCAGTCATCTTAGAGAGGCAAAAATAACTAGTTGCACTCTGTTATGAATGAAATCGAAGTTAAAGAAATCTAAAGACATTTATTAAGTATTTTAACAGAAAATGACACTCACAAGAGCTCCTAAAGCAGACGTCGAATTTTAAATAACACAGATACTTTTCAGATACTAATAACATCTTTATTTACCAAGCTAATGAAAAACAGCTTCAAGGCATACTTTCTGATGGAGCTCTGTGACTTCATTTTGCCAGCACCCTTTTGTGGTGGTAGTGGTTGTTCGGATGGGTCCTGCTTCTTTGTGGTTACTTGTTTTGGTGGTCCTGATGGCTTTGTTGGTTCAGACATCTGCTCAGTTTGCACTGCTGTTCACCAGCCAGAAAAAAAGGAGCATGCAGTTTGTCAAGTGTTTTGAAAGATGGATTTAAATTTACAGCAGAAGACTACCCTTTGCGCTAGAGAACTGGATTAGCATTTTATATACAACTAGCTCACAGTACTTCTCTTTAGTCCCTCTTGAGCAACAAGCACTTTAAGAAACATGAACAACTAGTAGTATAAGAAATATGGACAATTAGCACATTAACAAATATAAATAGTACTATGGAACCCCCAGAATGTATTTTTCTCCTTTATTTTACCTGCAGTTGAAGGCTGCGACCTGGGAATGATAGGTGACTGTCTTGAAGCACCAGGAGGAGGAGGAGGAGCTGGTCTGGTTGGAACTGGCCGAGAGGGTACCAGAGGTTTGCCATCTGGGAGAAATTTCAGAAAAACATAATTGTGCCCTTCATTTGGAAGAGGTAAAATAAATTTACTATGGAGCAACTGTCTACTATGACCTTCCGGAAGCCGAAAGTACCCGGAAAATGATAAACCTGTTGAGATAAACGTTAAAATAATATATAAGAATTAAATAACAATGCAGCTTATGCAGAATTAAACTCTACATGCAGAATAGCCAAACATTTTGTTCTATTTTAACACTCCATCAGTTCCAACGAGTTTAAAACGATAACAATATTATTCACAAAAAATGCCATCAAGTGGAACTTTTTTTTTAGAGAAATTTGTGGACTTTTCCATGCAGTTATGATCGCTTTCATGAGAAGACGCACTGCGGTGATGGCAGCCATGTGTGTGAACATTCTTCGAGTGAACTCGTGTAGCATGTCTCTTTTCCTGACTGTAGTCATCACTACTCTCCTATGGAGTTCTGGAGACGTCAAGAGAAACCCAGGACCTGTACTACCAAACGACAGTGCATATATTCAGGGTTCGATTCCCAGATTGTACCGATACTTACCTACGGGTCGGAAATTTGGGGTTTCCAAAGATATAAGGCCGTTGAAAAGGTACAAATGTTCAGTTCCAAACGTTTCCAAAATGTGGGTCTTCAAACACCAAACAAAATGATCTATGGTGACCTAGGACGGTATCCAATAGTGGTGACTACAAAAATTAGATGTATTAAATACTGGCTTCGACTCATTCATATGAACGACACTAGACTCCCCACAAAAGCATATAATATGCTATATTATTTACAAGAAAATGGTAAATGTACTTGGGCTTTCTTTATAAAAGAACTTCTCTATATCAATGGCTTTGGATTTGTTTGGCTTCAGCAAGGTGTTGGTAACAAGAACATGTTCTTAAGAACCTATAGACAAAGACTTACAGACTGTTTCCAACAAGAATGGCACAACAATATATGCACAAGTGAAAGACTTGAGCTGTATTCTAGTTTTAAGAGCTACATACAACCTGAGAGATATGTGAATGTACTGACAATATGCTGTTTCAGAGAAGCATTTATTTTAGTTTAGATTTGGAATATTACCCATCAATGTACACCAATATCTCTATAAAAGTGATGTATCCCCCTGCCAGTTAAGCTGCCCCCGATGCAAGCATGAGATTGAAGATGAAGTGCACGTGTTGTTTGATTGTCCTGCCTATGACAGCTATAGAGTGAAAGTTGATGTTTTAAAATCTACAATACCATATAAACAGGGCAATGATGGAATCACGCAAGTCTTTATAGATAATTCGGAAACAACTACTAAAAAAATCTCAAGATATTTGTATCAAGACATAGAAAAGAAACATAGAAATGAAATGATTATATTGAAAGAAACATAAAGAAATGTTAATATGCATAGATAATGCTATTAGGAATATTGATGCTGTTTTATTTTCTGTAATTTCCCCCTTGAAACAAACCAAAAGATTTGCTCAATAAAGAATTCGTTTGTTCGTTCTCTCACTCATACACACAACTTTTCCGCGTATTTTCTTCCCTTTATCTTTCTTTGCGTTTTCCGTGTGTTCGAAGGAGTTTATTAAGAGAGAAAGGTGGCTTGAACGATATAAGTGACAAGGGAATTCTTGAACAAATGATGATTGTCTCGAATAAAATATCTAAAAAATATCTGAATACCTGTTTCTTGGGATTTATTTAACATCGTACACACACACACAGTGTTGCTTTATCTTAAAACTAGTCTAGTGGCTGCATGCACGCTCTTAGATGATAGTAGTTGCATAGCTGTGAAGTGCTTAAATATTTACGAAGAGCAAAAAAAAAAAAAAAAATCGTCAAAACTTTGACTGTGGTTTGATGCTTAGTCTACCTGCAGCTAACGATGTTAATCTTTCAGTAGTGGTTCTTTCGCCAGTTTCGGCAGGAAGTGGGGCTCCTCCTCCTCCTCTGCTATCCTCCGTATCTTCCATACTCGGCAGTCGGAACGTAAGATTTTTTTCCGAAACTTAATTCACAACGTCATCGTTTGAGTATGATCTGCCACACGTGTGTTCATATGAAATAATAAAAATTCGAGCTGCACATGAACTACCGACAGCACAGATTTCCGCGTACACGTACGTTTTGTTTACAGAGTAGTCGCCAGAATTGAGTGAAGAATGATCTCCCCTAGTATAACTACTTCCGGTAAAAACGCAGACGAAAAAAAAATATTAAGGAAAGCGTTCTTCGCACATAAAAGTGAAAGCAGAACAAGCTTTGTTAAAACAGAGAGCAACAATCTAAAGCACTGGTAAGTATCGCTCGTAAATTAAGATTACATAAAACAGTCTTAGTTTTTTTTGTTCATTTGTATCGCAAATTGTATTATATGAAGACTGTTGGCTAGTCGGTAGTCTTCTCATTAGCATTGATCACGATCAATGTGATTGAGTTTCAGTAGGTTATTGGACAATATGGATTTTATACTTATCTCACAATAAAAGCAAATCATGTAAATTCATGCTGCCTATATTTTGAGGTCTAGAATCAATATCTTATTATCAGTAAGTTTGAGAAATGTCATCCTACTGGCGTCTTATGTTTTATGCCAATTTCTCTGTCTAGGAACTTATATTCATTGTAACCTAAAGCGAAAATAAAAGCGCTGTCTCAACTCACATGCATCAGTGCCAAAAATGGGAGCAGGGGACAAGAGGGATTACCCTTCATTCATATGAACGTGTGTGTGTATGTGTGTGTTTTAGGATGAAGGGAAACAGCAAAGCAGTAATTGTTACATACCCAACTGCCATTTATGTCAGAGTCTTTGTATGTACCCTCTTTATTAAAGATATATAACCAATACCAAATACACCATGAAGTTAATCACTCTCTGAACAGTAAACAGGCATTACTGTCATAACGCATTTGACCATAAAAGAACCCACTTTTTTTTTTTTTTTTGGTATCCATGAGTTTTTGTTATTAAGGAGTAAAAATACATGAGTGCATGATAAAATAGTAGAATCTTCATGGTTTCTTTTATGTAACTCTGTATTTTGTGAAGACCATTCTTAAGCTCTAAGAGCATGCTCTCTATGAGTGTGAATATGTGGTATAAAAATCTTCATTTATTATTATCAATCAGACATATGTTATAAAATATGTGACTATGTTCAGCGAATTTGTTAAAATATGATCATCACATATCAATCAACATTATATTCAGCAGACGTGGCTGATTATAAATCAGTTATGTATGATAGTGTTGTATCTTTTCTGTCTGCAGATGATTCAGAAAAAACAATGAGTGTTCAATGGATTTCTGAAGCTCGGCTTCGCCCACAAGCACGTCTAGATGGAAAATGGCTAAAGACAAATATCCAGGTAAACATCTGTGTCATTTTCATAATATACATATTTTGTATTTTCAAATGAATGTTTATATCTATCTCGTGATGAACCATTAGTTAAAGATGTTTATTCTTCTGTACTTAGAAATAGAACAATTATTCAAAATATTTAAGAATTACATATATTTCATGTTAAGCTCAAAGGGCTAGTTTTGTATTTCAGGTAAAAAGCATGTTTTTTCTAGTTTGATCATATAAGCATAGGCACAAACAGACTATCTTTCAGTTGCTGAGTGCATAGCATAGCTGCCTGTAAAGTAAGGTTAAGAAAGCCTTTAGTGCATGTGTGGAAGAAACTCATGTGGGAAGGTGAGCAATACACCATATAATATATATATTATTCCCATTGTCACTTCTGCCTATTAAAAAACTTACAGTCTCTCTCATTATTCAAATAGGCTGGGTAGTATGAGCGTTTGACCTTTCCTTTGTAGTTAGATTCAACATTCAACATTTTTAATATATTATAGAATAGTAATACTAATTTTTTACAGTGATAGATTATTGAGCAGAGCTGATGTAGAAATCAAAATATTAATCTTGTTTTATCTGTTCAAATTTTTTTTTAAAAAGATTGTAAAAGCTAGTGTGGAGTGTATGCTGTCATGAGTATATGTTTGTTTACACATGCACACATACATCTGTGCTTGTATAGACATACACATTTGTTTCTAAAGGATGTTTTTCCTACGTTGTTAAACAAGTACTTATCAGTTATAAAGGGTAGGCCACTTAAAAGTAGCCTGCTTTGTCCAAGCATATTATATTAAATGTAGCCGATCCTAAAATAATAATAACAAATTTTCAGGTGCAATTTATCATTTTCGGCTTGACCTTTACTGTAAAACAGAATGTATGTTGCATTATCTTGTTAAAGTAGGATCACTCTTAAATGGACTTTCTAGCATGTGGATTAATCAGCTTCATTTGCCTTTTTCACTACAGTAGTTTAAAGTAATTTGTGGCCTGAAAGATCAGTATATATAGCAATGACTAAGTGACTTTGAAACATCTCATATTTACTAAAATTATCAATAGTACAAGAAGATTTTTGAACCAGTATGATATCTGTTTTGTTGATCAGCTGGTAGCCCTATTAGCCCGGGATAAAAATATTTCTATGTTCAAAAACATGGGCTTAAAATTTATGATTTTGAAGACAATAGTGAAACTGCAGAGCCGCTATCGTGGAGCACAAGCCATGATAGTAAGCGTAGCGTTGCTCATTGTGCTCTGCCGGTAGGGCCACAATCGGGCAAAGAGAGAATCATGATTCGTTCTCTGCCGGGTAAGCCAGTAAACTGGCTCTACGGGCTGAGCGGGTTAATTAGAATGATTTACTTTAGAATCTTGAATCATACAATTCTTATTCAGACAGAAAAGATACCATGTGATGAGAGGTTGTGCAGTCAGTATGATACTGGAGATGAATTTCCATATATTTTACAATGTTAATGTTAGAGATACTTATATTCCCTGCTATTTTAGTAGAAACCTAAACGTTCTGAGGTATTTTGATTTGTTCAGTACAAACAATAAGAAGTCATCAACATGATTGGCACATTTCATGCATGTCAAATTAAAAACAGCTGAAATATTTTGTGTACTTAATTAGGTTTTCTAATTATAAAGTTTTGTTTATTTGTTCTTGTTCTATTATGGTTTCATTCATTAAGGCAATTTTTTCTATAATGTTTTCTTAGATATGCAATGTACATTGAAATTTTTCATTAAGTTAACATTTTTGGTCTGCATGTTCTAGTGCTGGTTAACTTCCTTTCAATATTATTAAAGTTTTTAAATGGTCTTTAAGTGAACCTGCAGTGAGATATGGTGTATTATAATGCAGATTTTAAAGATGTAGTATAGATAATACAACTTTTATTGTGTCAATAGGTACACTGAATTCTTGTGTGGAGTAGATCTTTGTGCTCTGAAAAGAAGGATCACAGAATGAAAAAACTCATTACCACCATTTAGTCATACATAAGTGACAGCTTATTACACACACACACACACACATGCTAACACATACACATATGCTTACTCACAGTCGCATACACCCAAAACTTACATATAGCATAGATGGGTTTTTATGGTATGTTTTTGTATTGCTAAATAGTTGATACAGAGAGCTGTAACTTTGTAAAAGTTAGATTCAAAGCACATGCATCTAAACACATGCTGAGAAAAAGAGGATTTTTTTCCTGTTCCACTTGTGGCTAGCTTAAGAGCATGAATGTTGCTGCCTTGAGTCTTATTGTCAATAACTATCAGGGGAATTAAAAGGCTGCTGAAAGACAAGTGTAGGCTGTTTTGACACTCCGTAACCTAGTCACAGTGAAACACAGTACCTACTGCCATGCATATGCTACTTTTACATTAAAAAGTTATTTTAATGTTTTATGGAGATGATAAGGAAGCGAGAATAGGCTAATATTGTTTCACTTCACAGAATAATCAAGGTGTATGCCCATGTAGAAGCACAAGCACATGATATAATCCGTTTCATGTAGGTGCTCCAAGATATGTTTCCTAGGAACATACTATCACCCATGTTTTTGCTTAGTGACAGTGACATTGCACTAAATTCTGCAGGAAGCATTTACACTTTTGCCTTTTGCCAGAATGTGCAGTGCATGGTGCAGTTTATAACCTGCAAATCTGTAACAGTGAAAATCCCATCTGGTGTCTGCTAGCGAAAGCAGTCTGTATCTTGAGCTACTTTCTATTTCTGCCAAGGATGCGTGATGGAGCAAGGTTCTAATTTGGTATTCTAAGATCTCTGCCTAGTCCTGAAGCACACAGAGCAGGCTAGGGGGCAGAAGAGAGAGGTTGTGAGCAAGTGGCGCAGTGAAAGGGAAAAGGGATCATATATGTGAAGTGTGGGGGTTAGCTAGTTTTAGGGTTTCTTTGTTCTCTTGAGGCCTAAAGGATTCCAGTAAGACTTTGGTGTAGTGATAGGAAAAAAAGGACAATAGATTTGTAGAGAGGAAGAATGTCAAAACCAAAATAGATAGAGCAAAAAAAAAAAAAAAAACACCCAAAGACTCAGGAACATTTAAACAAGGAAATTGACAACAGTATATAAAGAAAACAAAGTATTTTCTTGTTTGCAACACTGATTTTTCAGCGAGCAGAGAGGACATAATACTAATAGAAAATTTTAAAAAAAAGAAAAAAAAACAGTAAACAAAAAAAAATAAATAAAAAAAGGAAACAAACTGATATGTGTGTGACAAGATAGTGTGAAGCTAAACTGCAAAACATAGCTCGTGATAAAGACTAAGTAATCTTCATTAATATCTGCAAGAAGGAGTCTGCAAGCAACAGGTCAGAGCTTTGTTTTCATTTTAATTTTAGAAGCAAACATTCACATAGATCTGAATTTTAAATAAGGTATTCAGTGTTACTTGCTGCTACTGTTCCCCTAATTCCTATGCACTAGTTATTCTCATCACTAACTAAAACTTGGCAGGTATTGTCATTGTATGTGTTAGTTATTTTTAGCACTTACTCTTGACAAGTTGTGTCATGGGTGACAAGCTGACAACAGCTGTTTGTAGACCTTTTCTTTCATCAGAAATTAAATGTACAGCTGTAAAATGGCATGTAAATAGCAGCTCTTTTCTGCTTTAGCATGGGTGAATAAGATTTAATGAGGAAAATGCATCAGCCATTGGGTGAATTGTGAGGTCATGAGGCATCCTCTTAGACAAAAATCATCTTTATTTTTAATGTTGCTGTAAGGGTCATATGACCATGGTTTTTGTCTCTGGCTGTTCAAAGGTCATTGGTTTGTTAAGGTTTTTTATACTACTGGGAATAAAAGGCTGTTTAGAGATTTAGCACACATGTTTGTGATTCTACTTGGAATACGAAGCTGTCACCTAAAGAGCTGCATTTGTTGGTGTCAGTTTCTGAGTTTCTGTGATAAAATAATTTTTCTCCTCAAAAGCAGAGAGTTATCATTCAGTATTGATATCAATTAAAAAAAATCAAGTTTTCAGATGTACTTTTTACAAAGAAACTGAAACAAAAAAAGCTTCATGTTGAAAACAATTCTAAGAGTCTTCCACTTTTTCAGAATACTTGTTTTATAAAGATCTTCAGTATCTGACATTTTTTGGTTGTTTCAGCTGGCCTTAACAAGAGAGGGAGTAAGTGAATTATGGAACGAACTTGTAAAAGACGGTGAAGTGGCTGCAAACACTAATGATGGTATCTACAACAGTGCTGGTGCCCTTGCAAAGAAAGGTAACATTGAAAATTTCATCATGCATGAAAGCTTTTTGTAAAGCACTAAGCATACTCTTGCACAGATATTATTTAAAGTTGTTTTACAGAACACCCATTGCTTAATCGCTGTTTTCTTATGTACTGAAAGTGCTAATGTTTAACATTTCTTTCACCTTATAGCTGTGTCACACAACAACAAATGTCAAACAAGTATTTTTGAAAATGCAAGAAAAACAGTTTTGAAAACTGTATCACATGTCCATTCTAAAATATTCTGAAGCACAGTTCTATTGAAAGAGTTTTTTGACTTCAATGTTACATGGGCAAATTTGTGTTTAGAAACTGTGATGCTTGACTCAAGGCATGAACAACTGTAATTTCATGATGATACTAATGAATTGATTTTCATCAATTGTGACATAGTATGCCTTTGTGTAAAATTAAAGTCATACCAGTGCATTTGATTGATGAAAGTGCTATCCACAGGGAAATCAACAGACTTCCTTTAAACTGCTCATTTCATCATTTGGGCCTAGTAGGGTCCCAAAACTCCTGGTGGCTCTGCAAATTTTCTGTTTAAAATGGGGGAGGGGCCTTGCTTAAAATTTTTAAACAAAGCCTTAGCTTTGACTAACATTTTATTGAGAGCAGAAACTGCTCTTGAAAATAGGCCATATTGTAAACTGCAAAACACAAGGGAAACCAGTTTGTAAATTACACAGTGGTGTATATTAGATGGCTAGTGGGGAAAACAGGGCTGTTTTAAAAAGATGTTTGAGGAAAACATGTTTGCCAAGCATGGTTTGAAATTGCCTGTAGAATCAAGGAAAATTTGCCAGGAAAGTTCTGTGGTGTTTTGCATCTAATGATTTTCTGCTGTTTTCAATCATTTTTACACAAAGCTTTGTATTTGACTCAGAAGTATTAAATTTTTGTATAGATTAATTTTCAGTTTTTAAGAATTTATATGGATATGTATTGGGCTAAGCATGTGTTTACATAATATGAAAATTAGAAATGTTGTTCTTTTCAGATTTAAGAAATGGGATCATGCTATGACTGTATTTGACATGTTCATTTTGTAAAATGAGGCATACATATTGTACATATTGTTTTGGGAGCAAGAAACTGAAAGTGGCAAAGCTGTGGCCAACAATGCCATCCCCACCACCGGCTGCTTTCCTTGCCTCTTCTTCTGATATTGTGCATGAAAATCTCTCATTGCCAGATGGCTAACAAATGGAAGGGGAGGAAAGCATGTCTGTGATGTGAGAGCAGATAAAGATCAGGACTGGCACCTTGTGCCTCAGTCTGTGAGAAAGCTGTACACTGTCCTTTCTACGCTTTCTCCCTAACCCATCATTTCTCTTAGCCCTTAACACCTTCCTGGTCTTCTCCATCTGCTTCTGCAAGCGACATTTCACCTTTGGTTTACACAAATGACAAGTGAGTTTGTGCCAAAAATATTCCTGCGAGTATTCACTTTTGTGCCATTGTAAAGATCCAGCAAAAGGTAGATTTGACTTTGAAGGAAGGTTCTTGTTTTCAGTGGCTTTAAGTATTGGTTGCTTTATTTCATTTTAGTCACAGTTTCATACTCTGAAATAGGTGATGCAAAACACCCTCTCACCCTCACACACACATATTTGAAGCATGTAGGGTTTCATATACATGGCTGCTGGTAGAGGCTGACAGAGACATCAGGTGGGAACACGTAAACAAGCTTCACGTGCACTTAGCCTGAAGTAGTAACATTCTTTACTAAAAGGTAAGGTAGCTATGAAGACGTTTCAAGAAGCCTCATTAAAAACATACTTATCATCTGATGGTGAAGTTGAGAGAAGGGGCAGCACTTGGGAGTTCGTCCAGACTGTGTTTCTCCAGACAAGACCTGTCCTGAAGCACGCAGTACATGGCATAAGAGGTTTCTGTCACCAGCACTCCATGGAAACAGCTCAAGTTTGCCCAGTGCGCTGTGGGGTGGGGGTGGTTTGTTTATTTAATTGTAACTCTTGAAATGAAGTGATGTAATTTGTAAGTAATCAAACTGTGAGTCATACTGATTAATGAGAAAAAATTTGTAAAGTATTTTAAGTCACCCTTTAAAAATTTAGTCTATTGTTTTAATTGGCAAGCACATGCTGCCTGAAGTAATCAGTTAAAGTGGGGATTATGAGGTCACATTGGAGAAAACCAAATGAAAGAAACAGATGGTTTGCCTGATTTGCAGAGTACTTTGATCAGCTGGTTGGAAAACTGTTTAACTGGGATACAATTTTCATTATTTTGTCTTCAATCTGACCTTGCCTAGCTACCATTATCCACCTTTACTGATACCAAATCGTTCTTTAAAAAAAGAATGTTTTGGCTGGTGCCAATGAACTTGAAAAGCTTTTTATCAAGGTTCATTAAATTTTGGGGGTTTTTTTAACCACAGACACTTTCATGGGCGGTAAAGATCGCTGGGTTTTCGCTGTGGTTTGAAACAGTGGAAGACTTTGGATGGCCTAAAAGTAGGCTAGGGCGTGCGTCATTGGGATTCCTCCGGTCGTCTTACAGTGCCTCCCAGCATTCAACATCCAACACCCGCTCCGACCCCAGCCCCTCACCACATTAACCCTCCTTGCCAGGACTTCCAGACCTAAAAAGATATTTCCGTCAGCAGACCGTAACACAGGAGCCATGTGTACACGCCTCCCCCTTCCTGTCGTGAAGCAAATTTTCGCTCAAAATCTCTTTGAAACTGCCAGGCAGGTAATGCGATGGAGATAGGCGGTTTCGTACAGTCTGTATTGAGATACAAGATTTCACGCAGTTAGGATTTTTTTTACTTTGTAGATGCACCCCAGGAAACAGCGCTAGAAATGAGGAGGCAAACAGAGATCATATATTAGAGTGAAGCATGTGTTTTGCGCGGTATTAGTATTGTAATCTTTGAAGCCGCTCTACCAGAAAATTTGCATTTAGCGGTTGCAGACGGTGCCTGCACTTTGTTGCCGAGTGGCAGTGTGTGTCAAAGTTTTTGGGGCATAAAAGATTCGTTGATACCGTTTTATTCTCTCTTTTTTCTTAGCGATTGTCGAAACATGCCCCCCCCCCAACTCCATTTCAGGAAAAAAAACTTGCTTTTGGATGCTTCAATTATCTTGTCTGTCAGTAAAAATATAAAACTAAACTGGGAGTTATGAATCGCTTTATGTGCTGTTGTGTGGTAAGACAGCCATGTCTTGATAATTATCGGCGATCTTTTTCGTCGAGATCTCTTGCACTTTCATGAAAAACGATGAATATACCGAGTTACTTATATATATATATACTAACAGGGCCATAAGCTTTGGCAAGGTCTGTAATTGCCAGAAAAAGCGCAAGTCCTAATGAATTGTTGGCTACAGATACTGTAACTCGAGCTTGACAATTCGTTGTGCTGACAGTTGTTGAGCTTTTGTTTAGGGTTGCGTGCGTGCGTGTGCGCGCACGAGAGAGAGAGAGGGGTGAGTGAGGGAAGATGTATTATTTGCCATTGTGTCCTGTAGTAATCAGCTTGAGGTTTCCCAGTGACGCTGAAAACTAACAGCCGCTCCTCTAAAGAAACTCACCTAGGTGAAGACTTGCAGGTGCAGCTTATAAGATGGCTTTCTTTTGGGAAGGGATCGTTACAAGGAGGAAGGATGGCGCCTGCTTCATCAACCCTCCCGTCACGTGCCAGACACGGAGTAAAATGTTGCAGACTCTAATGTGAAAAAAGTTTTTGTCACACCAATACTTTCTGATGTAACTGAGTGAAGAGTTGCTCATATTTATATACATTTACAGTCTGCAACAAAAAATAAATAATATAAAACTTACCCACTAGTCTTTTCCGTGATATAGTTTCTTGTGTCCAGAGTTTTTACTTTGCAGAACGTCGTGTCTCAGGCTACAAGGTTAACACCCATTTAACTGATTTAGAGACTTGATTTGTGAAATACATAGGTGGCGGGTTTTCCCCTTTTTACTCGTATCAGTGTGTGTAGTGTGGCAGGGTGTTCTCTTTTGTACCTGCGCCAGTTTTCACAGAATCTCTAAATTTTCTTGCCAGAATACTTGTTAAACATTATCTTTGCTTTTGCCATAATAGTAGTAGTAGTAGTCGTAGATGTAATACCGTTTATTTAAAGCAAACTGTATGCGATTTAGAATATGCGACATGTGTTCTGCTGTTTTGCCGTGATATTACAGCTGTAGCTGCTGACATGGCGTAAAAGACATATTCTCCTCTCCCCCGTCCCGCATTAGACTATAACGGACACAAATGAAATACTGTTATACAAGCATCGTTAATGTTGTTGGTGGCGTTCTTCAGAAGTCGTCGTTTTTGACATATATTCTGGAGGCTTGCCGAGATCAGCGCTCTGTGCGCTATTCAGATGGTAGGCTTAGCCTGGGAAGCATGTATGTTCTCTCGTTTTTGTCTCGCATGATTCCTGGGGTCTGCATCAGTCACACTGGCAAGCCTGGCCTTAAAATATAGAAGGGGAGGGTGTACGTACGTGACATCCATATTCAGAATGTGCAATTGTCATCGCTTGAGCTGCTAACGACAAAGTGCTTACATAAATGAATCACTTGTGACGTTTCTTACGCTTGGCTACGCGATAGGGAAGTGACAGTAACTATCATTTCTGTTAGCTGCACTCTTCGTTGTTACTAGTTAAAATATAACAGATATAAATAAGCGCAGTCGTTTTCCATCAGTGTTGAGTGTAAAGAGATCTTGAAAAAAAGAATTGTGGTTGTCTCGCACCGTGTATGGACAGAGGGGCTAGCAAATTCACTTTGATGGAAATAGTGGTCTCCTTCCCAGTAGAGACTTTAGTACATGTCTGACGTCGGTGTATTATTCAAAACGGTATCATACAGGCAAAGATGGCTAGTAACAACCTTACGTTTAGTTCTTGTCTTGTACCGGCCGCTGGCGAGACGATCTTCAGGGCGAAGTGTCGCAGCATGAGAGAACACCAAGTAGATGGTTAGAATTGCTGGGGTATGTCGGGTCCCCACTCTTGAAGTCGTCCTCAACATGGGGGTCAGGGCCGTGGCTGCGGTTACCGTGTGTTCCAAATGTTGGAAAAGCGTGGTAGGCTGTTATTTCTCTTGCTGAAGGCTTTCTTCCGCTGGCCGTCTTTTCTCTCACTTGTTGCACACACGTGCGCATGTGCCAAGACGACGGCATCGTGACTTTTGTTTATTTTTCTTATTCCAGCAACATCGACATAATTTCTCCCACATTTATTGTTGATCTTTTTATGACTGGCTTTGTTGGAACAAGAAATAGGTAATGGTTGCTGGCTGATACCAGATATGATGGCCAGGAACAGTGTTTTTGCTTTTTTTTTCTTGGTAAGAGTGCGTGGGTAAAGAGGTGGCATTATCACTTAAAGAAATTATGTGGTATCTGTATAAGTCCTTGACACATTGTTCACAGTAGCTTAATTTTATTTACTTTTATCAGTCAGATTTATAAAATAATCTTACTTGGACTCAAGAAAAGCCTTGTTCAGCCTTTATAGTAGTATTGTTATCGCGCAGCCTGTGTGTATGTTAAATTCATAGTGAAGCGAGCATGATGCTGTCTACAGGCAGACTAGAGTCTTGAGAGGGGAGCGTTCCATATCAAGTTGTCTAGTGCTTGTTTCCCTCCAAGCCCTCACGGAAGGGGAGAATAAAAAGGGGTGGGTAAAAAAATCATACCCTCTTTATTGGGGGCCAGCTTTTTGTGAGGACAGTGACTCCTCTTACTTTTGCTGTTTTACCTTCGCTAACCCCCCTGTGGAGTCAGATACCCATTCCCGACAGCTGGGTTGACTGGGATAAGGCAGCTGTACCACACGGGTATCGAACCTCTCTGTTTCCGGGTTTGGACACCATTTAATTACTCTTACCACTTGGCTGTTCACTTCAGGGGAGCGAGGGGTCGCGACATTATCTTACCCATGGATATACCAGAGATCTGGATATACATAGGTCGTGACTCTAGCGCCATGTTTGGAGAGTGCTACACCGTATATAGCAACCCGAAGTTGTTAGCGTTGTCTTACTTGAGTTCAGAAGCAAGTTAAAAAGGCTTTGTACTTATTCCCCTCTATTTCAGCAAGCATTGGCACCGTTGAATGAGGTTAGCTCGATGTTAAGGCTTTCTAGAATTCCAGCTGCTGCCTCTTCACCTCTTGCACTCTAAACATAAGAACAAAAGTACTGCATCTGCCTGGTACATTGCTGTCAAGCGTACGCATTTCGAGACTCAATCGAGGCGCACTGGGAACATGAGCTCGCTGTGACGAAGAGCGCTGTATATTACAAGCTACACCTTCTTCCTCCCTACCCACCGCTGCCGGCACCTACAACCCCCCCCCACCCCGCCACCTCAGCCCTCCTTTTCATTGTGAAAATCCTCTCGGTGAACCCATTTCGTTTTCCTTCTTGCAGTCAGCGTGTGTTGTTACCTGTGCGCTTTCAGAGTACAACCGCTTTTGAGGTTATCGAATATCGTCAGCGGATAAACTAAACTCATGGATATTATTGCTGCGTGTAAGGGTAGGGTGCGAGGGAGGGGTGGGCGGGTATCAGTACAAGCGATGCAACGTTAGATTTACGTGCGTTACAGGACGTCATCGTGTTTGCGTGGACGCGTGAAAAATTCGGGTAATTGTAGTGCTGTGCCAACTCGTCAGATGTGCAGTGCGGCATTGAAGACTGAGTGGAGCGATTGTGAGCAACAGTAGAAACTACCATCACTGGTAGAAATGGAAATAAATTTGCCCTTCTTTTTTCAGCCCTTCATTCGAGAATAAAATTCATACATCACCTCAAGTATGCTTAAATTCCCATTTCTTAGTACAAAGGACAAAGTAGAAATGTTAAGATTTCCAACTCAGTTTTAAATCATGACTGCTGCATCCTGTAATTTTGAACACAAATTTTATTTCATTATCAACATTTTCCACAGACTGGAGATAAATTTTGTAAGCATTGATATGTACGCTGAAGTATTGTCTGCCTGTTGAATTTGGGACCTCTGTCATCACATGGGCTAAAGCTAGGTTCAAGAAGTTACTTAATAAATTTAAAAAGTTGTTATTCCATCAGCAAATAAAGCTTAGTGGCCATGGTGGTAGTGAGCTGTAAATGGCTCACGGTGTCTAAAGCACAATATGTGGAAGGTGGTACCAATCTCCTTTTGTTACCTTTTACCTTCCTAGTAAAACAACCATCCATCTGTTGGGTGGGCAGAGAGAAGTTTTCAGTCACAGTTCTGGTACTGGTAACCCTCTGCTTAGAGGGCACTAACCACCAAGTTAAGGCATCTTTCCAATGTACTGTAAATAGTAGCAATACTGCATTATACCATGCCACTGTCAGAAGAAATAGGTGCCACATGATCCTCTTGGTCTTGTGGAAAAATAAAAATAGACTTCTTGGCAAAAGCATGGAGTGGAATGGCATCATTTCCTGCTTCTCTTAGATCCTGGTCCTTTCAGGACACTAATCATCTGTTATAAACAGGCCATTAACAGATTATGAGATGCGGGAAAAAAACACAAAGAGCTTCATTGACTAATACATTTCAGTAACAATTTGTTTAAACACTAAAGTGCTTGTAGTTTTTAATGGGTTGGTCTTTCACTTCAAGCAAAGTGCATGGGTTAGCTTATATTGTGTAATTCATGTAATTGAGCATGCTTTGCTATCGGGTGTCAGTGATGTTTGCAACAGTGGGCCAAAACGAGGAAAGGAAAAAAATAGCATTTGTGACCCAAGACCTAAAAATGGAGTCCATGTAAACATTCATTTGTGTGTATATGTGTATGCATGTGTGTGTGTGTGCTTGAAACAGGACATAAAGTTTAATTATCAGGACACTTGAATAACATATTCATTGCTATTTTTATACATAAACCAAAATGCTTTTTTTTCAATGAATTTACTACTGTTTCCAACAGGCCAAATGCAAGTAAAACATGGCTTATACCTATTGCCATGTATACTGTGTACATGTATGTAATACATACAGGGACTTTCTTATCGTGGTTTCTCAAGACTGTGCTCTGAACATAGGCAAAAACTGCTCTCAGAGCTTATGCCCAACTTGAGCCAGAACAAATGCCTTTTGTTGGAAATTATCTTGACATTTGTGAATTCTACGGCATCAGATATCTGGATAAACATGCTTATGTTTCAGCATGACACACATTTTAATGATGGGGCTATGCCTAATTTTAGGGAAAAAGGGATGATGGTTTTGTACAAGTGTTTTGAAGACTGGGGAATCTTCACATTATTTGTTGTTGTAAGTTTTATGTATTTGTGCAAGAAAGTTTGTGAATATGGACAGCTAAGCATCAAATTTGGTACTAAATTATTTAGTAAATATGCACATTTTTGTTTATCTTAATTCATACTCAGTATTTCTTCTTATCCAGATTTCTTATTTTTTTAACCCTGTCTGCATTCACCCTTATGAATACATTTGAACATGCGGAGAAAACACACAAAAACCATTTACATAAAATGTCTTCTTCTGTCTTCTTCATTTCTTCTAAATGTCAAAAGATCTCATTGTGTATATTATTATTTGATCATACAGTACATGGCCCAAGTGTTAGGTGACAATATAAAAGGATGAATATAGCCACTTTTGAGCATTTCATCATTATTTTTAAATTAATGGAAGCAGTTGAGCTTGTTTCCAGCAGGGTGAAAACCTAGAAATGGATGGCAAACTGTTGGCAATATATGTTGATAACAGGGAGAATAAGGTTTTAATTTTGACTGATAGTTTATTTGAATTTAGCATTTGTCAAATTAATTTAGAAAGTAATGTCTTCATATTTTGTTTACGGCACCAGGGGAGACCGGCCGTTACTACTGTGGAATGAAAGTCCTTTCATGCTCCTGCTGTGATGGACATTGTGGACCCAACAATGGCTGCAACTGTCCTCCCTGTCAGCATTTGGACAGAGAAGAAGAGGCCTTTAATGCCATCGAACATGTCCACCCAAAGCCTTCTCAGCCTCTCATTGATGCCTGGACATGGGGACAACAGCCAGGTAGGCCATTAACTCTTGTTCTTAGTTCTCCTCTGTAGTGAAGGAAGACTTAGGGGTTAACCCAAGTGTGAAATTATTTTCACATGCCTGGGCTTAGTTCATTTCTGGATGCCTATTCCTCAGGTCTGTGCATATAATTTTGTTCACTTGAATCCTTGAAAATACAAAATTCTCTCCCACTGCTTGGACTGAGATCAAAACCTTATTTCCAAAAATGTTGCAAAAGTGGCCACCCTGTTAAGGTAACACCTCACGAAGGTCTCATATTTGCTGCAACCTTACTGGACAATAAGTTATGCATGGTTGAGATCAGCCAGCATTTTCTTTTCCACAGATGATGAATAAAGTATATTTTTGTGATGAACTAATGGCAAGGCTATGTTTCATGAACCCATCAGCAACTATGTCTTAGTTTCATTACGTTGGTGTGAAAATTATGTTAAGAACAGCTGATAGTTTCAAAGCCTGACCCACCCAAATTGTCCAAGTGTGATACACGTAATATTCTGATAAGCTGATGACAAAAGGCAACATGCCTCTTTCCATGTTTTGTTTATAATAATGAAATTAAAAAACACACTTTGTTCACCTTGCAAATCAATACCCTCTAGAAAGCACAGGCTAGAAACATTCTGTTTTCATAATAACAGCAAAGCAACAAGTGAAAAAAACATATCAAATGTATTTTCATCAAACACAAATAATGCACATAATACACCAAACTGAGACATCATACCCAAGTGCAGAAAATAAGAATAGAGAAATAGTAGCTCCAGTGCAGGTACACACCTAGTGATACAGAGTGCACTGACAAATATGATTTTAAAGAGGAATTTTGTGCACTCTTAATCATTGACCAAATGACACAAATCATGGTAATTGCTGTCATGACAGATCTTGGCCAGCTGCGAGAGTGTCTATATTCAGTGCTGTGGGAGCATCAACAGCTGTGTCTACAGGCTTCCAGTACCACACTGTCTGCCACACGCCTGCACCAGCGACTGGCAGTACTTGAACGCTACTTCACTGCTCTCTGCCGTCAGACTCAGGCTGAGAAGAAGCCTCCATCCAAGAAACGTCAGGCCAACCAAAGTAACCTCAACAAACAGAAAATGTAAGCCAGCATCTCTCAACCTTTTACTTGTGACGCCCCCCCAGATGAAAAAAGGTATGTCCGCGCACCCCCCTTAACCAACTAGGGGGTCTGGGGGAGCCAGGTAAGCTCTTCCAGCAGGGGCCAAGAGAGCGTTTTGAATCGATCTTGTTGCAGATGCCTCTTGCGAAAACGGTATAAAGTATAAAAGTTCCTACTTGGAAGGTGAAAAGACGTCTCCTAATTTAAGAGTTTAATTCTTTAAACACTGGTAATAATGTCGTTTACACTTGATCAATACACAAATATGGATCTATAAATACAATGCAAATACAACAGATTTTTTGTCCCTTGACAAAGGCTTCCTTAGTTGACCGCAAACGCCGCGTTGAGGAAATCAATACAACACTGGAAGAACAAAGTTCATATCTGCAAGAAGTAAAATTGCCAATGAAATTTTACGAAAGAAAATTCTGCGGTGCTAATAAATATTATTTTAGTAATTTTATTGGACACTCGCCTTGATTAATGAGAAGGTTGAGCCTGCTATTCAACAATAGAGAACCTGGGTGCGATGTTTGTACCCACTGCTATTCGCAGATCAGACTCTGCTTCCAGACGATTTCTGTATTTAGACTTCAGTGCTGCCAATGCTGAAAACCCTTGCTCACACATATACGAAGTTAAAAACGTTGACGCCAATCCTGAATTTTATTTTTGGCACTGGTGTTGTTTGGAAGATCATTTTCAGGGATTGGTCACTCAAAAGGTCGATGAGCTGCTATTCTTCTTCCGTAGACAACCCGCTTGTGCTTGGATCAGCCAGAAATGGATTGCGAATCCAATAATATTTAGTCACATCAATTTCAGCAAAGTAATGCTTCAACTTTTCTTGCAGTCCGTTTAGATGGGAAATAATAACGTTCTTCACCTGATCAAGATTCAAATTAATGTTAGTTTTGCACTTACATAAGCATGGAAATGTGTCAAAAGCATTTTCTTGGTGTATCTTTTGTTTCCACAACGAAATTTCTCGGACGAAAGCAATAATCTTGTCAGTTGTTTGTAATGTGGTTGTGTCTTTCCCTTGCATAGAAGCATTCAAAACATTCAGCTTCTCAAATATGTCCGATAAATATGCCATTAGCAGCAGCCATCGGTCGTTCTTAAGCAGGTCAGCCTTGTTGAAAGAGTTCAGAAACACCCACAATTCTTCCCACAATTTTCGTGAGAGCTTTTCCACATGACAACCACCTTGATTTGCAATAATAGAACAACGCATCATAGTTGGCTCCCCTGTCTTGACATATCAGAGAAAACAGGCAAGATCTGGCAGAACTGTTCCTCACAAAGTTCACTATTTTGATGACATCCGTTAGCACTGTGTTCCAATCAACACTCAAATCTTTGGAAGCTAGAACTTCACGGTGGATCATGCAGTGAGTCCAAACTATGTATTTTAATAAGATATTGCAACCCCCGACGAAAAAAGGTATGTCGCGTGCCCCCCTTAGCAAGCTAATTTCACTAATACCGAGATGTGAGAAACTTTAAAAAAACTGACTGCCTTCGCACCACCCTTGTCACAGGTTGAGAACCGCAGATGTAAGCCTTAACCTTTCTTCTTGCCAAAAAGTCTTATTTTGCTTTAAAAAAGAAAACTAACAGTATAGATCAAACCTACTTTGGGCAAAATGACTTTATTTTACAGTTCGGCAGTCAAGCCAGCAGAAAAAGCCACCATGGGTCTAGCCCGAGTTGGATCCAGAGCAGCCTTAAGCTTTGCATTTGCTTTTTTGAGACGAGCCTGGCGTTCAGGTGAAGATGCAGACTTGTGCAGTGAGCTGCTCCAAGAATCACTAGATGCACTGCGTTCACTCCCAGAGGCAACACTTTTTGATGAAGGCTCTGTGTCCTCTGTGTGGCTGGAAGTAGTTGAGCGTGCCACAAAGTTCCTGCATTCTGTTGTGGCAGGGTGAGTTGATTTGGTTCTTCCCACATTTTATAAGGATCCAGGGGAAATGATTTTAATCAATGTGATGGGAAGATTCTTAGAGTCTTTGAATTTACAATATGAAGGGAATTATTTAAAGATCATCTTTTGAAGTGAATGGACAAGTCTTTTTAAGAACGCCTAACTTGAAAAGTGATGGAAGAAGGGAGATGAGCCATCAGCAAGTTTGTTACCAAATGATCATCTTCCATGCAATAGTTTTTAATTGTGATTTGTGCTTTTGCTGCTAGTGATCTGAGTGGCAGCGGCTGTGCCCACAGCTCCAGTAAAATCCCTGTACAAGACCAGCAGATTGCTCTGTGTCTGCTGATGGAGCTAGCTGTGCAACGTGGGTCTTTGGGCCATATTGTCTCTGCTGTCCTTCTGCTGCTTAATCTGTGGAACAACAGGTGGGCAGACATTGAAGCAGTCTGTGCCTGATCTTCGTAGGCGTTAGACAGATTGCTCTGTGTTAGTGTTGTGCAGCTAGGAACAGTGACATATGTGTCAGGTTTGCAGTCTTTGACACGATACACTTGTTCATTTTAATAAAGAATTGCTGTCCATCGTGCCTTGTTAAAAAATTATTACTGCTGGGATTTTGGTTTCATATTCTTTATATTTAAATTCTTGGGGAGGAACCTAGCCTGAAACATACAAGGTGGCTCAAATACTGCACCTCCTTGAATACATTATTTTAGGCATTTTTTAGAACCATCAACCAGTTTGTTATTTTGGAACTTGTATGTGTACACTAGCAAAATCATCGTGTGCTGCATTGTTGAGATCAGAGTGCCCTTTCTCTTTCAGTCATCATCACTATGACAACAGAGTCAGCAGTAGTCTTCTGTCAGCTCCCCTGATTCCTCTGCTTCGGCGCTTTGAGGGCATCCACAATGCTAAATCACGCACACACAAACTGACACACTGGGATGAGGTAACTGAGGTACTTGCTTCAGCCTTAAAAACTAAAGAATATGTCAAACAACCCAGATCACACTTTTTTAAAGCTTATTTGAAAAAGACGCTAGTTAACATCTTTGGAATGTACTTTATTGATAAGTGAATCTGTGCATTATATCATTCTGTTTCTTTGCTTATAAAACCCTTTAATCACAAGAAATCAAATTTTGAGTCTACCAATTTCCTTGGCTGTTATTAATTTCAGGGATTCACAATTAGCCCTACCGAATGTTTTCTGAATTACTTAACCATTCCTGAAGATGATAACACACCTGTGGATCTGCGTCAAAGTGCTGTGGTTATTATGGCACATCTGAACAGACTGTGTGCGCCATACCTTCCCCCTAGCCCCTCACAGAAGGTTAGTTTAAGAAGGCTTTATTTTTGTGCACAAAGAGCTGTACGCCATCCAAAGTACAAAATACGAAGTAAAAATATTTTATGTGTTGCCTCAGCATGCTAATTTTTCTCATGGAAATTATTTGTGTATTTTTGTTTTTTAATAATATAACATACTTTTAAAATTTGCCAGTAAAGTTAGAGAGGGGGTTAGGCAACTCTTGCTGATAAAACTTGTGACAGTGACATTTCTTGTGGCAGTGTGGCTGCATGACAGTGACACAGGAGGTGGTAGGACTTGGCTGGCTAGGCTGGGCTGGCAGCAGCAACATGTATGGGCCACATATTCTAGAATTCTTCAATGACATGGGGGGCATCCAGCAAATTGCTTGTGCAGAACGATGTCTTCTGGCCCTCACCCGCACTGGGAAAGTGTACTCAATGTTCTACAGTTCTGACACACAGGTAACATTCTGGAAGATATTTGCATATTTTTGTTTGTTTATGCATTTATGGTCTTTGAGATATTATGAACAATTTATGAAGTGTTGCAAGTGACCCATAATTTTTCAGGCACAAACCTTGTTTTTTTCTTTCTCCTCCTTCCCCCAACACACTATTTCCCATTTGCAAATCATTTTTCCTTTTAGTCACCACAGCATGTGGGAGGGTTTGGTGACAAAGAGGTGATCCGAGTGGCTGCTCATTCTGATGGCAAACACTTTCTGGCCCTCGCCTTTGATGGAGAAGTCTACTCATGGGGAAATGGTGATGGAGGTCGTCTTGGGCATGGAGACAACATGTCAGTTTTTTTGCCATACTTTTGATATGTTTGAGAGTTTATTTTCTATTTGACCCTTAGTTGTTGGGATCAAGATGTAATATGATTTGGCTAGAAAATATCTGTGCAATTTAAGTAAAAGTTCTAAGGGCAGGTATACATTGGTCATGATATAGGTGCAGACTGTAGATTTGTTCATCCTGTATATCACAGTTAGCAGGATTATTGTGGCCTTGTTATTTAAAGGTCAAGTCGATTGCTGAGCAAAAATCACTGGAAACAGAGCACAAAGTATCACAAAACATATTCCAGTGGTATTTTATGACAAAGAGGCATGATAGATTTTATATTAATATTTTTCTCTTAAGCACACCTGGATTTGTCGAGAAAACAGGAAGTGACGAAACAAACGTATTTCTAAAAATAGCTTCGTTTGCCCAAGCTGAAGTCGAAGAGAAAAGATGCAATCCTTGGTTAAAGAAAACTGACCAGGACACATTGTGCTGTTGCTGAATGTTCTCTTTGACACTCAGATGGAGTTTGTACTCATTAAGGAAATCCTAAAGATAATGGATCAAACGCTAGTGAATTCACTTTGTTCAAACGTGCGTGCAAACTTCGTCCCCATACCTCACTCAAAAATTTGCTCAAAAATTTCAAAATCGATTGCTATCCAGTCACTTATACAGTACAAGCAATTCTTGGACTTTCAGTAAAACGAAGAGCTCTTATTCCTACAGAAGTGCTTACTATACAAAAGCACGAGATGTTAAAACCAACTATGACTGCTGGTAAATCAAGCACCAGATAGGCAACATTGACAGTTTCTACACCTGATCTGGTCTACAAGTAACATCGTGTGACAGTCACAAACTCATCATCATCAGTTGTATCTATCCAGCATAATGCTAACAACAACTGACAGTGTGAGGGCACCGTTGATGTGCATGATCGAAACAGCTAAATAAGGAATAAAAAAGGGTTGAGGATGATAAACATGTTATAAGGAGCTTAAACGGGAACACGTGCGAGTATCAGTAAGTAAATAGAAAATTTTGCATGCAGCTAAATGAGGAAGAATAAGTTTTTACATCGATAAACATGTTTCAAACTATCATTATATTTTTAATTGTAAAAAATCCTTATCAGCAGTCAGTTGTAACTATTGTTGCCCATTAAATTTTTATGTGATTGACTTACCAGTCTGTTGAATGAATTCAGTTTGGACCATTTAATTATTTTTTTTAACTTCATTCGAAGCTTCTAAATAAAGTTTCAATCTGTAAGGCTGTATTCCAAATTCAGCTGTTTCATTTTTGGGGCAAAAAAATCGCTTCTTGAACACAACAACCTGAGCGATGTCTCTTCATTTGACTTGAAGACATGCACACTCGCGGTTACAAATACTTCGATCGCGTAAGAGAACCTCCAGTACAGGAGATTACTTTTTTCCCCGCCTTCCTAGTTGCAGGTGAGAATGCCGATGTTTGAAGGCTTATATCTTTAAAATTAAGCATGATTATGCACTCATATTTTGGGAATTATTATTTTAAAACAAACTTAACCCAATCATAAAGAATTAATGTTGCGCTGCTCTTGGCCTTTAACTCTCTTAGCCCTGGATAAAAATATTTCTATGTTCAAAAACATGGGCTTAAAATTTACGATTTTGAAGACGATAGTGAAACTGCACAGCCATGATCGTGGAGCACGAGCCACGATAGTAAGCGTATCGTTGCTCATTGTGTTCTGCCACTAGGGCCACAATCGTGCAAAGAGAAAATCACGATCATGGAGCACAGCCACGATAATGGCTCATCGCGCTCTGCCGGGTAAGCCAGTATACTGGCTCTACAGACTCAGAGGGTTACGAGCTTGTACACTGTGATTTTGAAGCTAGGAAGTAATTACTTTTTCAGCAGAAGAAGCTAGATCACTGATAAAATTTAAAGTCTAGGTGCACCATTGGCCCCCAATCTTATAAAATATTTTATGTTAAAATATTATTTTGATACTAAAAACTTTATATTAAGAATTATATTAAAAGAATGAGAAAATTATATTTTCCTGAAAATATATTTGTCCCTGATGTTTGCTATTAAACAGTGCCCGGGATGAACCGACACTCATCACAGCGTTGTCTGGCAAGCATGTTGTACACATTGCAGTGGGCAGCACCTACAGTGCTGCAGTTTCTGCTGGTGGAGAGCTGTATACTTGGGGTCGAGGTAACTATGGTCGCCTAGGCCATGGCAGCTCTGAGGACCATAGCTACCCGTGCTTGGTGACTGCACTGAAAGGTCACCGGGTGATAGATGTGGCTTGTGGTAGTGGAGATGCCCAGACCATTGCTGTCACAGACACAGGTAAATTAATGGTAGTGCAAATAGTATGTAAAGGAGTCTCCTAACTGCCATCTTGCTATGTGAGCTTTAAAGATATTTAGAGCACTACAAGGAATGCAAAATGCATCACTCCAGCATGTGCATATCTAATGTCTCTAATCATATGCTTTTCAGTTATGTTTGTGTATATGGTACTGATCTGTAGTTAGCTACTCATTGACAGTTATATACTGGCACACTGACTTGTCACCTTACACATACTGTGTGGAGACATTAGCCTCTGATCTCAGGTTCATAGTTCCTCATTTGAGATTTGGTTATCTGCATTTATGCTTACTGCATTTTGGCAAAGTATAATAAAACTTTTTCAGTTGTCATGGCAGCAGCACTAGCTTAGTTGTCTTCTTTACCTTCAGATCTTACCTCTTGCTTGTACATTCTCAGGGGCAGTATACAGTTGGGGTGACGGAGACTATGGAAAGCTTGGGCGTGGAGGGAGTGATGGCTGTAAGACCCCAAAACTGATAGAGAAGCTGATGGGCCAGGATGTTGTGCGTGTCTATTGCGGAGCACAGTTCAGTCTTGCCCTCACAAAATCTGGAAGCATTTTCTCTTGGTGAGTTTCTTCTTAAACTAAGTGGTGTTCTTGGCATCACCTTTCATTCAGATGTTTGCAGTGCATGTCTCAGATAAAATTGTTTGTGACAGCTCTTCGGCTTTCTGCATTTCTCCTGTTCCCTGTTTTGTTTGTTTGTTTGTTTTTGGCATGCTTTTTCCAACAGAATTATAACTATTTGTATTGATACACTATATTATTTCTGCTTAACCGTACTTGTTGACGCTGAAAAATATAGGTTGAAGTTTTAATATTTCTTTCTTACTTCCTGTCTATTTATGCGTTGGGGTAGTGAACAGAGGAGTAAGAAGGATGATGATGATGATGATGAAGTTGATTTGTATAGCGCTTTTCCCCTCCATTAAAGGAAGACTCAAAGTGCATTTTCTTCAATAACAAAGGCTGGGTTTTATCCCTTCCAAACCAATGCCTCAAAATGTACAGCTTTGGTCTATTTTCCATAGATTTGATTCTCGTGAGATTTAGAAAAAAAATTTTCTTTTAAAGTAATAATCCGGCATAAGTTTACGTATATCATATACACCACATGGTTGAGTGCAAACATATGATTAACAGGGGCAAGGGAGACAACTTCCGACTAGGCCATGGCACAGAAGATCATGTTCGTCACCCACGTCAACTTGAAGCTCTGTCTGGACGTAGAATAGTGTCAGCTGCAGTTGGAGCTATGCACTGTCTGGCACTGACAGAGGATGGAGAAGTCTATGGGTGGGGCAAGAATGAGCAAGGACAGCTAGGAGACATCGCAGAGACCAATGTGGCTGAGCCGACACTTTTACCACACCTGGAGGGCAAGTTCATTGTTGGAATATCTTGTGGGCCCTCCCAGGTAAGGACTTAAAAGGCTTTCATAATAGATTTTTAGCATAGTATATCAATGTCAAGATTAGTGTGGGGCTTTTTTCTCCAACACCAGTCATTGTAATCATCATTCACCACAATCACTTTTATGTGTTCATTATGATTAAGGATTAGATGCTTTGTATTGTTTTACAGATTCTGCATGCTAACAGAAGTTTGGTGTGTAGATTTTTAGTTGTCAATCCTTGCAGCAAATATTTTCATGCCTAAATAGGCTGTCATGACATGTAAATATAATCACCATGCAGCACCATGATTCACGAAATATTAATTTTTGAGTTGTGGTAGGTAGCACTTTTTAAGCTACATTTTCTAATGTACCTCATAATGGAAGAAATACATGTTTCTTGTTCTTTAGACATTCCTGTGGTCATCCAGTGGTCAGTGGACAGTGGGGTCTCACATCCCTTTCATTGTTGACGTCACCCAGTGGACTTTAGAAAGATTAGATGAACTTTTAGGTGTTGTCTGTGAAGGCCTAGATGGTCGTAGTGATCGACCGCCACCTCAAGACAAAGAATGTATGGCTGTGGCAGCACTTAACTTGCTGAATTTGCAGGTACTTTCACCTTCTTTTATTTATAAAAGGGTTATTAACATAAATAACAACCAACTTTTGTAGTTTTCCTCCTGCTTACCAGTGAATCATTTAGCAGGTCTTTTTAGGCATGTCAATGATTAAGTCTATAGGAGCCATCACTCAGATATGGGTACAACTTCCCACACTTGTACTCAGGGTGAATCATTGGAAATAAACCTTCATAAAATGAGCTTACTCGTCTTTTACATCTTTTACATTTATATATGTGTTATTTATTTTATTTCATAATTTTTTAGCATAAATTGCTAATTCATTTTTTAGCCAAGTCACTCTATAAGTCATGGTCATGGTAACAACCAAAACAGTGCCACAGATGTCCTTATGGTCTCAAAAGCGCTTTGTTCTTTGATTGTACATTTCAAATTGGAAGTATTATTTAATCAAATGGAAGGAAAATGGCTTACCTGCATGTTTTGCACAATTTTTGGAGCCATTTCAGATTTGATGATTTGCTAAGTTCCAGTGCATGTTGCTAATACCTGGTGTACTTATTGAGTTGAACATTTCCCCATGACAAAATCTCTTTATATAGAGTTCCAGTGCCTGCTGCTAATAGCTGGTGTGCTTGTTGGGCAAAATATTCCCCATGGCAATACTTCTATATGTAAAGAGTTTTCCAGCCAAACAGTTTTCAGGAAAAATATCATGTATGCTTAAAGTTGTGAATTTTTTTTACAGATTTTATTTGTATGAAAATGTTAATAATTTTTTTCTAAAAAGTAATTCATAAAATATAACATCAATAACTTCCTTTCTAACTGCCATACAGCCATGGTTTTGGCATCAATGTAAAGAGGATGATGAGATTCCGAACCATTGATTAAATTTTGGCTGCATAAAAGCTTCTTGCCACCGTAATTTTTGTTAGTTTCAAATAAACTTCGATAATTCTGCACCAAAAGAAAAAGAAACACCATCCTTTGTAATAAAAATAAATTTGTCAAAAATTCATAACTTTTTGTTGTAATTAACCTAGAAACTTGATTTTTATGCTATTTACAAGGAAAAAAGATCTTTAGCACTGTACCGTTAAAAAAGTTAGTTCCTTAAATTTTAATATGTGTTTTAAGTTTGTGCTCTTAGCTCACAATTTTTTTTTAAATCAACTACTGTACCATTCCAATTTTCCAGTTCCCAGTATTTTTATGCTAATATTTAAGTTTGTCATATAAATGTTTCAAGTTTTTTTTCCATTGAGTTCCTTTTCTTTTGATAGCTCCATGCAGCCATCTCCCAGTCAGAAGATATGGATTTGCTAGGTCTTGGGCAATGTTCCCCTCTGGCAAACAGCCTGAAACACAGAGTAGTCTCTCTTGCTAGCAATTCAGGAGTGATCAGCACAGTACAGATGGCAGCACAGGCCACACTACAGAGTGGCTGGTCTATCCTGCTACCCACAGCAGAAGAACGAGCACGAGCATTGTCAACACTTCTGTCTGGTGGAGGTGAGCCATCATCTTACCTCCTATCAGCCACCCTCTCTATTTATAATAATAATGATAATAATGATTATTTCTGTAGCACCTTTCTCCACCATTAAGGTGAAGTCAAGTGCATTACACAAAGAATACACATACATGATAAATTCTGGCAGCATACAATTGTCAATTCTGGAATTGAGGAAGTATAAGGACAAGTGATTTTCTTTTCAGTCTGACCATCATTACTTATAAATTGAATACATTGATACAAGCTTCATATGAGGCCACCCACCAATGACATGGATGTGTTTACAGTTGTATAGGGTTAGTTTTAGAATCACAGAAAGATAGCCAAATTCTTGTAGTAGTGTCATCAGGTTAGGTTTATGATCACTGAGAAATAGCCAGATTCTGTTCAAGAATTTACCGACTGGAGGTAATCAGCAGCATGCTGGGATAGTCATAGACTTTTCCCAGGCGCTGCCCCCCTACAACTGTGGAGTTGTGGAGGCCAGTAAGGCACACCTGTCTGCTAGCTATTAAAACATGGCTAGCCTTCATGCTCCTGTGCATGACACATCTGCTATACAAGTATTCCAGAGAATGCAGTATATCCCACAAGATATATGTGACCAATAGCTCCAGCAGATCGCTGTGAAACAGGCATGCAGCAGGTCACGGCAAGAACCGTAGCCTATAACAGGCATGAGTGTCCACAGTTCATGGTGATGGACGAAGCTACAGTAATGTGGGAGAATAGTGTTGTAACTGCTTGGTTAATACAACTTCTTTCTGTACATAAGAGAACTCATGATCTAAGTTTTCTAGATTAATCCATTTAACAACCACCTGCAGTCCTGTTGGCGAGGGCTGAGCTCGATGCTCTGTGGTTGTATCTTTGCGAACTTTGGCTATTCCTGTATATATCTGATAGGCACACTGTCAAACTGCACAATGACGACTTCTGATGATAATGACTCAATGATGTTGAGAGTGACCTTCACCTTGTTTTCTGCCAGTGGTGGGGAGGTGATGTCGTAAGGCTTATCTTGCTGGTGGAGAATCAGACAGCTGAGATTTGATACAAGCACAATGCTTTGTTACTGATTTGTCTGGCATAACTTTTGTCTGTCTTAAGCCTCTTGTAACTCCTGAATCTATGAACTTTACCAGCTACTTTGTCACAACAGCGTGAAGTGTATCACTCACTCACCTTTTTCAACACATTCATGGAGCCTGACAAATACATACTCTTTCACATAAATTAAAAGAAACAATGATTTTTCTGATGAATCTATCTACTCTACTTATCACAAATTAAAAAAATGCGAACAAAAAAAAATACACTGAAAAGAGAAAGTCCTTTTATAACCAATCCTTACATCTAACATTTTAAAAGAATAGAATTCCTATCCTCTGAGTCCTTCCTTGCTGTTCTAAACAGAATACCTAAAGCCCTACTCAACTAATCGTTCTATATAATTTCTAAATGCCCTACTCAACAAATTCATCTTTTCAATTCCTGCTCTACTGTCCTTGTTTTTTGCTCTAGCCTTCTTTTTTCTCCCTAGCGACCAACTAAATGCCCGCTCTCTCTCGCGTCATTTCTTTTTTTCTTTACATCACCCACACACATATTCAGACAAACTGACATCATTCACGCTCTTGTTTTTCCACAATAATCCTTATGAAATTTATCACTTAAACAATGCAGTCAATGGGAAATAACAGTGATACCTGACATTCCTCCCTCCCTAACATAAAAAAATGGAAGGTTTTTTTTGTTTCTTAAAGCCTATACAGTAACTGACGACAATGAGACTGTTCAGTTGTTGCCCACTAACTAGAGTATTTGTTGGTCAGTTTCAGTCCAAAATAATGCATCAGCCAACCTGTTTTGTGTTCCCTTGATAGATTCAATGTCAAAATTATTTTCTTGTAGACCTAAAGCCCATCACATAACCCTAGAATTCTTATAGAGTGTAGATTTCAGGAAGAGTAATGGCTTATGGTCGGTCTGCAACAGAAACTGGACTCCGCTCAAATATCGAGACAACTTTATCACCGACCATACTATAGCTAAACATTCTCTTTCCACTGTGCTATATTTGGTTTTCTTTTCTAGCAGTTTTTGGCTGATGAAAGTGACAGGTAGTAATTCTCCGTCAGAGTCTTGTAGCAGTGTCGCACCTATTCCACTAGCATCTGTTTGTAGGATGAATTTCTTTGAGAAGTCGGGTAGGTGTAGAACCAGTGGTGCAGATAGGTTAACTGGTTAATTCAAGTTCACGTATGAAAACGGCCAAGTCTCGTGATACACTCTGTAAAATTTGTTCCCGCAGAAACAAATCGTGCAGTCCTGAATAATCCATGGGGATTTTCTACAAGTCAATCCATTTATCCAGTAGACTGGTGATTCTTGTATGAAAGGAATGCATCGTTTCCTGTGGCTGAGGTCTAGCGGCTCGGAACTTTTCTTGGTATCCGTCAGCCGTACACTGGAACTTCAACAACAGTTCCTGTCTCAGGTGATCATATTCTACCATGTCTTGGGCACATAAGGCATAATAAAGCTGTAAGGATTCTCCTTGCAATTATGTGGATAAATGTAGGGGCCAAAGTTCATGTGGTCATTTTAAGGCTCAGGCATGGGCCTCAAAACAAAAAAGAAACGAATCACTGTCATCCACATCCTCTTTGAACGTCGGAAGTTTTGGAGTTAATTCTCTCGCAGGCACATCACTACTAATCTTCGATGAATTAGAACAATGCAGTCAGTGGGAAATAAGCGTGATACCTGACATACTTGTTTAAGCAAGTCGTTTGCCAGGGGCCTGTGCTGGCTCTCAACAACCCTGAGTTCAGATCTACAGTTTGGAAAGCCATTGTGTCATTAATAGGAATGCAGAATAGATCAATAGAGACTTGGGTCAACATAACCGAAATTGCCAGAAGACTGCTGGTATCGATGCAGTCACAAAGCAGAGCAAAGCTGCATGAAAATTTTAAAGCGAAAGATTGATTGTGATGTTCAAGATTTTAGAAGAAACCGTTAGGCAGAAAAAGACCGGCAGTCGATGGGAAATCCGAAAGTTGCAGAACAAAACAAAAGTCAGACAGTCCTGGATAGCAATGATGCAATGAAAAAAGCACCATCCTACACAGTGGGCACCAAAAACACAACAAACTAATAAAAATACAAAAATTTTGGAGAGCCTCCCTCAAACCTGCTAGGCAAAGGGCACCACTACAATAATAATGCCAGCTTATTCTTTCTGCTCTGTCTTAGCCATGATGTAGCCTTAGTTGCTGGCACTGCATTAAACACAACCAACCAACCAACCAACCTGCTCTGTCTTAGCCCCCTTGTTATATCATTGATTTGTGTTACAGTAAGCTAAAGCATTTCGGATGCATTGTGATTACTATGAATTTGTACTTCTGCTGTCTCTTGTAGGCCGTGAGCTGTCAGTGATGAGCACAGGGCAGCGTTTTATGACAGACCTTCTTGTGAGCAGCCTGATGGCTGATGGTGGTCTGGAGTCTTCCCTCAATATTGCCATCAAAGCAGAAATCCAGGAGCTAGAGGAGAAAAAGGCCGGTGAAAGTTTTTTTTTTGTTTTTTTTTTAAATTATTTATATAATTATTCATGGCTTTCTCCACTCTTTAGAGGCTTAATTTATCTATTTTGTTCTTTAGCAGGGTTTTTTCCTGTGATATTCTTAAGTTGTATAACATATTAAGCTTGAACTGTAAAATTAATATGCCAAACATTTTATTCTTTTAAGTTTTATATATAGATATTGTCATTATAACACACTGTAAATAATGTTACAAATTTAGGAAATTTTGGTGGAATTTTTTTTTCTTTGCAGAAGAATTAGTGATATCATGTAATTTTTTTTTAAGAATTTTGAGTTCACAAGTTTATTATTTGGTCAGCGAACCTCACATTTAATTTTGTTTTCAGGAAAAAGAGGGTGATGGAGGAGAGGCAGATGAGGATGAGAGTGGAAAGATAAATGAGGCCACCAATGATGTCAAGAGTGAATCAGTGACTGCAGGAACAAGTAGAGAAGCCACCCAGTCAGATGCCACCAGAGAGTGTCAGGCAGCCATTCCTCTTCTTCAGCTTATCCAGCAACTTCTTAGGTATTTTCTCTAGAACTACGTCTTCACTTGTGCTACCTAACGTTGAAGTTTAAAGGAGGGAAATAATGTACAGTGTGTTTGTGGTAACAAAGATTGTGTTATACAAGTTTGGTTGTGGTAACAACAAGTGTGTTATATAAGTTTGGGTGTGGTAACAAAAAGTATATAAGTTTGGTTGAAGCTGAGCTCACTTACTTTCCCCTCAACTTTCCATAGAAACTCCTCTACCTTCTCCTTGGCCCAGCTCCAGGAGGTAGCCAGAGACATTGGGGGTAAGTCTCCAGAAGGGGATGTTCCAGAGATGTCCCCTTCCCTCCACCTTCTCCTACAGTTCCAAAGACTTCTGGTGGCCAGGATTTTCTCCAAAGAGATCTCCACTTTATCCAAGCCAGCAGAAGACAAAGAAGAGGAAGACTTCTCTAGGCCTACCTCTGAGATTGGTTAGCTATTGATATATCCTTTTAATAAAAACGATTTGGGGGGTATTTTCTTAATTTTTGGAAGGAAATAACAGACAGTGTCAAATTAATTTTTTTTAATTCTTACATTCAGGAGTTTTTTCCTCCTGGTTATTGGTGGCCAGTTTTAATTGATACTTTCCCCACCACTACCCATAGAAACCACTCTACCTTCTTGGCCCTGCTCCAAGAAATAGAAACATGGGGTGGGTGAGGGGCAAGGCTTATACCTCCTATGTTGCAAATCCTTTCTAAAACCTACTAGTTTGATCATATTCCAGTGCATTGCTATAAAATATTTCAAGAGTTTTTTTCAAAACAAAACTTGGATTGGTTGCAAAGGAAAGAAAATAATGATAAACTACTTGATGTTGATTTGTCAGTCTTTCACCTGATTTCTAATGTAGTTTCAGAAAATCTTTAGTTCATTTATAGTGCATGATTGTGTTGCAGGCTTGGAGATGCAAGGTGCTGTTTCAGTGTTGCGCAAATACTGCAGCCTTTTGTGCAGCCATGTAAATAATGTTCTGTCAGCTGCTGTCAGTGTGGCAGCCATCAGTTGTCGGCACTTTTGCAATGTATCACAAATCATTTCTAAAGATGTCACAGGTATTCATTTTGTACTTTTCAGAGATCAAGTTTGATACTGATGATAACTGCAAATGTTATTCAGAGATTTTGAGAAATGCATGTATAGAAAGAAAGACATATAGGTTGAAGATAAATCAAAGACCGATTATGTTTTAATTGTTGTGCCTGCTGCCCTGTCACTACACCATGGTACTGTTGTGCCACAATTACTGTTGCCATAATGATGCTATTATGCTTCTTTTACTTTGTGCTAGGTTTGACTGTTAATGGCTATTTCAGGAGTGTTGCTGCCTGAGCTGCTGTCATGCTTGGTGCTACTAAGTGTGCGGTGCGGTGCAGCAGTAAGAGCCTCTCGTGCAGTGTCAGTAGTGGGACAAACACTAGAGTTGCTTGACCGCTTCAATCACCTGGCTCCAGGCCGTGATCGTGATGATCAGGAAGATTTAGCATGGCCAGGCGTTTGGAGTAAGGAACAACCTGTGTACTTGATTGCTAGACATACTGGAAAGATAAAGGTGTTAAATATTAAGTAATCAAGAGCAAGAAACTTGTGCATCTTAAAAATCTTTGTACAAAAGATAGTTTACCAGTAGGAAATTATCTTGAATGACTCAGAAATATTCATCATTCCTGGCTTTAAGATTAGAAAACTTTTTTTAGCAGTTTGATACATTTATTTCCTTCTGCTTTCTGCTTAGTGCTTCAGAGTGGTGTTGATTTCTTATCAGCAATCAGAATAACTCAAACCATGACATTTTCAGGCTACACACTTGAGCGCTACACCCAGAAATCTTTCGATGACATTCAGATGATCCGCAAAGTGGACCTGGAAAACCACAACAAGGATGGTGGACTGTGGATTGTAATCCATGGCAAGGTGTATGACATTCATGATTTCAAGTCCCAGGCTCCTTGCGGTCGTGATATCCTTCTGGAGTACGCAGGTAAAATATAATTATATTGTTACAAACCATTTTTGCTTGGTTGTTTTTAAGGCTTTTTCTTGTGTGGGGTGTTCAATATTTGTTTACACACCAATGGTTTAGAGTGAGGTGTTATGCTTGAATGGTTTCTCCTCTTTGTGTTAACTCCTTGCCTAATCCTGATCTCAGTACAGATATTTGTGCTTGCAATGAATGGTTGGCTCAAAAGTACGTTGTTTTCAAATACAAGCACATACAAATCACAGCAACTTTAATTCACATGCTTTTTTTTATTTCATTCTATGCACTTCACATGTTCATGATTGACCATTTGACCAGTAGTGTTTAAATGTTTATACCTATTAACAGTAAAGACAACCAGTGACACACCGTTTTAAAGAGCACTTTTTAAGCATTTATGCAATGTGACTTTTAAGAAATACTGTATAGTTTTTGTTTTCTGGTACTAAATTCAAGTGAAAGATGGTACCTATATGGAACGGAGAGCTCAGATAAAGAAGTAGGTCATGAAGTAGAAATTAACAAAAAAATTATTTACTCTTGTATAAAAAGTGCCAAACAAATGCATATTTTATTAAAAATATACATTAGAATTTAAATATTACTATTTTTTGACAGATTTTTCCAATGGAAGTACTCCATAATATAACAATTCCTAAAGGTACCAACAATCTTTCCTTACTTATTAATTTACTCATGCATAGTGTGACCTTTTTTTGGAGTTGCCCAACTTGCAAAAAGTTCGTACACGTGAACCGCCTAAAATGAGTTGAAGAGTATGTCTTAACCCACTCTTGGCATATTGCCCAGCTGCATACAACATTTTTCGCCAGTAGGGTAGCATCAAAAACATGTCACATCAAACGTACTTCATACTTCAACAACCAAAAATGGCAAGAAAATAGTAATATTTAAACTCTCATGCATATTCTAATATGTGTTTGTTTGGCCTTTTATGCATGTTTATATTGAGTAAATAATGTTTTTCTTAATTTCTACTTTTTGACATACTTCCCAATCTGAGCTTTCCCGACACATTCAGTTACCATCTTTCATTTGAAGTTAGTACAAGAAAACAAAATCTATATTTCTTAAAG
This sequence comes from Marisa cornuarietis, assembly GCA_004794655.1. Taxonomy (NCBI): domain Eukaryota; kingdom Metazoa; phylum Mollusca; class Gastropoda; order Architaenioglossa; family Ampullariidae; genus Marisa; species Marisa cornuarietis. The sequence goes on along the minus strand of SMMW01000540.1, from coordinate 110,000 downwards.
TCACACTACTTAAATGTTTAAAAAATGCTCTTTATAACAGTGTGTCACCGATGGTTGTCTTTATTGTAGGTTAATAGGTATAAATATTAAAACACTACTGGTCAACTGGTCAATCACAGGGATCCGAAGCAACTGAAGTTAACCTGTAGTAGCTGCACTATGCAAGAAATACATATAGAATTCAAATACTACCTTAATATTGTCATTTTCGCTCTTTGTAATGTAAATCCATGACATAATAATAATAACTAAATTTGTAAATCTCTGTGTGGATGCAAGCTCAGTGAGCTGCACACAAAAAACTATGAACAAATCAACAGTTCATATACAAGAAATATGTCACCAAACACCAAACTAAAATGTGAACTAAGTGCATAGGTGAAAAACTGAGGAGTGAGCAAAATAATACTCTAGATTATATAAAATATATTTTGCAACTTGATTGTTTATGGATAGAATGTGCAGTAACGCAGCAAACCAACATGATCGTCTATGAACAGTAGTCTGCCAAGTTTCCCGCACACGACAACTGAACACTCGCCTCCACGTTGGGCTTTTCAACCCCCAGTCTGTATCGTCTACACAACAATCACTGAAGCGAGTTGAAATCGTAGAATTTGTGACAAATCGCCTCCTTGATATTTTCATCATCACTGAGACGTGACTTAAACAGCAAGGTGACGAGAGCGTATGTGTTGATTTAACTCCAGTGGGCTACTGCCTGAAATCTTTCCCCCACCTTACACGAGGTGATGGTATTGCTGTAATCTACAGATCATCACTTGCCAAGTACCTGTCTTTTACTACTGCTGTATCGTTTCCTCACACGTCTTTTGAATTTATACGTCTCCTCTTTGGCTCTTCATTGCTCGATGCACCTGCTCTGCATCTACAGACTCCCTCCTAGCGTCAGGAACAAACTCACAACCTCTACTTTTTTCTCAGAATTCCATGATCTCTTGGATTACAGCAATGCACTCAGTGGACCCGCAGTACTCCTTGGAAATGTCAGTGTGCACTTCGACAACAGTTCTCATCCTGACACTTTCATAATGCCAGAAGTGCTGCACACCTTTCGCCTCGTCCAGTCCGTGTCACAACCATCTCACAAAAGAGATCACATCTTGGACTGGGTCATACATCGACCTGATGACCACAGTGCATTCAGTTGATGTTTTTCATGACCTCTCATCTGACCACTACTGTGTACTAATCAAACTTGATCGCAAATGCCCATCATCGGTGCCAGTTTTTAGACTTACTCGCTCCGTGACCTTGAAGCGCACGCGCCGGCGAGCTGAACGTTTTTGGCGGAAGACTGGACTCATCATCCACAAAGAAATTTATAAAGCCGCAAAGCGAAGCGTTGCAAAATGCATTTACAAGGCTAAAACATCATATCTTCAGGGCCAAATAATTAACTGCACCTCCTCCAAGAAGCTATTTGCCATTTGCAATCAAATGACTGGATTTTGCACAGCAGCACCACTGCCCACTGCCTACCCTGTTTCACGGCTGCCGCAAGTTTTTAGCGATTATTTCACCAGAAAGTTATCAGACTCAGCGTTGGTGCTTGACAGCATTTCCTGTGATGTCCTCACAGGGTGCTCTATGATCAGGTTCCTACCAGTCTCTGATCCGATGTGAAAGCAGTTATTCTAAAAGCGAAACCAACAACTTGGGAGATAGATCCAATGCCCATAAGCCTTCTTCTTGAGTGCCTAGATATTTTACTTCCTTCCATCACACATATTGAAAATATCAGCTTGTCGTCAGGTGTTTTCCCATCTTTGTTCAAAAATGCGGTGGTGAGGCCACTTCTTAATAAATCCACGCTTTACGTCAATGTGCTGAACAACTACCCCCAGTTTCCAACCTGTCTTTTTCTCTCGAAGATCATAGAGAAAATAGTTTTGACACAGCTCTGGGCCTACTTACAAGAGCACCATCTACTCCCACAAGCTCAGTCAGCATACAGACCCTTTCACAGCACTGAGACTACTCTTATTAAAGTAACGACAGACATACTATCTGCCCTTGACAGCGGTGATGTTTCTCCCTTAACTCTACTGGACCTGTCTGCTGCATTCAACACTATAGACCACTCTCTGCTCCTTCATAGACTCCACACCCTCTACGGAATTTCTGGTCCTGCCCTCTCATGGTTCAACTCCTATCTCACTGATAGGACCCAGACTGTGTTCGTTGACGGTCAGACATCTCACCCTGCTCCACTCTTCTGTGGTGTTACCCAAGGCTCAGTACTTGGCCCAGCTCTGTTCATTCTGTACACTAAACCACTTTCATCATACGTCCAGTCTCACCAGGTTTCTCATCAATCCTATGCTGACGACATGCAGCTTTACTCTTCCACTCCACCGGCTGAGTCTCACTCTGCTATTAACCCTCTAGAAGCTTGTATTAGTGATGTCAAGGGCTGGATGGTAAAAAAACAAGCTTAAACTAAACGACGATAAAACGGAAGCCCTCTTGTGCCATAGAAGAAGCATCAACCTTCGGTCGTCAGTCTGCCCAATTACATCAAGGTGGGGAAAACCAACATCACCTTCACGTCATCCGTTAGGAATCTGAGATTTATTGTCACTGCAGACATGACCCTTGATAAACATGTTACAGCTGTCTGTCAGTCTGCTTATTATGAGCTCCATAAGATCAGTGCCATCCGTCACTTTCTCTCTACATGCACTACCAACACGTCTGTGCGTTTGTTTTTTCTCGACTTGACTACTGCAACTCCTTGCTGGCAGGTTGCCTCTCATACCTTATTCAGAGACTCCAGAAAGTACAGAACTCCGCTGCACGTCTGGTGCTAAGAGCCACAAAACGGGACCATGTCACTCCTCTCCTTCGTTTTCTACACTGGCTACCCGTCTGTTCTGGCATTCAGTACAAACTCTCTGTGCTGTGTTTTAATTTCATTGCAGGCTCCTGCCCTGACTATTTCTCGGAACTTCTCTTCCCTTACATCCCGGTCAGATAACTCCACTCTTCCTCTGATGACTGTATCCTTACTGTTCCCGTCACCGGAACAACAACATAAGGTCACAGGATTTTTGGCTACTGTGCAGCAAAACAATGGAACTCTCTCCCTTTCCATATCCGCCACCTTCCTACAACTGAATCCTTCAAATCTGCACTGAAAACGCACCTCTTCCTTGAGCATTACTCCTAACATAGTCCACACAATGCTCGTACTTCTTACCCTCCCACTTTTCGCTCTTGCTACTTTTCTCCCCATCTTTCTCTGCAGAATCACTATTTTCTCTGTTCCTGTTACTTGGTGTCTTTTTGTGTTTTCTATCTTTGTTTTCTGCTTGTCATCAGTACTGTCGTTTATTCTACCGTCCCTCGTGTTTTATCCATTTAGTCCATGTCTCTTCCCCATTTTAAGTGCTAAGAGCATACTCTCTATGAGTGTGAATATGCGCTATACAAATCTTCATTATTATTATTATTAAATGACATTTTGCAGGACGTGATGCATCCCATGCTTTTGAAAGTGCTCACCACTCAGAGGAGGCTCGTGAAATGATGCAGGCATTCTATGTTGGACAGTATGTAGATGTAAGTATGGACATGCTTTTCATTGGGCACTGGATCAGCAGAACTAAAAATGTTTTTGTCTAAGTTCTCCTTCTCCCCCTCCCCGCCCCCCCCCACTTTAGTAGATCCTTGGTAATCAACTGTTAAACTTAGTCTTGAAACTGTTTCTGTTTTCTTTTTTGATACAGCCAGAGAAGGACATTGTCCAGCCTATTGATTCAAGCACAATGTCATCCCCTTTGATGGATGCTGAACGCACTTTGGGCATGCTGTTGGGACTGCATGCAGCAGAGCAGGTGCGCAGCTCCCCACTGGCTGCAGAGGAAATGGAATGTGGAGAGTGGCTGCAGGCAGACTTCTTCTCCGGTGGATTGCAGATGTTGCAGTCACATAACACCTTTGATGAAGAGAAAGGTGAGACAAGGACCCCCAGCTCTAGCACCAACACACCAGGTATGTGAAAAGGAATATTGCAGGAATATTCTTACAAAAATTCTGCCAGTTATATAGAATATATCACTGATCATCTGTCCATCCATGCATGTGTGTGTGTGTGTTTGTGAAAGTGTACACGTGTATCTGTCTCTGCATGTATATGTGTGTGGGTGTGTGTGTGTGTCGGTGGGGAGAGAGAGAGAACTTCCAGGCTGTTCAGGCTGTTTGTTAAAAGGGAACTTTGCTCAAGATAGGCATGTCCATATTTTCTGATGAATGTCTTAGGTGTTACACCCACATCAGAGCATATCCAGCTTCCACATACTGTGGACAAAGAGCGACTGTACACAGAGGAAAATGCCAGTGCCGACACTACTAGGCCATTTCTTCAGGCACTTGCTGAAGGCCATGTGCAGGAGACATCTGTAAAAGCTTTCCTCTCTGTGGTGGATAGGTTCTCTCATATCCACAACCTCAACTTTCCCATCGAGTTTCCCCAAGACCATCCAGTAGAGGAGGTGGGGCGGTAAGTTGAAATGTCATCTATAAAGGCAAGATTCCTGTGAATTGGCTATAGTGCTACTCATATTTTCATCATCCATAGACTTAATAATATATAAAAATGTTTAACATAAAACCTCTTTATTCTAGTCTTTGTAATTAGTAAAATCATTTCAGTTGTTGTATACATTTGTTTGTCTTCTATATTTTCTATCAGGTTGTTACTGGCTGTACTTTTGAAGCACACTGACCTCGCCCATGTTGCACTTGGATTAGTTGAACACTACCAGGGGGAAACCACTCACAAGCCAAGTCTCCCCCGTTCTCTGATGGACATTTGTAGAGCCATTGCCTCCACGAAAAAAGCTCTCATCAAGGTCTGAACTGAAGAAGTGCTTTACATTCTCTTTATTAAAATGCCAGTATCCTGGAATTAATTAATCTAGGTGTCTGTGGAGACTCTGTGGGCTTTTGGTTGGAGGGGGTTCTGCAAGCTGCACCCTAGACTTTAAGCTGCTTCCACAACATTTTCCTTTATCTTCTTCTAAAACTGGGTGTTTATACAAAAGCTGTTTCTTTCATGAGTAATGAGATATAAAAAAAAAAATTTCTCAGACAGGCCTTTTATTGTTCCTAAGATTACTGAATAAGAAGTAGTGTTTTTTCTAATTCTTTTAATGAAACAGATTAACTACATAAATATATTGTGTTTTGCTGACCTGCATTGTATTCACAGGCTCATCAAGATCAGGGGAGATCATACAAAGAAGTGTGTGCTCCGGTTATAGAACGCTGTCTTTTCCTTTTCAATGAACTACGTCCAGCCACAGGTGATGACTTCAACACTTTCACTCGATCAAAGCTGTTGCGATCCAGTCCTCGTTGGCGAGAGGTGATTGACAAGATTGTTGAGGACAAAAAGAAGTCCAAACGTAAGAAAATGTTTAAATGTGAAGTTTTTTGTTTGCAAAACATATTGATGAATACAAAAAATTAATACACCTGCAAATGCTTAGTGTGCTTAGAGGAAAAAATGAGAGCACATATTAAAGGTCCAAAAATCATGTGGGTCTTAAATGACCTATTTTGTTAAGAGAGCTGTAGAATGTGTAGATGCATTGGGCAGGAGTGCAGCAGAGCATGTGTAATGTCTGAGAAGTGTGTTGGTGGATAACAATTAATTCTGTCAGAAGTGCAGGAGCAGGATCATGGAAATATTTTTATATACAGCGTGAACATTCAAAAGTGGATTTGTTTTCTAGATCTTTGGTATTTTCAGGCCCGCTTATGCATATCCTGCTGTTTTACTCTGGCTCTTTCCAGCATGCCTTTAAAGAAAGTATTGGCATGACTAGTTTTATGACACATGACCACACTATAAGAGTGTCTTCCTGTAGTCTGTGGCAAGGAATGGTTCAAAGATGTTTGTCCGGTGCTCAGTTTATGAAATGTTTGGATCCTCTGTAAACACTTTTTCCTGAATGGTCATATCTTCTTGGAGTCAGCTGTTAGGGTCCAGTTTTTGGTCAAACAGAAGGATGGAGCTGACCAGATTATTATAGAGTTTTAGTTCAGGAAGCTGATATTGCTGCTTCTCCATTTTCTCCATATTTTGAGTTTGGTCACTGGTGCTATTGTATGAGCAAGTGTGGTCCAGAGCTCTGTTGTTGGTCTGTGAGAGCTGCCTCAAGCTCAAGGTATTTGAGAGTTTTAACTTCTATCAGTTTGTCTCCATTTGTGGATTCCTGGTAGTTTCAGCAGGAGTGTCAGTTGTGCTGTTAACCATGAGCTTACTTTTTCAGAATTCTTGAAATAAACTTGTACTTTGTGATACCAGGACCTTTGGACATGGAGGATGACAAGGATGCTGCTGTATGCATTGACAAGTCAAAAGACTCAGAAGCCAAAGAGATGGTTCATTCTGGAGCTTTTCCCAAGCCAGATGGACCACCAGTAATGGGGGCAGAGGGAGGGAGTGGAGAAGGGAAACCACTGGAACCTCAGGATCACATGGAGGATGCAGCTGAAGACCTGCAAATAAAACAGGAACCAGTGGCAGCAATCATCAAGGGAGGAGGGGACAGCAAAGGAGCAAGACCAGGTGGGAAAGTGGAGGGTACTGTCTTCAGGGAGGAAACTGCTAGTGGTGAAGCAACAATTGGTGGGAGGCAGGTAAGAAAACGTTTTCCTCTTAGTGTACCAGATGACAAGACTATATGGAGACCACCCTCTAGCTACCTTACACATTTCCAGCTGTCACTCAATTGAAAAATGACAAATGAGAAGGGAGGACACAAAACCAACCAACTCACACCCCAGCCCTTTCTGCCTAGCACATCTCTCCAGCTTTTCACTTCATCCTGTTCTGATAAGTTGATGTATGACAAATGGAAGATGGTGAGGGAGGATCAGTCAACATTATTTTCATAGTTGGCCATTCAGCTTTCCACTGCCCATTGCATCTTCTTCTTCTTCCCCCATCCCCTTGCTAAAAAAAAATGCTACAGGAGGACAAGGAGCCATGAGATCAGGATTCCAATTCACTAGAAATGGCTAATACTAGGCACAATAAACTTGAACCTATTGTTACAGATGGAACGTAACACCCCATTCCGGAGTGGCCACCCCCCAGCCCAGTGTGCTATAGGTTCTTTCCCCCACCCTACCCTGGGCCACAAGCAGATATGTGGTGTGAGGACTTTACTTTGAAGGGGAAACCATGTAGTTGTTTGGAATTGAAATACATTGTTTGTGACACCAGTTCCATTACTTTTCAAACAGACCTCATGTCCTTTTACCTACCTGTATATTGCTTACTGTTTCCCTCTTAAAATCTCGGGCCTATCCTCATGTTCTTGCACTCTCCTCCCCTTGTCTGTACTCTCCTGCCTTTGTCCCAAGCTTCATTTAAACTTCTTTCTTGAAAGACCTTCTTATTGGTTGCATTTGTGAGTTTCAGAAAGTTATGCCCTTTCCTCAGAATTGATCTGTCTGCAATTTTCAGCTGACGGATCAGTCTCCTTTACCTACCCAGGATTTTTGGCCAGAATAGGCTTCCTTTACTGGGTCCATAGAAAGTCACTCCTTCACCCACTTTCAAAGAGGGTACCCCATAATTTGGACAGGTTTCAGGATCTGGTGAGAGCCTTGGTCATCTGGCTTAAAAGATTGGCCTCTTGCAGGAGGGACCACTCCTGTGTTCTCCGTGGGAGACCTTGCAGCTCACTCTGATTCTCTGGACATGGTTATGTCTTGGGAGCTGATCATGTCACATTTAGGATGACTTGTCTGGCCTACCCCCATCAGCTTCACAGTAGTTCAGTCTGGGGCAGCCTCCTGTTCTGCAGCTTGGCTGAAACTGAGGTATGTCCTAGAATTTCTGCCATGAGGCAGTGGACTACTTCCTGCCACTTCCTCCACCTGTTATTTATTCTCCATATAGTCATTTCATCTAGTACAGTACAAAGAAGAAATGCTATTTTTGGTAGTAAAATTTCTAGTACTTACAAGATGACATGACAGCTAGTTCCCTTCCACCTCTCCACCGTGGGTCCCTTTCTCAGTTCTGGCATAAAACTGAAGAGATCCACTCACTAGCCAGGCAGGAACAGATAGGAAATGAGCTGGTTAATTTTGTGTTCTCCTTGTTCATTGGTCCTTTCTGACCAATTGAAAGTGGACAGCTGGAATTGAGGGAGCTAGAGAGTAATCAGTATATAGTCAGGTCGTGTGGTAAGTATTCGAAAAAAAAATGTATTACCAAAAATGGTATTTTCATATTGGCTACTGTTAACTGAGGTTTCTCAGTGTTGTATTTTTATTGGTTCCCCTTCCTGCCCTAAAGTATCACTCTATAGTAGTTTTTAAATAATAATAATAATGGGTTTTACACAATTCATTTTCCCACATGGAGGTGAACTCAGTGAGCTTTATTAGTGATATAAAAAAAGATGTGACCAAGGGAGGCTTCACAACTTTACTTTAACTGCTTTTCTTTAATCCCATTAGAATGGTCTCCTTTTTTGTTTCTGGAAAGAGGTTAGCTATAATTGGCATCTTGTTTCTCTTGTCTGCTTCAGAGTGACCCATGGGAACACATTGTCAGTGCTGTGACCAGCAGTCATAGAATGAAGTGGCTTCGTCAGAGGTTGACAGGTTTCAAAGCAGATACAATTCTTGTGAACAAGATTGTAGAGTTCATTCTGTATGAACATCCCATTGACATTGAGAAACTTCGCAGATCACTTTACCATCAGGTAACATCTCACTTGTGTTGCTGAAAATTTTTTATTGAGAACATGTCTAATTTTGTTAAGTTTGTTTTTTTATAGCTACATGTGCCTGCAACAAACCTTTATAATGTGCTATAACATGTTGTGTGGTACTCATGCTTTTCAGTGACCATGCTGAGACAGCTGTTAAAGGAATGGTACAGACTTTTGATACAGACTTACCTACATTTGATGATGATTGTGATATTCAGTCCTGTATTCAGTGGATTTTAATGATTATACGAATGAAGAAACCATATTTATGATGATGAAGAACAACTTTAGTGTCAGAAATAGGCTAAAAAATTATGAAAATCACTAGCCATCTTTACATGTGCACTCATGTCACCATCATTTTTAAAAAGAAAGCTACATCCAGAAAAATTTTAATCAATTAAGTTAACATCTTCCTGTTTCTATGCTAAGGAATGTAACTCTTTTTAAACGTGATTCACCTAGCTAAATGAATGGAATTTGCTCTTTTGTTTACATATTTTTGCAGTAAAAATTATTAAATATCACGGATGCAGGTTGGTGGCCTGGACTTAATAGATACTGAAAAATATGTCTGGCCCAGACTCAAAGAGTTAAGATGCAGATTTAGAGAAGCTATAAATATATTTATTTAAAAAATCCAAAGCAGTTGAACTGCGGATCTATTGCAGGCATCATGCTTCCTTTCACGGATATTATCATTCAAAAATGTTTTCATCAAACAGGTGAGTCGAGCCGAGTTAAGGCTGAAAGGCATTCAGAGCATGCTGAGTCTGGTCCACCAAGATCACCTGATTCCCTCTGTCAAGTATGCACTGCTGTGTGGTTGGCAAGGACTTCTCACTGTTGGCAGCAAGCCACAGTATGTACTTAAATCTTTTTATTTATTTATTTTTTATTTGTTTGAAAATGAAGTTTGTGTTCATGACATGATTAGATCATGCATCCTATAATATGCTTATGCAAGACTTTAATTTTATCAGTAAACTCTGTTGTTTAAATTGTGTGCTTTATTTATTAGGATGTGTAGATTTTGTGAACAATTGTGTTTACATGTATACCTTATTAATTCAAATTTTAGCTTGTTACTGTCAATATTTAGTCATATTCTTATTGCCAAACCATCTACCTGTAAATGAAATTATGCTATCATACTACATTTAGACCCCAAGGTTCTCCACAGTTCATGTGAAAAGGCTGTAGGCATATGGTAATAGTACCTTGATATCACTCTGCAGCATCCCTCTGCCTCATTGCTTGGCAGATGTACAGCTTATACCACCCTGCGATCGCATCCTTCTGGAGATGACATTTGCAGAACTGTATCGTTGGGCTATCAAACAGCTGCGTTCTTGTGTCATTGAAGCTGATATAGCTTTCAAGACCAGGGGCATTGATCCAGCTCATCCCCCCTTGGACAACTCAAAGGTGATTGACTTTTTTAATAAAATTTTGACCCCAAGGCATCAAAATGACATCTTTGTTCCCCTTTATTAAAATTTTTAAGATATAAACAATTTATTAATATTTTCATTTTTGAAGAGTTTATAAACAATTTCACTTTTAAGTATATTTAATATAGCAAAAAATTCTCAGAAACACTTGCCAGACTTTATTCTCTACAAAATGTATTGGTTGAAATGTTGTATTGTGAAAATAGGAGCATCTGAGTCTTGGGGCACTACCTGCAAGTCGCTTCATTCTGGCCACCCTGGGTGTTCTTGTGGCAGAACATCATGCACACAGTCTGAGTTTGCTTCTTAACTCTGGTCTTCTGGCTCTCACACAGAGTATACTTCGACTAGCAGGTAATTTTGCCATTTTTTTCGTTATTTCCTGGAAATATCCCGGAAATAGAGACTTGGAAAAATGACTGTATGCTTCTCTATTTTGTTGTCTGACTTAACTTGCGTTAGTTAACATCTGCAATTGCATTGGCTGTTCAGAAATTAAAAATGCTTATTGGGAAAGTACTCTTACACTTTTACCCTGCCCCCATTGGTGTTATTCTCCAGGTATAGACCCTGATATTCAAGTACCAGAATCAGGCATGATTTTGTGCACTGTGCCTGAGGAGCAGAAATCTCGAAAACAGACGCAGGCTTTGCCCCTGTCAGGTGCTGAACTGGCAGCCATGATGAAGATAGGAACTCGCGTCATGCGGGGAGTGGACTGGAAGTGGGGCGATCAGGTTTGTAGGGTTTTCCTATGTATTTTGATGCTTGAGAAGACAGGTAAGACAACACTTCAGAAACTGTCATTCTTGTTCCAGTACTTGTTGAAACTGAACATGAATCTGCACCTGTAGATAAATTGACAAAGTTTTTAAAGGAACCTGAAACAGCCATCCAGATAGCTTTATAAAAGATGGTGTCATGTTCTATATCTAGGATGGCCCAGCACCAGGCTTAGGGCGCGTGATTGGAGAACTTGGAGAGGATGGGTGGATACGTGTGCAGTGGGACACAGGCAGCACTAACTCCTATCGCATGGGCAAGGAGGGCAAATATGACTTGAAGCTGGCCCAGCCACCTGAGCAGCCTGATCATGATGAGGAGGAGGATGAGGAGTCAGAATCAGGTACTTAGCTGCTCCCAAAGAATGTTCACTCTTGTGTTTCAGTAACAGTAACAGCATATGTTTATATAGTGCTATATCTTCACAACATGTCAGAGCTGAGAGATGAGCCCATGATACCCAGCTGTCACTGCTGTAGTGACAGGAGCATGAGCCACTGTGCCACCAACCGCTTTTATAGCATTTTGAGTGACTGTAATGGTTTTTTGTGAGGAGTGCTCAGGTGGTTGACTGCGAGGGGTGAGTGACCATCTGCGTGACCATGGCGAGCTGCACTCCTATTCCTTTTTCAAAACAAAAAGGACCAACCAATAATTAACATTTAATATCTAATGTGGAAAAGAAGTGAAATAGGAACTAAACTAACATGGAAAATGTCAATGAAAATTCCGCGGCAGTGCCCCGTAGCGGGTGACCCAGACCAAGAAGGCTGCCACGTCACCGTCACTTATCTGCCACGCTTGCTACGATGGTCTATCCCACGGTGAAGAAGTAGCAGGGGACCACCCTCTCGATGAGTGACGATGGTGATGAAAGGATGAAACGCCAGTCGTTGAAATGCACCACTGATGAAGATGCAGCAGAAATGTGATAAACTAACAGTCAGATAACCATATGGTTCGATAATCCAACAGTCAGATAATCAGATAGTTTGATGATCCAATGGTTTGATAACTTGGTAATCCAATGGGCAGATAATCTGATAAACAGATGGTTCAATAATCCAACAGTCAGATAATCTAGTAATCAGATGGTTCAATAATCTGACAGATAACCCAATAATCGGATGGTTCGAGAATCAGACAGGCCATGCCTGCAAGACAATGACTGGTTGTTAATTGCAGGCTAAGACATGGCTAGCAACGTGAACAGTGACTCTTGTTGTGTCTCCTGCTTTGGAATACACTGCACAGACCTTATAACTGTTAAATAGAATGTTGCTGTTGATGAAAGTTAGCAGCTAGACCCACTGTTCGTCCTTATGTGTTAAACAATATTCACCCTTACACTCACACACCCACTCATTCTACTTTAGGGTTAATTAACATGATGCTAGGTGAAAGATAGATGATGATGGAAAAATGTCTTTACCACCCATCACATCTGGCTACTAATTTTTGCCAAAGCAGGCGGCAACTCTCCAGCTAGGCCTTTCTGCGTTGGTCGAGACCTTGACTCAGTCTCCTTATCCTTCGATAATGGAATAGGCAAATGATGCACAGAGCGTTAGCTTTGTCCATTAACTCAGATAGCTTGCCTCTGAATGACCTTTGTATATCTGGGAAGTTGTTTACCTCACTAATCTGGGTAATGCTTCTCAAATACCGGCCAATCAGGAACCTAGTAATGTAGTTGCGAGGTAGCTACCTAGCGACACTTAACACCATAATGAATCCATGCCGACCAACGACACTAACTTACACTATTATGTAAGTTGGCATAGATTATTACTTTGTTTAACCTCGTCGGTCAATATTGCACAATGCCATAATGTCTCTCTTATAGATTCCGTGTTTACATAATCTTAAATTCCTTTATAATCACCTCATGATGCAATATGGTTAATTGCATCACCCTGACTTCCACACGACTACCCTAGGATGGTGGCCACAGATCTAATGGTAAAAATAACTCGCTACAACAAATAAATAACACGGCAGCGTGTATTTGAGTCACAAAATGTTACAAAGACAGAAATGTTTTCTGTGTGCACCAAGCAGGAATATTATCCAGCATTGGTAATGTGTAATGTAGCACTTTGCCTAAGCCTTTAAAATGTTTTTGAATGATGGTAGGTTCTTTCTTTCAGAAAAAGTCAAGCCAGACAGAAAGCATCCCACAGCTTTGATCCGCAGGTCGACCATTGGTCTGCTGAAAGTATTGTCATTGTGTGCTGGCATTCATGCCAGTCGGGCACAGCCTGAGGCTATTGGAGCATTGTGTGGCCTCATGCACACCATCATTGAATCTGGCTGCAACTATGGACTGAGTGAGTAGCTTTCCCAGGCTCTTGTATTATGGAAATATCAACAGAACATTTTCCAAGCTGTGTGGCGATTACATTCATTAAAGTGAATTTGTCTTTACTGTTATGTGTTCAGTACCACTAGAGATGTTTCTGATATCTTTCCAGACACCAACTCAGCTGCCATTCAGATTGCTAGTCAGCAGCACTCGCGCTGGTGTAGCCTGGGCTTTGTGCGCAGTCTTGCTACAGACCCCATGATGTGCCGAGCTCTTAGCTCCAGGCGCTGGGTTGCTTTGCTGATGCGAGTGCTTGAAGAAGACCAGGGCTCAAAATATGCCAAGAACATCAACAGACAGGTGAGTGTGTTAACACTGTTTCTTCTTTTACCTTACCAGATAACATGACCATAGAGGATAAAGAGTCTACATTTGTGACCCTCCACGACGAAATGAGTCTTAAGTCACGATTTTAAGATTTGCCAAATTGCATATTTTTAAAAAGTACAGGTTCTGAACTTTCTTTTGATAGAAAAGTTGTTTTTCTCGTCCTAAAATTGAGTGAGTTATGAGCATTTGAAGTGTGAAAGTACAGTGGCGGCCATTTCGAGAAAAACGGGCTTAAAGATTTTTCAACAGTTTCACTAGGTTTTTCGTTAGCAACGGGTACTTCTACTTGTTCAAATTGTACTGAATTTTGCATTATGATAAAATACAGCAAGCTACATGATTTCACGTAACAAAAAGTACAAGTGGTGCGTCAGATTCTTCCTCATAATGATCATCTGAAATCGGCTGTTCCTCTGACTCAGATTCATCGTCGCTCGTTAAATCGTCGTCTTTCCCGAAATATTCTGTAATTAATGTTCCGAGTTCTAATTGTTCGGAACGCGGAAGAGTTGCAGATTGATCGGAATTAAGTAAAGCTAATAATGCTTCTTCACTTAGGTAGTTTTTCGTCATGCTTTCGCTTAACGCATCACTTTGAAAGTGTGCACAAAACCTGACGGAAAGAACAAGTTTCGTCCCCTTCAACCAATCGCGCGGGGCCTTTTCTTTCGTTACCAAGGCCAGCTCAGTATCGGATTCTCCCATTGGATATCGTCGAGATGGCAGACCAGATTTGTTTACTCCTTAACTTTTGCAGACAAATCTTTTGACTGGTTCATATTTGAATCGTTCTTTACAGAAGTTGAACATACAGACTCCGGGCTTTCTGGCAAGGTATAACACGATGGGGTTCGGACAGGGAAACAGTACCGAAAAAGCGTTTGAATTTCGTCAATTTTCTGCAGAAATCGGTACGGATTGCAGTGGGGTACCTCGATTAAAACTCATTTTAACTCAATTTCTAACTTTTATTTTAACATAGCAGTATATTTTCCTGATAGTTTAATAACCAAGGAATTCATTTTTAAAGAAAAGTCAAACTGCACAAAATTGACCCTTATCATCTTTCGGGGCCTATAGCTCAAAACTGCTCCGCGCGACTTAAGACTCATTTCATCGTGGAGGGTCACATTTGTTCTCTGACCATCAAAAGCTGACTCCTAGACAGTGAGCTAGCATTTGATTCATGTCTGGGGTGCTTTACTAGTCAGGTGAGCAGCAACCATCAGACAGCTGGTATGGTGAAAGAAGAAATGAAATTTTTATTGTAAAGTCTATTTCATCAAGACCTACTAGATGGCATGACACTGAGGCCCTCCCGACATCCCTGCTGTTTGGTTGGGTTGTGCAGTGGCTTTGCCGTCGCCTTTATAGCTGTCTGAGGGCTGTTACTCCGACCACTGGAGCACCCCACATGCCAGGAATGTGATAGTTCATTGTCAGGGAGTCAACTTTTGCCAAAGAGCAAATGTAGCCTGTTATGGTCATGTTCTCTTGTAAATTTCAAAGAAAGAGAATTTTAGTAAGAATTTTATTTCTATGGGAGTGCTTATTTATCAAAAGCACAAATGTCGTTTAGCAAAAGCATAACAAATGTCATTTTATTATTGTTTAGGCAGACCAGATGAACGGTGACTTTTTTCCTTCTGTCTTAAATCCTGACATTCAAACTGTTGTGAGCCATTTTGCCACTTGTTTCCTTCTGTCTTAGATCCTGACACTAAAACTGTTGCGAGCCATTCTGCCTCACTGGGATCCTACTGCAGACGTCTCTCGTATGAGTGAAGTGCTGCATAAGTTGTTCCGTCTCCTTGGAAACATGTTGACCAGTTGCAGCACTGATCCTACGCTTATCTCTTCAAGTAAGTTACTGTCACATGCAACTCTGCGGCTACTTTCGGACAAGATGGAAAACACCAACAAAAATTTGAATTTAAAAAGATAAATATGATGTGATCAAAATGTGCAACAAACGAACAGATTCATAAATATATATTAAGACACATAAAAATACCATTTTTCATGGTAAAATTCCTTTCTTCGAGTATTTACCAGATGACATGACTATAACGAGTTATCCCGACTAGCTACCTCAATTCTAGCTGTCCATTCCCAACTAGTCAGCAATGACCAATGACCGAGAAAAACACATACTCAGCTCAACCCCCATCCCGCCAAATCTAGCCTGTGAGTTCACTTCCTCTCCAGTTTTTGCCAGACTGAATAGAGACCCACAGTGGGGAGGCAGGAGGGAATTAGCGGTCATGTAATCTGGTAAATACTCGAAGAAAGGAATTTTACCACGGAAAATGGTATTTCTTCTTCTTACTGTACCAGATGGCATGACTATGAGGAGAATAAATAAAAGGTGGGGGGTGTGGTACCCCACAAAAGGCTAGCTAAAGCATCGCTGCCAAAAATTGTTTACATACCTTCAATTCCAGCCGGGCAGCCTAGCGGTAAGCCCTGCCAAGCTGGTTTACTCAGCAGGAGAGGAGGCTGGTCGGGATATGCTGTGGGCAATATGCTGTGCCGCAGACACACTCCCGACCGCGTCCAGAGATTCAGAGTGAAGTGCAAGGTCTCGTAGGTAAAACTGAACGAACATAGAATCTGAGCACCAGCCTATTGCTTTAAAAATCTCTTTTAGGGCTACATTATGAGAGAAAGCAAGACTAGATGCTACAGCTCAAACTTCATGGGCTTTTGCCTGGACTAGGGGAGCTGCCCAGGGTGAGAGATCCACATAAACTGCCCTAATGACTGAATTTACCCAGGATGCAATGGGCTGTGCTGTTACATCTACCTTATTCTCATGCAGCTGTAGAAACAGACGTGATCTGCACCCTCTACAGGAAGCTGATAAATGCTTAAGGCCCGCACCAGATCCTGTAGCCTAACTGGATCATGGGGATCTGCCCTAGGAAAGGAATGCCCCTAGGCAGAGGGTGCAAAGTAACCTCTTGAGGACCCATGGAGGGGAACCTATTCTTTGCCAAAAACCCCAGTTATGTAGGTAGAGCTACTGTCTTCCTTTTTTTTTTTTCTTCCTTCTCTCTAGCCATCTGCCGTAAAATGCATGCAGGAACCATCTGTGAACAAAAACATAAACCTCCGATACTCGAGAGTCTGAAGCCACTGCTATTAAAAAACAGGTCTCCCAAATTAGCAACTGAAATGGAACATGGGACAAGTGTTCAAACTTACTAGAATTTAGAAAGGTGAGAACCCACCCCAAATTCCAAGATGGAAATAAAGAACCACCCATTGGTTATGCACGGGACAAATTTGCCAGAAGGTCAGACAAATCTTTATTTGCTGTCACAGCCCATAGCCCCAAATCCCGAAAGGTATCTGAAAACATGGCCATAAAGCCCTTGATGGTAACTGGCACCAACGCCTTCACATTAAACAGCCAGAGTAGAAAGTCGGCCACCTGAGCTGGTGACACTGCAGAAAGTTCCAGCCCTTGACGGGTGAGCCATTGATTAAAAACCCTCCACTTACCTTCATACATTGCTACAGTGGAGGGTCTTCGAGCGGTAATAATGCACGCCATTGATTCACCTGAGAATTTTTGTTTGGCAACTGCCTTTCTGATAACACCCAGACGTGAAGGTTGAGAATTTATAGGGCAGGATGGAAGATCTGGCTGCTTGGCTGTTTCAACAAGGTGTAAGACAGAGGCAGTTTGCATAGAATCACTGTGGCTAAGACTACTAGGTCGGAACTCCACGACTGACTCCAGCTGAGTGGTGCCGCCAGAAAGAGTTGGACATTGACTCCCTTCACTTTTGGCAACATTTTGGGCAGCTGAGCTGTGGGAGGGAAAGCATATGCACTTAAGCCCTCCCATGGAATGGGCAAGGCATCCACTGCCCAAGTCAGCGGGTCTGGCACTGGTGATACAAAGGTCGGTGAAGAGATCCACCTGTGGCCGAAAGAATACCTGAAACATGTTGGAACACCCTCAGGTGGAGTGACCATTCAGATGGAATGATCTGCCCTTTCCTGCTCAGGGAATCAGCAACCACATTCAGTCTTCCCAGTATGTGGCATACTTGCAGCATGATCTCGTGCTGATGGCACCACCAGAGGAGGTCCCAAGCGAATAGGCACAACTCAGTAGCACCCTCAAGACTGCCAAATGCTCAAGGTAATTGTTGTGAAGAGACTTTTCCCTCTCTGACCACTGACCGTGCAGTTGCTCGAAGGGAGGCAGAAGATGAGTTCCCCAACTGCTTCAACTGGCATCGGTGCAGATGGAGAACGTTGGAGAAGGTTCTCAAAAAGGAACTCTTAACAGAAGTTAGGCCTTACCGTTCCAGATATGAAGGTGTTGTTTTGCCAGAAAGGACATGGGTACCTGGTCGTCCAACCAACCAAAAGCAGGACACCATTGGAATAAAAAAAAATCATCTGTAGAGGATGCATGCGCAGTCTTCCTAATGGCAGCAAATCTACTGCTGCATTTCATAAGGGCTAGAAGACCGGGCCATTCTCTGGTGAGACAAGTGGTCGTGGACAAAAACTGGGCCACAGTATCCAGAATAGGAGCCACCCTCGCCTCTGGTAAAGAGACCTGGTTGATTCGGGTCTGGAACCTCATCTCCAGGTGAATGAAATCCTGTGCCGGTTCCAAATCTCTGTTGGGTAAGTTTTCCATCCCAGCGAGATCAGAAGCATAATCAGGCCCTCAATGATCGGACCGCATGTGGGTGGCATCTTGTGCATGAAGCAGAAGGTCGTCGAGGAACAGGATGGAATAGAAGTTAGGAGTAGAGCCTTGATTTCGCCCCACACCCAGCACCCCTTGTCCACATCGGCAGGCACTGGGATCCAGATTGGCTTCCGAGTACAAGGGAGTTTGCTGGAAAAGGACAAGCAAAGCACCTCTTTGATGGTCACAAATACCCAAAGGTTGGTAGCCCTTAGAATGTTCCACCAGTCTAGATGCTTCCTCATGCTCAGCCCCACCGGCATCACGGACTCGAACATCTGGATGGGATTGTCTGGACCCCCAGAGTGAGGACCCATTCCCCGAGCCGACCTCAAGCGGTTGCGGTGGAGCCCTGTTGGCTTTTCCAAGACACGCTGTGGAGAGCCACTATTGCTGCTGACTGCCACTCGCTGCCTCTGGTGGAATTCCTGTCTTGAAGGCCTGACCCTAGGTCCAAGTGCCTGCACGACGCCAGAGGAGTTCGGCTTGCGGTGCGTTGAAACCCGAGAGGGGGCCTGAAAGCTCTCAGCAAGGTCTGCAAACGCTAGCCCAGGGGGACAAACCTGATACTTACCGAAGAGCCACAGGCCCTGGGTGGGCTCCCCTTGAATCCCATCTAGACAACTCCAGTCTTCATCTGATGACCATATCCTTACTTTTCCTGTCACCAAAACAACATATAGTCACAGGATTTTTAGTTACTGTGCAGCAAAGCAATGGAACTGTCTCTCCTTCCATATCTGCCACCTACCCACCATTGAATCCTTTAAACGTGCACTAAAGACACACCTCTTCCTTGAGCATTACTCCCAACAACACTCCACACAATGCTAGTCCATCTTCAAACTTCCCTTCTTGTCTTTCTCTGCAGAATCACGAATACATGTTCTTGTTATCCAATTCCTCTATGCGTTTTCTATCTTTGTTTTTTATTAGTCATCAGTACTGTTGTTTATCCTTCCATCCTTCATATGTTGTTCGTGTCTCAAGTGCTAAGAACATGCTGCTTACAAGCAAATGTGCTATATGAATCTGACATTTATTATTATTATACTAATTCAGTATTCCTCACTTACATTCAATCTAAAAAGATTTTTTTTTTAAATGAAACTACCACCGACTGATCTCAACAGGTTTTTACGTGAATGATTTACACTTTTTTAACATCTGGTCAAGACTTCATCATATAGCACCAAGGAAAACTGTCAGGTTTTCCCCATTTCGGTCAAGGACACAGAACCACCGCTTTTTTTTCTCAGGCCTAATCTTTCCTGTTCATACTAGTGGAGCCTTTAAATGATACTATTACAGCAAAGACCAAAAGGTAGTAATGAGATGCTCACACCCATGCACTCCTGTGCAAATCATTCACCATTTGCCCACCTTTTCCATTTCTCATTTTCATCCAAAACAAAACAAAAACTAAAAAAGCCCCAAACAGACGGCAGGTTTGGGACAGTTATGGTTTCAGCAAGATTGTAAAAGGTTTTTGTGGTAGGTTTGTTTAACTAGCTTAGTCATAGAGGTCCAAAGAGTTAAGTATGCTAGACTGGTAAGAGAATTTCTTTATACAGTGCATTTAATTTTTGCCAAGAAAACATTTTTCCTGAATTACGAGATAACACCATTACATGTAGAACATTAGTAATACTTTTAAAGATGAAATGCATTTTTTTTTATATCAATAGTGGAATCTCCAACCCCATGCAAAGCAGTGCGGTCCCGCGTGTCACTGACAGCCTCCTATACTAGCACAGTGGCAGAGGAGATGGTGGTGCTGCTACGCAAGCTGCATTCGTTGGAGGTGTGGAACCCCCATGTCAACGCCTACATCTCCATCCAGCTGCCTGCTATCATCGCTGCTCTAGACTTTTCTCTTTTGGTTGGTGCCACTCAGGCCTTGTCTCTCTTCCCCGTTAATTTAAAGCTGTTTTGAATGGTGCTGTGATTTTCTGGGAGTAGCATAGATTCCTACTACATTGTGTTCTGTTTTTGATCTTGGCATAGTCACTGAATCCTTAGCCTGATTATGCAGTGAGTGTTACGGGAAGCAGGTAATTTTCCAGCTTAGAAGAAAATTCATGGGACAATAGGAAAGTAACCTAAGGATAAGTTCAAAATAAATTAATTTTCAAATGTATCGTTAACAAAGGGGGGTTAAAAAATATACATGAACAATCTTTGTTTTCCAGGATTCAGATAGTTTGGCTTCAGATTCTGTTGGAAACATTCTAGCAGTACTGGCTGTGATAGGTGGAATGGACAACCGCCCACGACTAGGGGGCCAAGTGCGTCACGAGACTCACAACATCGGTACCATTGCACGCATCACCCACAAAGGAAGAATTCACGTGCAGTTTGCCAATGACAAGCTTAGAGTTTGCCGCTTGACAGAACTTGAACCTGTGAGTCTCACTGTTGAGTTATTTGGTTGTAAATATTGACCCAGTCATAATCTACTTTTAATAGTGGATCCAATAGCAAAACTCAGTAAAGGCAAATTTCTTATTCTTGTTAAAGAGCACAGTCAGAAAATGGAAGAGACCCAGATGGGAACTGTACATGAGGTTTCGCTGCCAGCTTAAGAGTATGGGGAAATAATTTTAAATTGTTTATTTTTTAAAATTAAAGTAAAAGATAGAAAGAAAAGTGAAAATTTTTGTGGACAGGTGCCGGTGATGGACTTCAATGTAGAGAAAATGACCTTGACAGAGGAGAGCTTGTCCCATTGGGCACGCTTTATTAGTCTTGGAATGAGTATCCTTCGCTCAGGTGACCGTGACAAAGATCTACCTCGTGCTCCACTGGCCACCAGCACAGGCAGCATTGAACCAGCACCAGGTGAAAAAAAAAAACTGTAAGATTAATATGATGGTTCCTGCCAGCAGAGGCAGCAATGAACCTCAAGCAGGATAAATATTTTCTCTTAACTGGCTGTACCCTTTGTATACATTAATACAGAATTTTTTATTGTATCTTAACTGGCTTACTCCTTATTTATTGTCCAAGTCAAGCCTGTGGTAGGCCTTGGGAGCTGCCACATCTATCCATGTACTCCCCTCAACGACCAGTACCAGTCAAGGGACGAATGACTGACTGACATTTACAGTACTTTTGTTGATGGTTTATAGCTGTTTTTTTCCAGACTGTTGCAAAATTTTGCCTTGATTTAATGGATATCACATTTGTTAAAATTTCAGCCCCAGCACCAAGCAGCCGAGAACTGATTAAGCAGCAGATCTTGCTCGGACAGATCAGGGCAGCTGCTCGACTCTTCCGCCATCAGAAGAACCTGCGCAACATCTTGTCACAAATGGTGCCCCTTGACCCTGCCAGCATTGCTGGACAGAATTGTGTGCTTGCCTCTCAAGGGTTAGGTGTTGAAGATGATGGATCAGGAATGGACAGCAATGGACAACAGCCTTCTAACCTGCTTCAGCAGATTTTGATGTTGGCCACTCAGCCGTCACCACTGAAAGCCATGTTCAGTGTACAGGAGATGCTAGTATGTATAAATATTTAGAAATAATCTCGTCTGGAAATTGGAACGGATATTGTTTACACTGACAATTTTATTTATCTTTCTTTTAGTAGCATGTTTAAAGAAAGCCTTAAGTGCCATGGACGTTTACCTATCATCTCAGGTGGCAGCTGTTGAAGTATGCCAGCATCTACAGGCGGATATGGATCGTTCATCGGATGGTGCCATGGATTCTGGTTCTGAAGATGAGCAGCCTGCAACAGACATTTCAGCATCTTTAAGTCAGATGTCACCAGTGGGTGCAGAAATGCTCTTCAGAGGGCCAGGCGTTCTGGCCAGACCAGTCAAGCGCAAGAAGCAGAAGCAGGCGCAGCTCCCTCCAGCACCCATAGTCAGCCAGCTTGTGGAAATGGGCTTTCCTCGCAAAAGTGTGGAGCTTGCTGAAAAGGCTTTAGGTACATAGAATCATTGTTCGCGGTTCATTTATTTTTCTTACAGAGCACTTTAACTGGGTTGACAAAATTGTTGTTTAGCGCTTGTTTTATAGCACCTGGTGATGGTGGCAATCTTTACAGTAAATGGTTGGACCATCTTGAGGAGAAGTCTGCAAAATATAAATAAGCTGTTTAAGTAATTTTCTCATCAATGACATATTTTCAAGTCAGAGCAGTGAAAAACATGGGGTTACTGATTTTCATACCTTTTATAAAATACTCAGGGAATGCAGATAAGAGTTGTCATCACTCATTTACTAGCTCACTCGCTTACACACACACACACATACATATGAAGTATGGAGGAAAATCTGGATGTCAGTGCCTATGGAGCGACCAGCATAAAGAAGATCTTGAATGCTTATTTCATCCTGAATGACAAAGGCAACAGTGTTGACTTGGTGTGTGATGCTCAAAAGAGACCGATGTGTGTTCCACAATATCACTAGGAGTCTTGTGTAATGCAGTGAAGGGGTGTAGACCCCTGCTGCAACTGCCCTCACTCCTTTACACTTGTATGATGATGCAAGCACATAGAAGGTGGGGGGCTGATTTGAATGAGACCAATGCCAATCCATATTGTTTAACTTTCCCACTTTACCTTCACCTGAGCCGAAGGTAAATTGTACCATTGCATGGGGTAATCATAGGAAAAAAGGCTACAAGAATAAACTACCACAGTAAATGGTGATGCTGACATGGTATCACTGGGCAAAGGCTCTTCATGATGAAGGTACCAGCCCACATGTTGGCAACCAGGGTGACCATTCAGATGAAATTGTTGGTTGTGTTCTCACTGGTAGAGATGGGAGCTATCAAGTGTTAGCCCAGAGAAAGAACTATGGATACATGCAAAAGAAACTTCATGCCAGATCAGATCAGTCAAAGCCTGGATCAGCAACAACCACATGCGCCATTGAGAGCAAAGATTGTGCTACTGGTGCCCATTCAGCTATAAAGCTGAGAGATGGAACATCCATTAGCACAAGCAGTATCCCCACGTTACACAAGCGTGGCAAGGTAAGAAAACTCACACGAGCTGAAATGGTACCAGAGTAACATTTTGGGTCTGACATAGGTGGTTTATTGTAACTTGAGAATAGCTCTTTATGTTCTGATTTCAACACGTGCCTACACATATGCACACACACATATGTGAGTTTTACTTTTAGATATCACTTGCTTCTTGATGTTATTTCAGCCAGTGAGCTGTGCATGGACACACCAAGTGTGGAGAGCTTGGTCAGCTGGTTGTTAGAACACCCCAGACTACCACAGGAAGATTCGGACTCGGAGTCAAATAGTTATGATGCCCATTCTGACACTGACTCTATGTCTGATGAGTTTGCAGAGCTGGACTCATTTGAGGTGAGAAATAGACCAACTTTGCTACAAATTAGCTCATAAGATTAATTGTTAGATGACTGTTCTCTCTTTTTTTTTCTTTTTTTTTTTGGAGAGAAGGGGCTGTGGATGAGTGTGCTGTAAGGTCCCAGGAGAAAAGATGGCTGTGGAAAGTGCAGGAAGCAAAAGTTTTGCTTAACTGGAAAATATGCTGTATTATAATACTAAAGCTGTATAGTTGAAGGACTTATAAAGCACATGGATTGTTTTAGAATACTATTATGGGTACCATAACAAAAAGCATTAATTCTAAAATTGAAGAAAATGTGTATTTAATACCTTTTGACAAGAAAGATTGAATAAATCCACTGGAGACGTATAACAAAAAACATTTTAAAATGAAACTTAAATATACACGCAGACCCAGCAGGCATGCCCATTATCTTCAGTCTGTGATTTTTTTTTAATTCTAAAAGAAAAATTTGTGTTAATTGGTTTTGAAAATTAATGATGTGGTGTCATCTTATTTTATAGCAACTGTCTGCATTACCCACAGAGACCATGGGTAGCTCTGTTCTATTCAAGAAGCGACTAGACTTCATGAACAATGATGACTATGCAATGTATGTTCGGGACAACATCCAAGTAGGGATGATGGTACGCTGTTGCCGCACTTATGAGGAAGTACACGAAGGGGATGTAGGCAAGGTCATTAAGGTATGATCATCAATATGAAGATTTACTTTTTGTCTTTGTGTGAGCATGTGTATGACATTGCATTCACAGAGTAAGTGTCAAATAAATATTGATGATGGTGGTGGTGATGAGAACAATAATAATTGTTAATGGTGGTGATAATGGGTTGATGGTGATGGTGATGATGAGGATGGTGGTGCAAATGATGATGATGGTGATAGAAATGATTGTAAAAAAAAATTAACGCAAAATTTCTATAGCAGTACTCAGACTCCTAAGGAGTATACTCTTAGGGCTTGGGAACAAGACACAAGATGGGCAACATACAAGGGATGGAAGAACAAGTGAACAACATGTGAACTACAGAAGAATAAACAACAGTACCAATGAGGAATAAAAACAAAGAGGAACCAGATAACAAGGACTGAGAGTATCATGATTTTGCAAAAGGAAGATGAGCAGGGAAGTAGCAATAAGCAGAAAAGGGGGGAAGGGTGTGAAAAAGGACTA
The DNA here is from genome assembly GCA_004794655.1 of Marisa cornuarietis. NCBI lineage: Eukaryota > Metazoa > Mollusca > Gastropoda > Architaenioglossa > Ampullariidae > Marisa > Marisa cornuarietis. The sequence continues at coordinate 85,058 of SMMW01000540.1, read as the reverse complement.
GCATTGTGAGAGCTGGTGTTAGGAGTAATGTTTAAGGAAGAGGTGCATTTTCAGTGCACATTTAAAGGATTCAATAGTGGGTAGGTGGCGGATAAGGAAAGAGAGAGAGAGTTCCATTGTTTTGCTGCACAGTAACTAAAAATCCTGTGACCACATGTTTTGATGACAGGAATAGTTAGGAGACGGTCATCAGATGAAGAGTAGAGTTGCCTAGCTGGGAGGTAACGGAAGAGAAGTTCAGAGAAATAGGGCAGGAGCCTGCAAAGAAATTAAAACACAGAGAGTTTGTACTGAATGCAAGAACAGATGGGTAGCCAGTGCAGAAAATGAAGGACAAGAGTGACATGGTTCCATTTCCTAGCTCTAAGCACCAGACCTGCAGTGGAGTTCTGTACTTTTTGAAGTTTATGAAGAAGGTATTCAGAGCAGCTGGCAACCTAGGATTTGCAGTAATCAAGCCCAGAAAAACCAAACATACAGACAAGAGTGTACATGTAGAGAAAATGTGATGGCCCTGATCTTAGGTAGCTCATAATAGGCAGACTGTAACTTGTTTATCAAGAGTCATGTCTGCAGTGACAATGAATCCCAGATTCCTGACAGATGATGCAAAGGTGAATGAGAGTAATACAATAATTTAATGATAACAGTGGTGATGGTAATGTTAATGATGGTGATTATTGTGGTTTTGAAGATGATGATAATAGTGATGGTTGATGGTGATAATGGAGTGATGATAGGGATGAGGATGAAAGTGTTGGTGATGGGGTTTTTTGATGATAACGATGGTGATAATAGTGATGGTCAGATAGAGAAGGATACTGACTGTGATAATAATAATTGCAGTTATGATGGTGGTGGTGGTGAGGTGGGTGAGGTTAATGATAAAGATAGTAATAATAATGATAGTAGTGGCGCTTAAGTAGACATGTTGGTAAAGTGCAATAAACAGACATGCCAGAATGCTGGAATTTTTAATATAATTGTTATATTATAATAAATACAACTTACATGAAGTTTGGGTTTTCAAGATTGCATATACTTTTGCAAAAGATAGTTCTGGAATAGAAATAGAGTAAACAGGCAGTGGTAATGGGAAAACCACTCAGGCAAGAGAATATTCAAGAGCAGTGTGCACAATATGATGTGACTGAACTGATGATGTAAGTATATCTTTTCTGTAGCTGGACCGTGATGGGCTCCATGACTTGAATATACAGGCTGATTGGCAGCATAAGACTGGCACATACTGGGTGCGCTACATCCATGTTGAGCTTCTGGGCTTCACCAACATGTCCACATGTAAGTGGCCTCGTAAATGAAGCAATTAAAAATCAAAAGTCTGAATATTGGAAGCTTTTCTACACTTTGTACCTCTCCTCCACAAGAAAATTATGGGACAAGTGATTGATTACTTTTGAAAACAATAACCTTTCTTTTTATGCCATCTTGCAACGTGTGAATATTTCTGTTTATTTTTAGCTACTGGTCATTCCATCAAGGTTGGTGATAAAGTACGAGTGAAGCAGTCCATCACCACTCCAACTTACAAGTGGGGTTCTGTAACTCACGGCAGCACCGGAACAGTCACTGGTAACATATCTGGCTTTAAACTCACTTCTGTAATCCCTTATATTTCAGTTACCACTAGTTTCAACTAGTATGATCTACAAGTGAGTGGTCATTAAATCGTCCTTTTTTATTTAAACAGTCATATAGCTATCTTTATATTCTCATTTACTAGCAGTAGTCACAGCTTGAAATGACATAGGAACTGATTGATGGTGTGGTATTTAACATGGCAAAGTTTCTGAGAAAAACTGCTGCAGACTGTTAACTCTTTCACCATGTAGCATGTCCCTCTCTTTTGCTATTCAGTCAACTAAGACATGATCAAACATTTAGATGCTTGGAATCACCCTTTCATGACCTTTTGTCTGATCTAGAGGAACTGCATAACTTCACAGGTCTCATCTTGCTTGTAAGCTTACTACCATATCATGTATCAAATGGCAAGAGTATATTGTGTCATGGGTGGGGGGTGGGGCTGGGGGACTTGGTCTTTCAGAAAAAGTGTCTATTATTCATCTAAAAAGTCCTAAGGTCAGAAGTAATCGAGATGTGATTTTCTAAAATGCTCAAGATTGAAGAGATTAAAATTGTTTTTTACTTTTCAAATAAAGGGATTACTGTAAGCAGTTGTAGACGAAATGCTGTAACTAAATAAAATCTACATAAAATGTTACAATTTTTCAAAGCTATCAACCCAAATGGACGAGACATCACGGTTGACTTCCCCCAGCAGGCTCACTGGACAGGTGTGATTGAAGAGATGGAGCTTGTTCCCAGTACACACCCCCATGTGACGTGAGTGACCTCAAGCATGTCTGTCTTATCTCATGCTGCTATGATTTCTCCATCTCACATCACAGTCTGTGTGGTTGGCTGAGCTGACTGCTTGTTTTTAGTCATAGAAATATGTCAGGGTTTATACCTGTGTGTGTGTATATATATATATGCCATGAATTATCCTCTGATCGCAGATATAGCAGTGTATTTTGGAACATTCAGATTATTGTGATTGATAACACAGGTGTGATGCATGTAATGCTAGTCCCATCACTGGGCCCCGCTACAAATGTCAAATGTGTGAAGACTTTGACATGTGTGAAAACTGTTTTCGATCAACCAAAACTCATCGACATACTTTTCTGCGCTTCACTGATCCAGGTCAGTGAATTTTTTTGTGTTTGGTGGCATTTTATTCTTACACTAGCTAAACGTTTGTTGCAAAATGTGAACATGCGACAGTCCAGAAAGAATTTACATCCATGCGCTAGCTTGACAGACATGAGGGTTTGTTTAGCTGTTAACTGGCACAAATGTATATGTGCATCAGAAAGAAAAGTGTTGAATAAAAGAGGAAAAAATGCGAAATATTTCCAGTGCAAAAAGTCTCATTAAAATAAACAGGGTTTTTTTGCAGTTAACGAGACCAACAAAATGCTTGTTTAATATTTTTTGCACAGAGAGTGAACCAAGCTTTGCTGGCAAGCCTGGCCGACAGGCCAAGCCTGTTGCCCGTGTCAACAATGGTGCTGTGGTAGACAACTGGCACATGTGTGTAAAGAACATTACAGTCTCCTCCCGTGAAAATCAGGCCATGCGCCTCATTGATGGCAACGAAGGCTACTGGCAAAGTTCTGGCTCACAAGGCAAGGTGAGGAGGCTAACAAGAAGAAAAGTAAATGCTTTTTTGAAGCAATTTGTACTAAATTATAATTGACATTCTCACTTTTGCGTAAGGGTATTCAAATTAAATGTCACAGTGGAGGAAATTGAGCATATTGAAATTCTGTCATTATTTGGCTATTAGCTTGGTTAAAAGATTTAGCTTTAAGAAGCCAAAGTCATAGGTTTGATTGCTGTGATTTTGCTTCTCAGAAGTCTGACTAACTTGCTTAGAGTGTATGGTAATCTTGTTCTGTTGGCATTTCAGCACTGGGTGAGACTGGAAATGCATCAGGACATGGTGATCAATCTCCTTTGTATGAGAATTGACCCAGGGGACTCGAGTTACACCCCATCATTAGTGGTCATGAGCGGTGGTGATAGCATCCACAGCTTGAAAGAGCTCCGTACCATTCACATTCCAGCCAACGAGACAATGGTCACTCTCCTGTCCAACCTGACAGAGGTGACCAGATCTTTTGTCTGCTTTTATCAGCTTGAGATCATCATGCTGTTTTCACTCAGCTTTGTAATGCTCTTGCTGTTCACCATAGTTCTTTTATCAGCTTGTGATTGTATTTTCACTCACATGAAATGTTGCTACTTTTCACCTTAGTTATTTTTTTATCTGCAGTTTTCCTTCTCATAATAGTCTTTGTTTTAATGGATATTGCTGATTGCCCTTAGGGCAACAAATCCTTTAGGAGATTATTTTTTAAATGCATTCTCATCATTGCAGCTAGTATGCCTTTCTGTTGAACACATTGTAATCATTGTAATCACTGCAGTTGTAACTACTGTTCCTTACTGCCAGGTGAACATGCTTATTTGAGTGCTTGCTGGAACCAAGTCGACAATGTCGAAGCAGTATCCTGTTAATTAGGTAGTCATATATTTTTGTTGTTTATTTTGTGCGTTTGGGAACATTTTGTCTCTTCCAGTATTACAAGATCATTGAAATTGGCATCAGACAGTGCCGTAGCAGTGGAATTGATTGCAAGATTCATGGTCTCTCCATTGTCGCTCACCGACGTTCTGAAGAGGATGATGCTGCAGTTGGCTTCTCCTACCTGGCTTCTGACAAGGTGTGTCATATCTGCACATATACATAGCAGTGTGTGTATGTGTGTGTGAGAGAAAGAGAACATTCAGATATGAATATTTCCTGGATTTTCTTATCTTCAGGAGGAGGAGGACGATCGGCAGCTAATGAACCAGAGTGGAAGCAGTGTGGGCAGCAAGAAGAAGTCACGAAGCACCAGCTTTAAGGACATACAGACACATGTCTTTGTGTGGGGCCTTAATGATAAGGACCAGTTGGGAGGTCCCAAAGGCTCCAAGGTTGGTAGACAGGATAAAATGTGCCATGAGTGAGATCAGGGAACAACTATGCCAACAGTTCTACCTTGAGTTTCTAAATGGGTTAAATCAGGTTAGAACTTTGCATACTGATCAGCCAAGGACATGTTGAGTGCATTCTTCTCCTATACCATTTAACTGTTTTTTTAATTATTTAAATAATCCTTTTGATTTTTTTTCATAGCTTCAGTGGCCTATAAGATGAAGTTAATTTTACCAACAAAATGTATACTGCATCAAATAAAGTTGATTTGGGTTTCAGATTAAACTGCCACACCTAAATGAATTTCTTTCGGGCCTCAACTGCATGCACATAGCAGGGGGATCCAAGAGTCTTTTCTGTGGTATGTGTCATTTGCTTTTGATTATAGACCTTTTGTTCCCATTCTCACTGAAGATTGGAAAGAAAATGCCTCAGAATTTTCAGTGCATGAATTTTCCTTATTAAGTTTACCATACAGCTGATGTTGTTTGAATGATTAAAGAATCCCCAATCTGAGTTTCTGTAGCAGAATTTGTCTCTGGTTGTAGTGTTTGCATGATAACTAGAATCATATCTGAAGTGTGCATGTATTATTAATGTTTCCTTTAGTGACCCAGGATGGGAGAGTTTTTGCATGTGGAGAAGCCACCAATGGGCGTCTTGGTCTTGGTATTTCGACTGGAAATATTCTAATTCCCCGCCAGATCTCTGCTCTCAGCCAATATGTGGTAAAGAAGGTTGCAGTTCATTCAGGTATATTTCCTCCTACCTCATGTTTCACTCCTTGATTATGCCCCCTTCCTGCCCACCATGCGCAAAATCTTAACGAAATTGCTTGTGGTCTAAAAACTGGGATTACTTACATGCTTTCTATATGTAGATTGAACATTTGAATTCTTTCAGTACCAGAATATTTTCCATCCATTTTTTTTAAAATGTTAAATGTGAAATGTGCACATATAGTGTTATGTTCATGCTATTTCAGTAATCAAAGAAAGATAAAAATTGGAGAAGACATCTGTTTACTTCTTTTGAACACAATCAAAGTGTTTCTTAGCTCTTTTAGTCTGGGCTGTACAAATATGTCTGGTCCCTTCGGCAACTATAGAGTCCAGGCTGCCCACCTGTGTCCGTGATATTTAATCATTTTTACTGGAAAACTTTGTAAACGAAAAGGGGCAGAGTGCAGTCATTTAACTAGATAAATCACATTTGAAAAGAGTTGCATTCTTTAACATAGCAACAATAGATGTTAAAGATTAGGTAACCCTGTATCAAAATTTTCTTTTTGGAAATACAATCCGATACACTTAATTTCTTTTGGATTTACAAGAAAGTATGATTTCATGAGGTGAGGAGATAGGAAGAGTTTTTTCCCCCCTTAACTTTGAATTGAAATTAAAATTTTGGTTTATCATCCTGTCATGTTTATTTTATTTTTTTAATTGATTTTTGTAAAAATACTTCAAATTCATTCCTACCTGGGGATCAGAATCAAAGGTGAAGGCCTGGACTGGAAGTGTTAACTTTACCAGACAACCCAACTATTAGACTTTTAGGGCAGTGGTTTTCAAACTTTTCCAGACGAGTACCACTTTAAAAAATTTGAAGTGCGAGTACCACCCCTGAACCATACATACAGCCCCTGTAAAATATTTGTACACATTCTTTTATTTTGGCGCATGGTGCTCGCGTACCACCTGTCATACCTTTGTTTTAGGGGCTACAACTGGTCTTTAACTAAATAAATTACTGCTATGGTCACTGGAGTTCATAGGAGCTTCACTGTATCCAGATGCATCTGCCCTCAACCAACTGTTTAATCATGATCCTCCATTCTGGTGGGTAGGCTCAAGGCTGTGTCTGCTCTCACAATACCCTGATCTGACCACAGGACCCCCTCTTGTTGGTGCTCCAAGGCCTTTCCCGGGTTTTTACCATCGGACCTCCATGCACCCAGGTTCCTTGATGAACAGCAATACCTTCTGGTGCTAGCTGGGTGCTTGCTCTGAAGAAAGAATTACACAGTTGTGCAGCACAACAGCGCATGCACATGCAGGTGGGCACATGTCTGCACAAAAAAACGCATGCCAGCCTGATGGTCTGCATGCAACACAGTGGCTCACACATAGCCCCAGTTCTTTTGTACAAAAAGTGAGCAGGTACCTCACCAGTGGGTGAACACTGTGCAGTAGGCAAATGTTTCTGAAAAACACAGAAACAGCCTTTATATCTAGAGCAAAAGAGAGCTCAAGTGAAGCAACCTCAGTATCCATTGCTTCAAAAGGATTGAAATGCTGTCATGATTCTCCATGAGTAAGGTGAGAAACCCTCTCACTCGCCCTCATGAGTATACCTACATAGGAAACCCCACCCGAATGTTTACATATATTCTTATCAGGGACTAGAACAAACAAGTTTCAGAAACATTGCGAGAGATGGAGCTAACCAAGGTGTCAGTGCGTGAAGTAAGTGATGATGTGCAGATGAACCCTTCCCCTGAGACTTCGATTCCACCTTAGGAGACTTGATACGTCAAACACACACCCACTGTTACAAAGACCAAAGGGCACAGATATCTCATATCCAGTCAGAAGTATAGGATTTGCACTGCATGCTCTGGTGGTGCAAGTTGTTCGATAACTTGATTGCTCTATGTCTGGAACATTTGCAGTAGACAAAGCAACACAGAGTTCTCCCAAGGACTAGTAATAAAAGTCTCTACTTCCTGTTTTCTGAATGACAAGTCTGTTTATGGAAGGAGAGACTTGCAAATAGAATGTCACAAGAACACTGAAGACAAGAAGTAGCAGTGAGCAGCAGGTTGGTTTGACGAAAAGCTGGTGAGGTGACGAAAGAAAAGTCAGTTGCTTTTTCCCACTTCAGAATTTCAGCTGATGGAAAATCCCAAAAAAGTCTCTGCAGTACAAAGAAAGATGTAGTGAGAAAGGCTGGTAGCACAAAAGCTAGAGATATTGCTGACAGGCAACTGGCATATTATATATATATTCAAAATATTATATGGCATATTATATATATATATATATTTGATGGTTAAAGTCATATGTCATATCTCTGCAGACACGCTGGCTCATCAGCAAGTGTGGTATTAGCAGAATAGTCAGGTCCAAAGCTGATGAAGAAATGAAATTCCCTTGTAAAGTCTCTTTCTTGGATACTTACCAGATGAACTGACATGAATGCCTTCCCAACCATCCCCATGCCTGTATGAGGGTTGATGAAAAGATTACAGAGCCCTATGTAGTGGTTTAGGGTGGAGCCTCTAGCAGTCAAAGCTGCTAACCTTACTGACCAAGGCAGAAATTTGGTTAAAGAGCATTTGTAACCCTTAAGCTCCTAATAGTATGCTTGTCTGTTATCGAAGAAAAATGTTATGTTTATTCAACTATTAAGCTGTATTACTGACTGATGGGGGGAGTCATTCTCTTATTCAGGTGGCCGCCATGCAATGGCCCTGACTGTGGATGGAAAGGTGTTTTCATGGGGTGAAGGAGATGATGGCAAGTTGGGTCACTCAAGTAGAGTGTGAGTTTTTTTTTTTTAATGCCTGGTCGGCAGTATTTTTTTTTAAAGAAATTATGGTTTCAATTCAGCTATATCGTTTGATGATGCCATTTGGAAGGCTACTATAACACTTGAAAGTCTGGATATGTGCAGTTCAGAAAAGTCCTTTTTTTTAAATAAAGAATCACATCTCTGAATTCCTTATGAGCATTTAAGAAAATTGCAGCCATTTTTGTGTTTTTAGGTTAGGCATGAAATAGCCAAGACTTGACAAAGTTTAGCAAAGTTCAGAAAATGTGACTCCTGGTGTGCATGTGAGAGGTGCAGGAGGAAGAGTTATTATGCTATACTTCCACCTTTGGACATGCAGGAATTGTGAAACACCTCGTCTCATTGAGGCCTTGAAGCCAAAGAGAGTGCGAGACATAGCTTGTGGCAGCTCGCACAGTGCAGCCATTACTTCTAGTGGAGAGTTGTACACTTGGGGTTTGGGGGATTATGGACGTCTAGGACATGGTGACAATACCACGCAGCTCAAACCCAAACAGGTGGGCATTGCTTCTGTCTGTAGAATTTAGTGGGAATAAAGCTTGAAAAGTATGTTTATATTGTAGGAATGTAATGAATGTTTTAAAAACTTTTCTTTTGTCATAAATACTCAGATTGTGCTAGACAGCACAGACCATAGATTCTGTTGTTTTTAAAAATAGTTTTGTTGTTATTTTCTGTTTACTGTTTACTTGCTCTAAAACCATGTAAGATGGTGATCCAACTGCAGAGGCAGAAGGATGCTTAGACAGAATCTAGAAGAGCTTCCTGTTTCAAATTTGACATGTTTATACAGGTCAAAGCCTTGGCAGGTCAGCGCGTCATTCAGGTTGCTTGTGGCAGTCGAGATGCTCAGACATTAGCATTGACTGACTGTGGCTTGGTGTACAGCTGGGGAGATGGAGATTTTGGGAAGCTGGGGCGTGGAGGTAGTGAAGGTTGCAGCATTCCACATGCTGTAGAAAGACTGACTGGTCAGGGTGTGATACAGATTGAATGTGGGGCACAGTTCTCCTTGGCCCTGACCAAGTCTGGACAAGTGTGGACATGGTGAGTAGATATTCTTCATCACTATACGTAATAAGCAGAGTGTGGCTTATGAACTCGCAGAGCATAGAAATATAAATTACGGGAGCAGAATAGGGACAGTTGTGGCTGATTTTGTCAGAATTGGAAATGATTAATGACTTGTAAGCTTTGGCATGCTGGTTTACAGGGGAAAGGGAGACTACTTTCGGCTTGGTCATGGGACAGATGCTCATGTACGAAAACCTCAACTGGTTGAGAGTCTGAAGGGCAAGAAGATTATTCACGTTGCTGTGGGAGCACTTCATTGTCTGTGTGTCACTGACACTGGGCAGGTGAGTCACATAAGTTTCTGTCGCTGGGCAGGTGAGTCATATAAATATATGTGTATATGAGAGAGACTGTGCATGCATGCATGCATGCATTTATGTTTTGTATTATAGACGTTTACATCCATGTATACTAAGTACTTTAGTACTGGAGTCATAGAATTTTTCATTAAAAACATAAATCATAAGAAAACACTGCATCACTGACATTTCCAGTACCAATATCCAACACTAATAAAATAAAACTACACTTTAAAGTTGAAGAAATTGAAGAATCCTTGGTGGCCGATAAATGGAAGATTTGTTGTTTGAATGAAATTGTCTAAATTATTAAGTGAAACAGACAAGGCAGGCACATTTTAACAGTTCAATTTATTAATTTGTATCCTGTTCTACACACAACCACTAGCATCCCATCTCAGGTTTTTTATAAGGTAATGGGGGAATGGAACTGATGGCTTAGGTCTTAAAAATAGGACAAGTATTCAGAAATAATATCACTATGGGAGGCTTTAATTCTGGAGATGTCAGCAACATCACAAAGAAAATACATAAATTTGTACCTTGCCTTGATCAGAAAAAAATGACAAAATCCGCAGTATCTATGCAAATGCAAAGGACTTGACATGCATGTATCTTGATGATTTGAACATGAAGCCAGCCTGAATGACCGATTCATAAAGAAAACAGCTTAATCAGAGCATTTGTCTTTGCTCGGTGGATAAATTATCTAATGAGATCAACAAAACAAATTTCCTAAAACACATTACTGCAGGTCTATGCATGGGGAGACAATGATCATGGACAACAGGGTAATGGAACCACAACTGTCAACCGCAAACCTGCCCTGGTACAAGGGTTGGAAGGCTACAAGATCACACGAGTTGCCTGTGGCTCCTCCCATTCTGTGGCCTGGGCGACGACAGACCTGTCTACCCCACTGTCACATGAGCCTGTCCTCTTTTCATCTGCCAAGGATCCTCTTGGTGCTTCTTTCTTAGGTGAGAATTTACTTTGTAAAATCCATCTTTGACACATTGCTGAAGTTGCCAACATGTTTGAATCTGAAAATAATGCAGGATTATTATTTTTCTCCTAATTTCCCTCCTTTTTAAAGATCTGTGCCTGTGAATGTTAAGATGTTCTGTGGATTAGTTTCCTTCATTTGTAGTTGTCATCTGTGTTTCTGGAATGTTCTTTTTCACATGGTGCAATGTGATGCACATATTGATATCATTATGTTAAGAAATTTCTAAAAGGATTGTTTAAAATTATCTGCTACAGGCATTAATGAGGGGTCAGCAGATGATCCCCTTTTTGCAGCCTCCAACTCAGAAGCAATAGGAGCAAACAAAACCCCAAGGCCATCCCTTTCCAAAATCATACTTTCGCTGGAATCAACCCCAGAGAAACGTAGAGCTCTTAACCATGTCCTGACTTCCCTACAGATCTCCTATGCCAGGTGAGGTTGTCCAGCTAGAATGCATGTAACGCTGGGGATCACCAATGCTCTGTATTCTCACATGCATTTAATGCAGCACCAAGGGAAAGGAGCTGTGCTGTTTGGGAACTGATTCCTTGCATATACCTAGGAAGAGTTAAGTGTAAATAAGGTGGATTTTCAATACTGTGTATTGTTGCTTTAGGTCTGCCATTGTTGGTGCCCTGATGCGTGAGCCCTTGTCACTGGCAGCTATGATGGATTCGTCTGCCCAGGCAATGGGATCAACTTCGGTTACATCACTGGGATCAACACCAGAGTCCAGCACCATCAGCATGCAGACCTCTGCAATTGTAGATCATGCAGACATTGGATTTTCAATGGCTGACTCCTTGGAAAATGTGAGTGACATAATGAAATAAGGTGTAAGTGATACAAAGTGAGGGATACATGGTGTTTAGTAACACTATGTAACACAAAATGACTGATACATGGTGTGTCACAACAAGGTGAGTGATACATGATGTGATATATTGTATGAGTGATGCAGAGTATATATGTTCCACAGTGGGAGTGAGTTGTGAGTGATACACTGTGAGGGAACACATTGTGACAAGATGTGAGTAAACTTATAGTGAATGACACATGAACACAGTGAGTGACAAGGTGTGAGTTATACATTATTGGAACATGGTATTACAAGATATGAGCAAACATAGTGAATGACACATGAGTGACAAGGTGTGAGTTATATACTTTGATGGTGTGAGTGGATGGAGGGAAGAAGGCTGAGGTCTTCATGTGGCTTGATGAGCACTGCCATAAAATGATCAATTGCAAGATCCACCATATCTTTAATTGATATTGCCAATGCTGTTTTGTTTTTAAAACATTAACCTTTGGATAACTAGTATTTGACATCATCAAATATTTTTTTATTATGACAATTATGGATATCGTGGCTGCAGTCTGAAGCTGTTAATGTAAACCAAACAATTTTCACTGAACGGTTGGTAGGTTGCTCACTCTGTGACCATTTCCAATTGTTTTATGACAGATTGCACCAAGCGACATTCTTCCCTTCCCTAGCATGCACACACTGGCATCCAAGGTTTCTCCTGCAACCAGCATCATGGCTGAAACATTCATCTCACCTGAAGAAGTTACTCAGAGTGCAGAAACACCTTCTGATTACCCCCCAGGACTTGATGAGTTCACAGTTCGGCTGACAGTGGATGATGCCCGAGTTCTTGTGGACCTGCTAAAGCTTGCTGTAGCCAACAGGGTGCGCAATAATGGGAAGGAGACACTATCTGCAGTCCTGACTTCACTAGCCACAGCTAATGCTAATGTAAGTTGATTTCATACAACCAGCTTCATTCTAAGTATGTTTCTTGATTTTTTATTTTTATTTTACCATGTTGTAGTATATATGTATGAGAAATAAATGGAGCAAAGAATGATAGTTAAGCCCAGTAGAGGTTGCAAGTAGTTGATTGCGTTCATCTACTAACATTCCCAGGTTGTGAGGAGAAAACAGGTTAATTGTGATTTCAGAGCTGTGTCAAACTGGTTCATTATGGCTGAGACTAAGAGAAGACGCTGTTGTGAAAGGTCACAAATGCTGATTTATTTCTTCCTGTATTTGTCATTTTTCTCTGTCATTTGTGAGTTCCTCTGTTTTCTCGTGTATTTTTTTGAAGCCGTCATCCTCAATTATATATGTAAAAGTTTTTTGCTTGTACTTGTGTGTGTGTGTGCACAGATAGCAGAGATGCTGCTGGAACTGTGTGTGACAGAACTAGAGGATGTAGCAAGTGATAGTGAGTATGGCCGAGCAACTGCCCATCCAGTCATACAGGAGTCCTCTCATCCCTATACTGATGATACCTCCATCACAGGACATGTTAAGATTCCAGGTCAGTCTACATTTTTAAGCCTAGACATCTTTGCAAATAATGGGTCCCAACCCCCCCACCTTTTTCTTTGAACTTGTAAGAAATAGAAAAAAAAAAATCCTTTTCCACATCACTCCTTGTTTCTCAGAACTTCCTTCAAACTGATTTATATTAGGCTTTTGTTATTTTTGTGTATTTTTTGTACTTCATACTTTGAGTAGTTCTTGTCTGTTAAGATCATGTTTTTCAGTCCAAATAATACTTGGTCTGTCTACAGGAGCTGAAGCTTTGAGAGTGGAGTTCGACCGCCGCTGTTCTACAGAGCGACGGCATGACCCACTCACTATCATGGATGCCACAGGCCGTACGCTTGCTGTCAGATCAGGTAATTTTTGTGCCATTAATCTGCTTTTTATTTATTTTTTTTAAGAGTTTATTATACTAATCATATGAGAACAGGTTGAAATAAAATGTTTTTGTTTGGCATAAAGTCATGGTAAAACCATTTGTAAGAGGCTTATTACAGAAATAAACTGTCTTATTTTAAATTATTTAAAATTCATCAATAAAGAAGAAATAAATCGTAGGAATATTTGAGATCTAGGGCCAAAGTCTGTTGCCAACAGTGATTACATCATCACATTTCAGTTATCTGGAAGAGTTGTGAGTTGTCTGATTAGAGATGGACTAAAGACATATACCTGTCTTTGTTATACAGTATCAGTTGATGTGAAATCAGTTTTCAATTCCCTGCAAAGGTCGTGAATGGTCTGACTGGTCCCAAGAGCTCCGAATACCAGGAGAGGAGCTGCGTTGGAAATTCACCAGTGATGGTTCTGTCAATGGCTGGGGATGGTTGCTCACTGTGTATCCCATCATGCCAGCGGCTGCCCCCCAGGATATGCTGTCTGACCGCACAATTTTGTCTCGACCCTCCATTGATTTGGTGACTTGCCTGTTAGATTGCCGGTTGGAGGCTGTCATGGATCCTGCCATCAGTCCACGCCTGGCAGCTTCCCTGGCAGCGTGTGCACAACTAAGCTGTTTGAGTGAGAGCTGCTTTCACCTTCTTATGTAGGATGGATCTGTCTGATAGAAGTCTTAGAGCTTTATAGGGAAGATGTAGATTTACCTCACATAGAAACAGTCGGAAAGAAGACTTATCTTAGATCTGTTTGAGTGAGATGTGTTCATGTTCTTGCAGAAGACAAAAGGCTTGGCTTAGAGCAATATTATTTGTGCTGAGATCTAATTTTTAACAATAATAAAGTAATTACTTTGTTATCCACAGGACATCTTGAGTACAGTGCTTCACATATCACATACTGCATAATCAGTTGGTTTTTTTTAATGTGATAGACAAGCTGAGTTTAATGAATGATGTTTGGATATCATAGATCAAGGGAAAAAAACTAGTGAAAAAATAAGCAGATGGAAGTATATGCATGCATGTATTTGTGTTTGTTTGTGTATGTGTGTGTGCACACGCGTGCATGCATTCATGCACTGATTTCTGATATACCAATTCAGCTTTCATAGAAACTTTGCTTAAATTTTTGTGCGTACCTCACAGTTTACAAACCCATAATATAATGTGAAAATATTGCTAATATATTTACATTGAAGGCTAGCTGCTGAACTCAGATGAAAATTCATGACAGGTGCTCATCAAAGAATGTGGGCCCTTCACAAGCTGAGAAAGCTGATGTCTTTGTACTGTGGCTCTTTCGTCAATGTCAATGCCCTCCTGTCCAGTCCAGCAATGGAAGGCCCTGAACCAGAGTTGACTCGACCATTCCACTTGGTGAGCTTCCTGTGATTTCAAGTCAGAGAAACAGATGGGTTTTTTTCCTAATTCTTACACAAGTAAAGCTCATGACTTCCTCCGTCCCTAAATTTTATCCTTGTCAGAAACAATGATTCTTCCTTGTCCAGCTCTTATTCTTGTCAGAAACACCATTCTTTTCTCTTTCAACTCTTACATCTCACAAAAATTACCACTTCTTCTTCCTTCTTTGGAAATCATCACTTGTATTATACTGGTTTCCTCTTGAGTCACATATGCTGTTAGAATCATAGTGTGAAATCTACGTCTCAGACATTCGTTCATTTGTCTTTTGACTGGAACTGGTCATTGTGGATAGACACGACAGCTGGTTGCCATTCATGCCTGTCCAGTCCATTCCTTTGCATTCGTAAGCCAGTTTTTCCTCTGGCCCTTGGCAGGTACTTTGAAGAACAGTCTTTGACAAAGTGTCGCGTCAGGTCACATGGCCAAACCAGATCAGCTTACACCACTTGACTGTTGCAAGTAGGGGTTCCTGGCCTTTGAAATATTTTACTGTAGGCCTTTGCAATACCACAGCTGTTAGGAGGCGGCCATTGTTGTCTTCAGTGATTGAGGTCTTTGTGTTGAACCGTATTGGTTAGGATCTTAAGTATTTGGTAGGCCTTTTTTGCTGTCATGCCATGCCATATTCTCCTCTTTGATCCGGCTTTGGCCTTTGACCCAGTTTTCCCTACCTGCCTTTATCCCTTTCCTGATGGCACACTTCACTTGTTTATATTAGGAAGCTGCTGTAGGCTTGCTTTTCCTTTCTCTCTTCAAGGCCATCCTTTGATCAGAGATTTAGGATGTTATGTGTGACCAAGGGTTGTTTCTTCGTCTTTTAATGCCCTGGCACTTCCTGGGATGTTGAAAAGCGATACCCTTGATGTTTCCAGTGAGGATGAGTCTACATCACAGTTCACCAGAGTGTGGCAAATTTACATCCATCTTTGCCTTGAAAATGTCCACAATGTTTGGGTCTTGCAGCTTATCCAAATCCATGTCTCTTATCTAACCCCAAATAACCAACCACTTCCACTTGACGACCTCTGACTCATCCATCTACCTATTTCCCCAAATGTATCCTCCTAAATGGCTAAATATGCTAACTACATAATTTGTGATAACTTTTGATTTTTCTAGAGGTAGTGATGTGAACATTACCTAAAAGAATTAGAAGCTGAGTTTTAGTGGCTGTGCCTCTGTATCCTTTGGCAGGCTTTGAGTGACTCAGCACTAACTGCACTGGTAAAAGGCTTACCAGAAGCCCTGCAGCGTCAGTATGAGTATGAAGACCCCTTGGTGCGCAGTGGAAAACACCTTATGCATAGTCCTTTCTTCAAGGTGAGTCACAAAGCAGAGGCACATGGGGTATTTTTTTCAGCTATTTCAAACACTGACTATCACTTGGTATCTGACTTAGGAATTTGCCAGAGAAATTTTCTAAAACATACTAATATGATCTGGTTTACCATGAAGTGTCTGGCGAGACTGCTGAATGTTGCTAATTATGTTTCAAGGGAAGCCACTTTCTTCAAATTAGATTTTGTGACTCATTCAGTTGTTCCAAAGACTGCAAGTGATGAGTTGGGATGTCACTTTCTGGTATACCTAAAATAGAAGTATTTGATTTTCATGTTCCCTTTACTCTTGCTTGCCAGTAAAGTAACCGGTCTTGATGTTCTTTTCAAGAGCTGTAAATGCTTTTTTAGGGTTTAATCAAATCTCAGTATTTTTCAGTCTGTACCTTCATAGGCTGCTGATTTTCTTGAAAAGGGTGTTGCTTTGTTTAATAATGGTCCGTGATGCTCTGTCATCTTTACACATTGCTGAAATGCTATCAACAGGTGCTGGTGGCCCTTGCCTGTGACCTCAACCTTGACACACTGTCCTGCTGTTCAGAAGCCCATAAGTGGGCATGGTTTCGCCGCTACTGCTCTGCTGCTCGTGTTGCTGCAGCGATTGTCAAACGCACTATTCTTCCAGCAGCATTTGCAGAGGAGGTTGGCAAGAAGGTGCTGGACATTGCCAGCGATGGGGAGTCTGGCAGCTTAGACCACACAGACCACATTGTCTTCAAACAAGAGCAAGATGAGCAGCTTCTGCAGTGGTTAAACAGGTCAGGCCACTCATCTGGCCTCTAGTTGTTCTGTGTAAATACTAAATTCATTGGTGATGAACAATTCAGTGGCAAACAGAGATATTTAAGACAGGGGCTTAAAAATCTCACTTGTTTGATTTAAAAAATTTTAGTTATGTCAAAGTATAGTTTAATAGTAAATATTAATATTATTCATTACAGAAAGCCAGATGACTGGACATTATCCTGGGGTGGCAGCGGACAAATCTGGGTTTGGGGACACAACCACAGAGGTCAGCTAGGTGGAGTTGAGGGAGCAAAGGTCAAGCTCCCAATCAGCTGTGACTCCCTGGCCAGTCTTCGGCCCATCCAGCTTATTGGTGGAGAGCAGACACTTTTTGCAGTCACAGCAGATGGAAAAGTGAGCTGTCAACCTCACTTAAACCATAAACATCTGTAAACGCACGTGCAGTTGGATGCATGTAGATGTATGGGTGTACTGATCTTGCAGGTTCTCTTTACCACCACATTCTACCATTCTGTCCCCTCAAACTGAAATTTTTTTTTTTTTGTGACAGCCTCTACGTTTGTCAGAGTTTGTCTTGCCCTGTAAATGTATTTTCGTGATGAAGATCTTGTTCAAAAAGAATTTGGTGTGAAAGTCTGGCTTCATTTTTCCCTGTAAATAAGTTTTTTTGAGAGTGTATGCTGAAGAAAATCATAAACAAAGTTGAAGTCATAAACTCTATCATTTTTCTGTATGAAATCCAGGTCTATGGCACTGGTTATGGGGCTGGAGGACGGCTTGGCATTGGTGGGACTGACTCTGTTGCTACCCCAACCTTGCTGGAGTCCATTCAGCATGTGTTCATCAAAAAAGTTGCTGTCAACTCTGGAGGCAAACACTGCTTAGCACTGTCGGCTGAGGGAGAGGTTTACTCTTGGGGTGAGGGCGAAGATGGCAAACTGGGCCACGGCAATCGCAGGTAAGCTGCCATTCCCTGTGATGTGTACATGTTATTTATGTATCCAGAATATTTACATTCTTCTTTTTGAGCAGTTTTTTGGCCTGAGTTGTATTGTTTGCTCATCTCTTCCCATAAATTTTTTCTGTGACTTCGAAAACAAGAATTTCTACAATGAAAAAAGGAAAGAAAGAAAAAGTTCAAGACATAAGGTAGTGACAGGCATACAAAGATTTGTAGTGTGGTGATTAGGCTACTTAACCGTTGAGCGTGCAAGGTTGTCGGTTTAAAGCCTGCTCAGGCATTTGGCTTGAAAACTCCCCATGCCTCTTCATCTTTTCAGAAGACATGGGTACCAGATTTGTTAGGGAAGTAAACAGTGACAAAAGGCAAGGGTTGAGCTCTTCCATCCCCACGCCATTCTCTAGATGCACTAAACCATTCATGTCCACTGCCCCTTTGGCCAGCAGGCTATGGGACTCTTGATCATTTAGTGTTGGTAAAGAATTAATTCTTAGAGCAGATTCTGCTGTTTCATAAATGTGCTGGTGCATTGCAGCCCTTGCGATCGTCCTCGTGTCATTGAGTCACTGCGAGGCAAAGAAGTGGTTGATGTTGCTGCAGGAGGTGCTCATAGTGCATGCATCACAGCAGCAGGTGAACTATACACATGGGGCAAGGGCCGCTATGGTCGTCTTGGCCATGGCGACAGTGAAGACCAGCCAAGGCCTAAGCAGGTAAGCAGGGATTAAGATAGAAATGTATTATTTTCTTGTGTTCTTATTTCCCAAATAACTTTTTATTTGCAGATTCTGGCCATCCTCTCAGCTCATCTCGGTTTAAGACCAGTTTTTTAAGACTTAGAGAAAATTTGGTGACTTTTAAAAAGGGCATATCTACCATTTTTCACCCTTTTTTCTTGACCCAGGTGGAAGCCTTGAAGAACTACCGAGTTGTTGACGTCGCTTGTGGCAGTGGAGATGCACAGACTCTCTGTATCACTGATGATGATAGTGTGTGGTCTTGGGGAGATGGTGACTATGGAAAACTAGGTATGGTCACACTGCTGCTTGATAGTTTCTTGGTTAACTATTGGACTGTTTTGATTTTATGATAAACACTTTAGACATGTTAACTTGTATTTTTTATGCTTTTATGATGGACATTAAAGTCATGTGGTTTCAAAAGCACAGTTTTATTTCTGCAAATGTATGTTTGCTGTCATATGATGTAATGCCTCAATTACAATATCTTTGACTTACATACTTTACAGAGAGAGCCACAGGAGTTTTGTCTGTCTTGTGTTTTTATGTTTGTAATGCGCGGAGAGCCTGGCTTTGGCTGGGATACCGCGCTATAAAAGCTCACACCATTATTATTATTATTATCAAAAGAGAATAAATGGCATCATAGGGAATAATTTAATGTCATAAAGTTTGTGAAATATGTTTAATTTTTTTTTAATTAAAAGGTCATTAACTTTGAAGCATTTGTGTAAATTTTATGCAAATATTTATGTAAATATTTTGGTTGTCCAAGGTCGAGGAGGCAGTGATGGTTGTAAGGTTCCCATGAAGATTGACTCCCTGCAAGGATTGGGCATAGCCAAAGTGGAGTGTGGGTCGCAGTTTTCAGTTGCACTGTCAAAATCAGGGGCTGTGTACACATGGTGAGAGCTCACGAATAACCAGCTGTCCAAGAATAGGAAGCATTATCATAAACTGCAGGGAGGTAGCTCTTGAGTTAACTATGGGTTTTCACGGTGCAGTCGTGCGAAGTGCATGCTTTGTGATTTAATGGTGTTATTCATCAGATGATCATTCGTAGTTTTTTTTTTCTTTTTAAGTAAACAGATGTTCCCCTAAATGATAATGTGGAAATATCCATTTATAAACTGATGAGGCTCTGAACATTTTATGTCACCCTACCGACATAAGATAGTGATGTGTAAATGAATTTTGTGAGCTATGTTTCATTACTGCATCCTGAAGAAACACCACAAACTTTGAAGTAGTGTGGATCTGAACTTATTTAAATAGGGGCAAGGGAGACTACCACAGACTTGGCCATGGAACGGATGACCATGTGAGAAGGCCTAGACGGGTGTCAGCACTGCAGGGCAAAAAGGTCATTGATGTGGCTTGTGGTTCCCTGCACTGTGTAGCCTGCACTGATACAGGTACACACAGTTCTGTGTTCAGTTCTATGCTTGCTTTGATTGTTGATTGTTGTTCATGAGAGATCAGCAGTAAGTGATGATAGAGCACTTCAACATTATTGATGAGTTATATTTGTTGTGTAGGAGAAGTGTTTACTTGGGGAGACAATGATGAAGGACAGCTGGGAGATGGGACTACCAATGCCATTCAGAGACCTCGCATGGTGGCAGCTCTGCAAGGTAATTCACCAATTAAGTCTTGAAACTCACGAAGTTTTTTCCTAAACAAAAGTGGTGGAAAAAAAAGGAATGCACAAGCAAATGTATAAGACATTTTCATGTGTAAAGGACATCAGCGCACCCCTGCTGACACTGAAAGTACTGCTTTGAGAAGCCCTTCATTTTGAAACATGGTTTTTCTTTCAGGAAAGAAGATTAACCGAGTGGCCTGTGGCTCTGCCCATAGTCTAGCCTGGTCCACACACAAGCCTGTCAGTGCTGGTCGCTTGCCAACACAGGTGCCCATGGAGTTCAACCACCTGGTGAACCAAAACATGCCTGCCCTGCGCAACCGCCTGGTGCTGCTGCACCACTTCTCAGACCTCTTCTGCCCATCCCTCCCCATGTTCCATTTGCAAGACGGTCCCCGACTAGGCACTACTTTGTATGCTGGTGGTGACATGGCTGCCGCTAGCGAAGGAGGTGGTAGAATTTTAGGGGTGGGCATGGGTTCTGTGGTCTTAGAAAAGCAGGAAGATGCAACAACAGGACTTGATGCATTGCGAGGTGTTCTTGTTTCATCAGCAAAGGTTTGTGATCTTTTTTTTCATGCATGCATTTGAAAATCTTCATGTTATATTTTGTTCATGTGATGTTGGTTTGTGTATTTGCAGATGGATGTGTTTAGATTTCCGTTCATTTCCAAACATGCATGTGCACTGAATGCAGCTATAAATGATGTTATTTTTATATCTGCTTTATATCTAGGTAGTGTGGCTACCAGTCAAAGCTGCATTCTGTTCTAATGTGGCTAAAGTTATTCTTTATTATTCTTCTGTCTTGGTAACAGGAAGCAGCATTCAGGAAGGTGGTTCAGGCAACAATGGTTCGGGACAAACAACATGGCCCTGTAGTAGAATTGAACAGGATGCAGGTACAGAGCAGCTTGCATGAATTGTTGACATACATATGGGCATGCACACATGGCTAGATGGGTGTTCCAGGTGTGCCAGTACGGCAATCAGCTATATAATTTGTATTTAAATTAAATATCTTATTTATTTATCTCTTTCAATATGGATGGAAACCAATGCATTTGAACATCTAGAATGGTAGTAGGGGTGCGATAAAATTGTGTTCCAATATTTCTCCTGTTAACATATAATAAAGACAATTATCAGTTTGTTTTCTTGTACTAAATTTAAATGAAAGTAATTGTATGGAACGGAGAGCTCCTGTCATAAAAGTAGGTTATGAGAAAAATTATCTACACGATACATAAAAACATAAAGTGCCAAAAAAATGGAATATTAGAATATACATTAGACTTCAAATATTACTCAGTGTGGTCATTTTCGGCTGTTGGAGTACAAATCCATGTCAAATTGAGTAAAAGGAAACTGTTTCAAACATGACAACCATTCCCCTAATTCGATCAAAGAGGAGATTACTCTATAAGGAAACACAAACAGCAGCAAAAATCACTCCACCTGGTCTCAGCTCTAACTTTCACAATCTGGAACCTTTCAATGATGCCATTACATCAAAGATAAAAGCGACCATCATGAGACACTTGTATCCATGCACACTCTCACGCACTCACCCGTGCAATCCCACGCAAATCATTCGCCATGATGATGATGATGATGTCCATTTGTAATGCGCAGGTATCCATTCGAAGAATGCTCATTGCGCAGCAAAAACAAAATAAATAAAAATAAGAAAAAAAAAGTAAATAAATAGATAAACACCAGGAAAGTAAAAAATAAAGACACAAGTGTTGCTTGGTTGTTTAAGTTTAAGTCCGTCTTAAATAAACAGATGGGTCTTCAGTCTTTTTCGAAACGTGGTTGGTGAGGTGATGGTGGACAATGACGATGGCAGAGCATTCCACAGTTTAGGTGCCGCATTTTTGAAGGCCCTGGCTCCAGTGCGCTTCTTGTTTGTGCCATCTATCCACCTTTTTCATTTTCCATTCCCTTCCCATCTGAATGTTATTTTGTTTTTGGTTTTTTTAACTGTTCATTGCTATACTGTTTTTTTATGATGGAAAATTATACTGACAAAGTTCTTAAAAGGAACATTCCTCTCAATCTACAAAAAACCAATGTACAGTTAGATGGAAAAAAGAAAAGGATTTAATCATAGTCAAACTGGATACATCCTGCCATGAGACAAAGTTAATACCAAGCTAAAGGACAAAACCTAACTGAGACGGGAATCCGTTAACATCTTTTGTGTACATGATTTCTTTGATTATCATCATCCACACCCTGCTTTTAAAACAACTGACTACTGCATTATCCTGATTTGTTTGTGTGTCTAACTAATTTACAGGTGAAAAAGTCAAGGAGCAAAGGCGGTTTTGCAGGTCCAGATGGGATCAAGTCGGTGTTTGGTCAGATGTCACAGAAGATGAGTGCGTTTGGACCTGATAGCCTCATGTTGCCTCACAGAGTTTGGAAAGTGAAGTTTGTAGGTACGTTCCATCTGCCACATGTCAAATTTGCTGCATTTGCTATGCAGTTTTGGCATCTTCAGTTGTTGAAGACAACATGAAAATTCTAATGAGAAAATTGTGAAGGTTTGCTTTCATTGTCAAAACAAGATTATTGTGTAGTCAGGTTGTATCACTAAATTTGCGGTCACTATGATAAGCTAGTTTTTTTATTTTGCAAGGATGTATTTATATTGACTAATATCATGACCGAGACAAAACTGAATGCCCTGTAGTTTCCTCCATTTGACAATGATTGGCTGTTGTCAGGGGAGAGCGTTGATGACTGTGGCGGTGGCTACAG
The DNA here is from genome assembly GCA_004794655.1 of Marisa cornuarietis. Taxonomy (NCBI): domain Eukaryota; kingdom Metazoa; phylum Mollusca; class Gastropoda; order Architaenioglossa; family Ampullariidae; genus Marisa; species Marisa cornuarietis. The sequence goes on along the minus strand of SMMW01000540.1, from coordinate 62,167 downwards.
CGAGTCTATTGCTGAAATGTGTGATGAGCTCCAGAATGGCTCATTGCCTCTGCTCATCTTCACTCCCAATGGTCGTGACGAGTCAGGGGCAAATCGTGACTGCTTCATCCCTGACCCCAGTCTGAGATCTGCAGTACATCAAAACATGTTTCGCTTCTTAGGTCAGTGATTTACCACACATAGAGCAGTTCCAAATTCTGTAGACAATTGTCAAGTGCCAGACAATAATGGATGTATTAAATTTGTTAGATATGTTAGTTTCAGAGAAGCATAGCTTTGCTGTGGAAGTTAGGTTTCATATTGTGTAAGTTATATTCATAATGTTATTCGTGTGGTGGCTATACTCAGTGTTTCATCATGTAAAAGTTATATTCGTGTGTTTCATCATCTTCATTCCAGAAAGAGGCAAAGGTATGGGCTTACTCTTGTAACTAAAGATTAATTCATGTCTTTGTTTTTGCAGTTTGTAAGCAACAGTTATAATCCACAGTATACCATTTGAACACTTTTGGTGTCTGTCATGCAGGCATTCTGATGGGCATTGCCATCCGCAGTGGCAGTCCTCTCAGTCTCAGCATTGCAGAACCCACCTGGAAGCAGCTGGCTGGCATGCCTCTGACTATTGCTGATCTCACTGAGATGGACAAAGATTTTGTGCCTGGTTAGTCAGAAAGCAGACCATCATAGGGATACATGGTGTACATAAGTTAATATAGTAGATGACACTGGTAATTGGTATACCTTCCTGAACACTATCACAGCTGGTGTGCTGTACAGGTACAACACCACAATACTGTGGCAGTAGTTGTTTTTGTGGCACTTTTTGTGTGTGTTGTTCTGACTCATGCACAACTGGTAGGTAACTGATGAAATTTGTGTTTAAATAGGACTGTCAAAAGTTTTGATTAATATTTTTCACTGCATTAAGTTACCTGCATTTTCCCTCATTTGTTGGATAGGTCTTATGTGTATCAAGGAGATGGAAGATGAAGCTCTGTTGGCAGCTGATATGCCTTTCAGTGTTCCAAGTGCTAATGGCCAGGAAGTTCACCTAAGTCACCGCCACACCAGAATCACACCTGACAACCGCCAAGAATACATCAAGATGGCCATCAACTACAGGTGCATAGTGTGGCATAGTGTCATAATGATGAGACTAGTTTTGAATACCTTAACACTTAAGTTTTAAAAACAGTACCAGAGGTAACCAAAGATGAAATAAACTGCCTATGTTCTAAATAATGTATGGATGCTATAGTCATGTTCTGTACAGTGTATGGATACTACAGTCATGTGGTATGCATTATGTGTGTAAGTACTGTGCACAGTGGTACGGATGAATCAGTTGGTATGGAGGTTTGTAAGGGTGTGATTATTGGGAAGGAACAATGTAGTGGAATAAAATTTGCAAAGAGGCTTCATCTGATGTATTTGTCTGTGATGTATGTGATGACTGTGATGTCTGTCACCAGACTGCATGAATTTGACCAGCAGATCCAGTGGGTAAGAGAAGGCATGGCGCGTGTCATCCCTGTCCCACTCTTATCACTCTTCACAGGCTTTGAACTTGAAACCATGGTGAGCTGTTACTCTTTGTGTTTTCAACACATGCTCTCATTACTATATATTAATTGGACCAGAGTGGAGAAGGATAAGTGAAAAATGGTCCTGGTGTAGAGAAACATCACCTGTTTTCAAGCATTTCTTTATGAGGTTTTTAACAGGTGCTAGCATTAATGTATTTCTAGCTGTATTTTCTACATCTTATTTTTGTTCTTATTTTTGTACCAGACAGCTGTGCTGCAAGTCAGAACTGTAAAAATATTACATTTAAGTAATGGACATGATGCAAAACTTGTCTGCTTACCTCGTTTATTCTGTTTGAAGGCAAAATGTTTAGACATTTTCAATACATACTTCCAGGTGTGTGGAAGTCCAGATATTCCTCTTACTTTACTGAAGTCTGTGGCAACTTACAAAGGTATCGAGGCTACAGCTCCACTCGTCCAGTGGTTCTGGGAAGTAATGGATGAATTCAGCAATGCTGAACGATCTCTTTTTCTGCGTTTCGTTTGGGGTCGCACACGCTTGCCCCGCACTATTGCTGACTTCCGTGGCAGGGACTTTGTTCTGCAGGTAGGGCTTCCATTAGATGATGCTAGACTTTGACACTACTTATTCTGACATATCTTGAGGTTAGTGCTTTCTGGGAACTAGTTTGGAGAAGTGCTTTCTTGTGACTGAATAAGTAAGCTTTTGTTTTCAGGTGTGACTGAATAAATAAGCTATTTTGATGTGTGACTAAATAAATAAGCTATTGTTTTCAGGTGTGACTGAATAAATAAACTGTTGTTTGTTTTCAGGTGCTGGATAAATATAATCCTCCAGATCATTTCCTGCCAGAAAGCTACACTTGCTTCTTTCTACTAAAAATGCCCCGCTACTCATGCAAAGCTGTCCTGAAGGAGAAACTGAAGTACGCCATTCACTTCTGCAAGTCTATAGACACTGATGACTATGCTCGGGTGGCCCTCACTGCAGATGCCCTGGATGATGATACACCAGAAGCTAGTGAAGAGTCTGACATGGACAGCATTGAATCTGATGGTGAGATCGTCGATTCCGAAGCCAGTTAAACTAGGAAAATGTCAGGAGGTGTTATTCAGGATTGAGTCTGTGATGCAGGAACTTCCATGAAGTCATCTTTTTTGTGATCATCATTGTCAAGAACATGTCAGCATTCAATTTTGTCATTATATGGGATGCATCTGCTGAACTGCCATAGTGTCCAGCTTTCTCCCTTCCTATCTCAGGCATTTTAAACTGAGGCTGTATCAACCAATTACCTTATTTTCCAATTTGAACCAAAAAGCCTGACAGCCTGCTAAAACTTTTCACATTTTAAACATTTAAAAAAACTTGTTACAAATCTTGTAAAAGTGGAGGTGAGCTCATCCGAGTGAATTATGGAGAAAATGGATTATCTTCTGCCGTTTGTGAAATTCACGGAACTCTGTAGAAGTGCTGAGGTTGACCCTAGATGCTATCTTCAGGAATTTGGCAGATATAAGAGTAGAGCAGACATGGAGCCAATAATTTATGGTCTTTTGCCAGAATGCTGCGTGCACAAACATCCTGACCTATCATCGATAGTAGTTTAACAGAATGTTACTTGTGGATGGCTGTGTTCCAGTCATTTTGTCAGGCTTGATGAACAGTTGTACGTCATGCTTTATGAATACGGCTTTAGGGGTGGGTCACAGCTGCCATGAGACAGTATAACAATGGAGGACATTGTCTTCTGGTGCTGCTTTAGCATCAATAATTTATTTTTTATTTATTTATTTTTCAATGACAAAAACTTATTTGCTGTAACTCTATGTTAACAGGGTATGAATGTGGTTATCACTGATTCTTGCTTCATGATGCCTCACCTTACAAGGGTAAACACTTACTCTTTTGCTTGTGCCCTGTAGATTTTATTTGCTGCAATTTATTTCCTTCATAAAGAGCATGACCTCAGCATTTAACTGTGTTTTTGTAAAGCATATAAATATGCCAGGACTTTGCTCACAAAATAATAAAAAAATTTACTTGTGGGTACAAGGGTTTCTTTGGAATAATTTCACCATCAGACTTTAATAACTGCAGTTGACATTACCCCCAGGACCCCAAAGATAACTCACTTTTATTTACATGCTTAATCAGCATAATCAGTATCATTTTTTCATTAAGATGCAGCATTATTAAGACTTACTTAATTCAGCAGTTGTGATAAAAGAAAAATGTTTCATTTGTTCATAGTGTTATGTGTGATATGTTCATTAATCTGTTTTTAAATGCTTAAGTGTGAGTGAAAGAATGCACCAAAGAAAATAATCTTAATTATAAAAACAAGGCTATCATAAATATTTGATTACAATGGCATTAGAATCTCCACAATTTGTCCTGAATGTACAGTTGGTATTTTTAAATTCTTGTCAAATGGTATTTAACTTCACAGTTTAAAACTGTGGCACATCTGTGATTTTTGTGATGATTATAGTATGCATTGGCATGTGCATTTTTTTTTAAAAAAAAGATTGTCTGTGTATTAACATAATATGTCTGACGAATCAACGTATTTGTGCATTTTACACTTTTAACAGTAGATGCATCATCATTCATTACCATGTGTCCACCAGCAGCCACAGGGCACTGAGTAGACTTCACGATAAGGTTTGTTATCATGCAGGACAGACAGTTAAAAGCATCAAATTCATGATTTTCTCATCAGTAGATCTAATGTTTACTGCTCCTGGTAACAATGGCAGAATAATATTGATGCCTGTATTGACAAAAGATTAAAAGTGTTGCTGTCAGTAAAATCTAGGAGACTTATGGGCAACTGCTGCCAAATTCATATGGCAGGTCAAGGGGATGAATGGCTGAAGCTGGAAAAGAGTCATGCAGTAAACGAATGGTCTTGTTTTAATTCCTGGAAGCTAAGCAGTTTCCAATCAGCTTGGTGTGACATCATTCTAATGAAACAATAATTTCCATTCATCCATCCCCAGTACAGTTAGAACTTTGGCCACTTCTTTCATGAACACTGAGCACACACCAGCTGTCTGTATCACATCCATTGAAGCATTCCCTCGTTTGATCCCTTTGATTACAGTGAGAACCAGTTTTTTGTTGCTGTCGCAGTCTACTGCAATTCTTTTCATGCTTTTAGCAGTACATTTACACTTCATACAGCACTGAAATTTTAAAGGCATCTGTCCAAAAAAAAGCAAACAAACAAAAACAGGTGGGCAGACTGAGAAGGCTCAAACATGGTTTTATACGAAAAGGTGGTTTAAGAGAGATAAGTTAATCATGATGTCTAAACATGCCCCCTAATCAAGTTTTTCTTTCTCTGTGTAGACTGTCCAAACAGAATGACCATATTGGTAACTTGCTTTAACAATGATTACAAGGTTTGGTCGGTTAGTAGAATCTTGAACTGGCTTTTCAGTTTTTTGACAAAAATAATTGTTTCTTCATGGTAATAAAATACCATGTACACTCTCTGCTGTAATTCTGGATCAGGCAAACAAAAATGATTGAGTAGGAAAGATTTATGACAAAATGAGGAAGGGTTCATTCATGTTAAAGTGATTGATGCGATTCTTAGTTTCCAAAGAACTGTAGGCACACACACATACAGTACAAAAGGAAATTTTCACCTTGGCATCTTAAATTACACCTGCAGTAGCTTTCGTAATTTTTGTACTAAATATGTTATTAAAGCCTCATCAGCCCAGCTGGTCTTTGATCTGCTCATGCCAGCCTGCATATCAGGATAAAATCTGGCCCCAGCGACTGGAATGATTTGTCACCCTCACTTCGAACATGGACCACCTTTGATGCTTTCAAGTCTTATCTGCAGACCTAGTTTTTCCGAAAATACTTTTACTAGCTGGTGGCTTTCACTCCCTGCCCCCTCTTTCCACTCCTGTGTGGATATGTGCCAGTGTGTGCGCATTAGCGTGAGAGCTATTTAAAATGCTTTTATTATGGCCACTAGGCAATAGGACTTTACTTGTTATTACATATGTACAATGCCTTTTTAATGCTGAAAATCTTTGGCAAGCTCAATACAAACAGAAATCAACACACAAAATCAACAAGAAAGCAAGTTGTTTAATCACAGCAAATCAAACCAATCTCTAAAGATGCAACACTTTCTATAGATAAAAGATGAATACTGAAACATTCTCCTCCCAAGACTGCCGACAGCAGTCATCAGCAAACCGCATTTTCCCTTTCCGACACCCACAAGAGTACTTTTAACTGGGTCAGTAACTGCAAAAACACTATGGTAAGGGGGTATCATACTTTTTCAGGTCGTGCATTTACGAGTTCTGTTCATAAATTTGGGATAAATTTTCTTTTCAAAAATTACAGAACAATTCCAAAACAATTCAGCTTCTGTGTTTACTACTGATACCTGTGTCCATGTCTCCTGATTAAAGCACCAGATTTTCTTATGGAACTTATTTAAGTGAACAAATTGGTGGCCCCAAAGTTAGCATTTTACATGCAAGAGCTTTACTCTCCTTCAAAGTAAATGTGTGTTTTTATAAATTATTCACGTGGCAGAACTGTAAAGAGTTAAAACGTATGGAATATTGTTTTGTACCCTTTGCATGCACGTAAATTTCCTCTTACATCAACATTTGCTTCTCCAAATATGACTTTTATGTGGCACATACTGCATCTAAAGATCCACAAAGCAAAACTACAAAAAAGTTGAGGGGTAAAGGCACCTAAATATAAATATTTAAGCAAAATACTTAGAATCCAAACTCATTACAAAACAGTATAAAGTTGATTCCTCATTCAGATTTGCATTTAAAAACAAATGACTCGTTCACAGTAATAGTTAACAGAAAGTCTGTTCAGATATACAGATATTTTCTTTTTTATCATTTACTTCTACCATTAACTTTAATGACAATAAGCAACTTTCAAGATGGGGTTTTGGACAGCTGCCCAGAAACACTTTCACAAACCAGCAGTGAAATGTTCTGCAGAAAAGTTCAAAACAATGCCAATGTTCTTTCTTTGCTATTTGATTCATGTATCAAAAGTGAAACTTTATAACAAGCTAACGTTTTAAGTTTTGCTGGTCATGTTCCTTCCAGTACATTTTTAACACACTTGAATTTTGCATGGACATTCAGAGAAGCACTGAACCATCTTCATACTGACTCACAAAAATGTTCCAGCATGAAAATTTCCTTGTCTAACCATTTCCTTTAAATACCAGGCTGTGTGGAATCTGCACCCTCAGCCAAATGAGCTGCCAGTTTCTCAAATTTGCAGGAATAATCAATAGAGCTCTCAGTCATAACACTCTGCAAAGCTGTCTCCACCTAAGACAAACAGGCTACATTATTAAACTGGGCAAAGGCTTTCTTTTATTGACCACATAAACATTCTCTCATCACAATACTCCAGAAGATCAAACAAAACTGACATCTGATCTGCATTAAAGCTTGTACATAATAAATGGAGACAGATTGTAAAGAGATCTGAACCAGTCTAGAAAAAAAATGTATGCCCCCATTATTTCACACAGATGCTAAAAGATAGAATTCATTATTTCATCTAAGAAAAAAAAATTCTGGCAATATTATTTCCACCTTAACAGAATGTTTTTCTTACATCCAATTTTGCGACAATGGAGTCCTGCGAACTCTCCCCAAACAGTGTCGGGGGTGCTAAGATGAAAGAAGCAATGCTCGCTGACTGGGGGGCGGAAGATATGCTGGGTACTATAGGGCTTCCTCTGTCTCCTAATTTCTTCAGTGGAGTATCCAGCAGGCTGCCTAGTGATATGTCCACAGCCTAAAAATCAAAACAAGGTTTTCAATGTCTCCCTGTCTGAGTCTATATTATACTTTTATTATAGGTTACACTAATATTATATATTATCTTTAAATGGGAAACAGACATGATGGTGCATTAAATTTTCATCATACATATTTAACATAGTAATTCCTCCAACTCTTTCCTTATAAAAACTACTCAATGTGGTGAGAATGTCAATCAGAAGAACCCATTAGGATGAGGATGACTTACCTCTCCACCCAGCCACTGAGAGTCAGCACCAATCTTGAGAGGGGAGGAGGTGGGACTATGTGGGGGTGTGCTAAGGGTGTTGCTGCTGACTGTGGAGGAAGCCTGGTCAAGTCTGCTAGACTTCAACAAACCTGAAAGCAGGACAATAAGCTTGTGAGCCAATTTCTTCAGAAAACGACATCAGACTTTCCTAGAATGTGTCTACTTCCCACTTCCTGAAATCCCTCAGCTAACAGACATCTTTTGTCAAGGCCACTTGTATCAATGCCACAGCTTACCTGGTTGATAATTTTTAGATCTGCTTCAATGTTGTTCAAGGCAGAACACCCACCAGTTGATAAATACAAGACGAAAATGGATAACCTTTAATTTCCCTTACCTGTGAAGCCTGTACTTCCATTGACCATAACCATGTCCAGAAACTTGTCTCCACTGTCAGGCACCTCTGTAGATGAAACCAAAATAAAGGAGTGGGTCTTTCTCCACGAACATAAATCCTGCCTCATAAGATTTGTATAAATGTAAAGCAACACATGCTACTGAAAAGTTCTAAAAGCCCCACCTTGTCAGCATCGCTCTCTTTACATGTGAAATACATATGTTCAAAGGTGCTGCTGAGCAATAAAACATACAAAAAAACAACTGTCATTAGTCTGTCACACAAGTGCCATGCTGATTTAATTAAAAACCAGAAAACCACATAGTGAATGACATTCAAAACTGCGAGGGACATGTCTCTGATTCAGTCTGTAAACAGTCAACAAGATGGCTTAAAAGCACATTTCTGATGCATTACCATGATGGTGAAAACAGTAAGACAGCTTCAAACTACATATTAATGGGGCACTACCATGTTTGTGAACACACCCTAGTACTATTAAGAAAACAAAACCTTCTAATCCCTTTCTGAAAGGTAGGTGAGAATGTTGATTTTCAATGGAACATAGCATAAGAACTGGAGTTACCTGCTCAGATTTACGGAATGGGTACTATTTGCCTCTGTACTTTTCTGTTATTTTTTTTTCCTATCTGGTTCCAAGTGTAAAGTATCTTTCATGTCAGTTTCGTGATCATATTACCAGGCATTTCTTGGCCTTCCATCTTTCCTATAGCTTTCAGGATTCCATTTTATTTTTTTGGTGCCTGCGATCAGATCAATGCTGCTTGCAAAGCACAGGTTGCACAGAGGCCTTCTACTGAGGTATGTTGGTCATAAGGATATTGGGCAGCACATGCTGTTGTACTGTGCTCACTTAGCTCTTGTACAGCCCTTTAATTATTTGCATAAGACCCTCTTTGATGCCAAATTTTTCACATCACATGCCACAGCCTCTTATGCCAGACGGTGAAATTCCAATGTCAAAGTCAATGAGTATGTGAAAGAGATCTCACTGATTTTATAGAAAATTTTCTATAACAATGTAAGAGTTGAAAATTTGTTCAAATGTGTTCTTGCCTGATCTGAAGCCATTCTGTTCTGCTAGCAGTTTCTCAGCAGTGGCTCTGACATGATTCTAGATTACCTTCAGTTATCACTTTGCTTGGGGGCTGATTAGGCTTATGGTTCTGTAGTTTTGGCAGGGTTAAGTGCTCAAAAGGATCACGACTAGTGAACTCTTTGAACCATTCTTTGCATTTCCACACAGGCTGACAAGACTGACTTGGTACCATCTAGTACCACAGCGTCTTGATGTGATTTTCCCGTTTTGCAAGCCAAGGTCGGTTTGCGCTGAGGTGCATGCCACTGGTCGCGAACACAGGCATGTGTGAAATAGCACTGCCAGGTTATCAGTAAAATCCAATTAAACTGTAATGAGAGTCCACCAGATCCTATTTTTCTGCTGTGCTATGATGTTTTCATGATGCAGTCTACTGCCAGTAGGGATAGGAATGGTGATAACAAACCACCTTGTTTTAAACCAGTTTTCATTCCAAATGGTTCAGTGACCTGTCCCTCTGTGAACTATTTCGCTCTTTGTATAAATTTCTGATGATGTTAGTCCCCACCCCTTTCCCCTCTACAGTACTGAAGAAGTCTCCACAGTGTTTCTCTACAGTGTTTTTAAAGTTTTCATCATCTGAAAATAATGTTACACTTAGATATACCTTTAAATACACTTATGTAGGATATTTAAGAAAGTTCTTACGACTGGATGTCCCAGGCAGAGAGATGTCCAGAAAAGACAGAGAAGGTGGTGACACGTTTCCATGACTTAAGGCCTGCCCTGACACACCAGGTGTGGAGGATGTAGGCATTTCAATATTGGAAGTGAACAAGTCTGACTGAAATTGGAAACATGCAACTTTCACTCTTCACAGTTTCTGGTAATACAAAGACAACATATAAGCAAAGATTTCACAACAGATTATGGGTTATTATGCCTGAAACAGCACAAAGTACATTTACAGCATTCATGTGATAAATGCACAATGCTTACTCACAGTATTCAGATGTGATGCCCCATCCATGATACCTGATGCTGACACCATTGGGGGAGCTGAAAACATCAGCATTGTTGTGTTTTAAAACATGTCACAATGCACAGAGAACAGGAACAACATTTAGCTACGGTATCATTATATTTTCTTTTCAATCCTTGCCCAAATAATCTGTAATGATTTTTGCCGTGGTTTTCTATCTCTGTTACTAAAACAACATATGGTCACAGGATTTTTAATTACTATACAACAAAACAGAGGATTTCTCTCCCCTTCTATGTACTTTTCCATTAACATTACTCCTAACAGTCCACATAATGCTAGTTTATCTTCCAACTTTTCTTTCATTTTTTTTTTTTTTGGTCTACTAGTTCATCTGCTCGTCTTCCTCTGCAGATTCATAAAACTCAACAATTAGTTTGTTACCCGACTCCTCTTTGCATCTTCTATATCTTTTACTACTTATTAGTACTGCTGTTTATCCTTCCATTCTTTTAATGCTATGTCTTTTCCTTGTCTCAATTTGGTTAGTTAGTTAATTGTTGTTTTATGCCAAGTCAGCAACTAAGGCTATCTCATGGCAAAAACAATGTATATGACTATTCAAGGATTGATATAAAGAAATTTTACAAGTCTAGAGATTTCTCTTTTCTTAGTTTTATAAAATAACAGTTTTTTAACACATAAGTTCTATCATATCAGGTGAAACATCTGAATGGACTTTACATATGCCAGGATTGATCTGGAAGAGTGTTTGGTAAAAAGGTCAGCAAGAGTCTGTGCTGTAAAACAGTTTTGACGAATTGTAGCGAGTTTTGAACAGGAGATGAGCAAATGTTCTATGGTTAGGGGGTCTTTACACCAAGGACAAAGTGGGGAGTTTTCTCCTGCAAGCAAAAATCGGTGAGTGATAAATGAGTGTCCAGCTTTTAGTCTATTTATAACCACTTTTTCTCGTCGGTTTAGAAATTCTTGTGTTATACAGTCTGATAGTTTTGGAAAAATAGCATGAAGTTTGTTGTGCTTCATGGAGTCCCAATGAAGCTGCCAAAGTTGTGTGATATACATTTTAACAGAAGCGTACCAATCTGAGGCAAATGTTGTGTGGACCACAAGTGGTTGTTGAAGGGCCTTTTTTGCTGCTTCGTCAGCTTTAGTGTTTCCTGGAATATTTGCATGGCCAGGAACCCAAATAAAGATAATGTCAAAATTGTTATTTTGCAGTAGTGATAAAAGTTCAAAGAGTTGAACCAGTAGTGGGTGTTCTAAACGTTGAGAGTGAAGTGCAAGTAGGGATGACAAAGAGTCTGAAATAACTAAGAAGTTTTTCTCTTTAGATGTATGGATATACTGTATTGCAAGTAGAAGGGCTTTTAACTCTGCAGAAAAAATGGAGCTATGACCTTCCAAGCGAGCTGTCAGTGGTGGTGTGGAAATGTCCATCGGCACCGCTGCAGCTGCTACAGTTTCTTTTTCAGTATTTTTGGATCCATCAGTGTATATGTGACAAAAGTCAGGATAGTCTGTGACTATTTCTCTGAAAAGCTGCTGATAGACTATGTCAGGGGTTTCACCCTTTTTTTGGTTAGAGAGGTCAAAACGAATTTCAGGTGTGGGAAGTAGCCATGGTGGTGTTCTGGTCAGTGCAATTGGTGCTGTCTTTTGGGGGTCCATTCCCAATCTCTGAAGATGGGGGTGAGCTCGTATGGGTAGAGGTTTTTGTTCATGTTCACGTGCCCTATATTGTCTCAAGTGCTTTTAGCATGCTCATTCATAAGAGTGATCATGCGCTATATAAATCAAGTGTTTATTATTATTCTTCTCCAGTCAATAATAGCATTCCAATATGCTTATGCCACTTCTATACATTCAGTGGTCATGTACTTACAAATATATCAACAGTTTCAGAAACAGAACTTTGGTAAACAGCAAAAAACAACAAACCAACTATACTTTACCCCAAACTATCATGCTTACCTTGAGCCATCTCTACTTGTGGCACAGGCACTTGAGGACTGACAACAGCAGCATCTGTTGCCATGACAATGGGATGAGAAGCAAAGGTGCTGGAAGGGGGCAAAAGAGTGATGAGGTGTTCACTGGGCATTTTGGGAAGAAGTGTACGCTGAACAATCATTGGCTTATGAGTTCTTTTCCTCTTTCTTGGAATCAAAAAATTAGACTGCAACCAACAGGAACAAATTACACTTGCTGTTGCTAACAATAATTTTAAACTAAAAAAAAACCACGTACTACTCAATGCAACTTTACTATCTCTTTAGAAAATTTTATTATATATTAAGCTATCAAGGTATGAAAAAGCCTTCTTCTTTTGTCTTGGCAAAATCCATGGTTTTGTAGGGTGGGATGTGTCTTTCTTAAATGGTGTCTTTATTGCTTTTGTTCAGTGGGATGTCTTCTTCCCTTAAAGGACAAATCGAGTGCAACATTTTGTCTTTATGATCGAGTTAAGTTCGTTTTAAAATAATAATTCCCAAGATATGAGTAAATAATTATGCTCAATTTTAAAGATATAAGCCTTTAAGCATCGGCATTCTCACCTGCAACTAGGAAAGCAGGAAAAAAATACTCTCCTATGCTGAAGAGTTCTCTTACTCGCCCTGAGTATTTGTAACAGCGAGTGTGCATGTCTTCAAGTCAAATGAAGAAACATCGCTCAGGCTGTCATGCTCAAGAAGCTACTTTTTTTTTGCCCAAAAAATGAAACAGGTGAATTTGGAATACACCACTACAGATTGGAACTTTATTTAGAAGATTTGAATGAAGTTAAAAAAATAATAAAATGGTCCAAACTGAATTCATTCAACAGACTGGTAAGTCAATCAGATCAAAATTTAATGGGCAACAATCACGGTCATTGCCGTCTACGTTGTATTATTACTGATTGTCTGTTACTAAGTAGGCGCATTTGAGTTAATTTTCTCATGTGTATTATTGTTAATAAAATATAAAGACATTTCAAAAGTGTTTGTCTAAGAGAAACTCCTGTAATTTTTTTTATTTGATGGTTTCAAGCATTGCATTTTTTTTTAATAGTTACAACTGACTGCTGATAAGAATTTTTTTACAACCAGAAATATAATGATAGTTTGAAACGTGCTTATCGATGTAAAAACTTATTTCTTCCTCATTTAGCTGCATGCAAACTTTTCTGTTTATTTACTGATACTCGAAAGTATTCCTGTTTAAGCTCCTTATAATATGTTTATCACCCTCAATTCATTTTTTTTTCCTTTTTTAGCTGTTTCGAGCATGCACATCAATGATGCCCTCACACTGTCAGTTGTTTTTAGCATCATGCTGGATAAAGATATGACTGGTGCTTAATCTACCAGCAGTCGTAGTTCATTTTGTATAGTAAGCACTGCTGTAGGAATAAGATTTTTTCACTTCAATGAAAGTCCAAAACTTGCTTGTACTGTATAAGTGACTAGATAACGATTGATTATGAAATGTTTAGAGCAAATTCTTGAGTACGGTGTGGGGACGAAATTCACACGGCCCGTTGAACAAAGCAGAGATCTGTATATACACATCTCTGAACAAAGTTAATTCACTGGCGTTTGCTGCCATTATCTTTAGGATTTCCTTAATCAGTACATCTCCATCTGACTGTCGAAGAGAACATTCAGCAACAGCACAATGTGTCCTGGTCACTTTTCTTTTACCGAGGATTGCATCTTTTCTCTTCGACTTCAGCTAGTGCAGATGAAGCTATTTTTTAGAAATACTTCCGTTTCGTCACTTCCTGTTTTCTCAAATCCAGGTGTGCTTAAGAGAAAAATATTAATATAAAATCTTTCATGCCTCTTTGTCATAAAATACCACCGGAATATGTTTTTGTGATACTTTGTGCTCTGTTTCCAGCAATTTTTGCTCAGCAATCGGGTTGGGCTTTAAAGGGTGAGGAGTGCAGTTTTGGTTCTATGCAATGGTAGTCTCTGACACTAACTGTCACTATCAGTCCTACGAGCACTACATTGTAATTTATCTTGTGTTACAGCTTGTCCTATGACTGCTATCAAAGATGTTTTTACCTTTGCAACTCTTGGTTCCGGAGGACGGATTAGCTGACTGACTGATGTCTGGGAAATCAGTCTTGGCTGTCCACTGTGCCGGACTAGTGGCAAAGGCATGGGGACTCTGAATACTCCATCTGTGTCTGGTGTCTGCCAAACACATTACATACTGTACAGCTAGCTCCATTGCAAAAGGGTAATAAGAGATTATCAAGTATATTCACATTTTATCTACAAGCTTACACACAATACGCACAAGCATTCACTCAACACTGAGTATTACATTGCTATTCCACAAGTTGAATAATACAAATTATTAATTATAAGTTCTTAAACTAAGGATCAAAGCGCACACAAAACCAGTCATATAAAGTACAACATTCGAGAGACACATTAAAATAAAAAAAACATTGAGTCAATGAAGGTAGCACCAAAAGAAATGTGTTTCTGAGAGATGATTTAAAAACTGTGATAGAGAATGCTTGCGGTGGAAAAGATGAGAATTCCAAAGTAATGTATCCATCTGGTCCTTGCAGGCTGCTCTAATAAGAAAAGCAAAAGCAGCGGAGCATGGCTCAATTCATTAGACACACTTCCCCCAACACTGGGTCCGCTGGAGAGGTGTTGTTGCGGCCGTATGCTCCTCAAGGAGTAGCAAGGAATAAACTCTTCACCACACACACACACACACATATTCATTTTTAAAAAAGCTTAAGCAGCCATCAGAAAACTTCACGAGTGTATTTCTTCTATTTTCTTCTACTACTACCAGACACACAAAAACCTTTTGTTTTGTGCTATATCACTACAGAATTCAGTAAGCAAGGGCAGACTGCTCCCGACAGGCTTTTGAAGTCTGAATTTACAAATATGACAGACTTGTCTGACTGACACTGCAGAACTGAAAGAAGCCACATTAAACAGAAAACAAATCAAGGTGTAGCTTACCAACTCACGGGTGCTTCCTAACAGATTGGAAGGAGAAAGTCCAACAATGGTTCCGTTGCTGTTGAGTTTGGCAGGCTGCAGTAAATTGCCTGCACCTGGCACTAACCGTTCTATTGCCTCCAGGGTCAAAGGATCTGTTTCTGAAGCCACATCAGATGTTTTCACTCTACGTGAGGTTGAAGTGCGTTCCAGTTGGTGGCCACACAAAGTACACTGTGACATCTTGGCCCCAGTTGCCTGTCGCTGCAGAGGGATGCATCATACAATATCAGAAGCCGCAATGGAGTACAAATGCTTAATTTTATACCGAATTATGCTTTGAGCCCAATGCTAAGTGCAGAAAATAAATGGCTGTTCTAATTTTTGCTTTTCACTCATGAGTTTCGTGAAGGGTGCATTTCATGAACTGGCGATCTGGTGTTTAACACCGAGCCAGCAACTAAGGTTATATCACGGCAAGGCAGCCAGCCCTATAAAGAGAAGCCACATGCAGAGAAAGTATAGCATGCCCGAGATGAGAGCTGAACCAAGGGCAGCCAACCTCCCCCTGTATTGGTGACAGGCGCTAACTGTTGTGCCACCAGACCACCCACTTCATTTCATGAGGCAACATCTTAATATCTGTCTTTCACAAAGCCACAGAACTTGTACAACTGTAAGAGTGACAGTCATAAAGATTTCAGCAAAAGTTTGAGCTCAGATGTACTCTAAACTATTTTCACTGCCAGCAAATGAGCATTACAGTCTTTAGTTTTTGGCTTGATAATAAATTGATAGTAAAAGGGCTAACTCTTCTTAGCTTTCGCCTAATTTCCAGGGCTAGCCTTCTGGAAATAAAGCAAGTTAACTGTACAGTGATCATGAATAATTCACCATGCACTCACTTATGCATCAAAAAAGGAAACTAAAAAGGCTTTAAAGTGGAATCTGTGATGTCAAACAGCAAAGAAAATGAAAATTTACAAAGAATAAATTACTAACTCATCATGACTTTTTGATTTTCTATCCTGACTGACCTGCAAGACCAGACATATTTCAACTTTTTATGTTCTTGGGGTTTTCAAAACCCTGATGAGTTAAATGTTAGACAAACACTTCACACTTACTGTTCTCTGAGACATGTCTCTGTACTCTAGTGTTGCCATGTTCGCCAACCTCCTCAACATGTTGGTCAGCTTGTCCACATCAGACATCACACCCACATCACACGCTCGGAGTGGCATGCCTGCAGAGCTCCTGGGTCGCCACTCGTACTCCAACATGAAATGTCCTTTCTTCTCCAACATCAGCGACAACTGTGCCAACGTCACCAGTCTGGCTGAATGTTGTGTGAATCCTTTCATTGCCGAGTCTGTCAGATGTCGCATGTCTGTCTCACACTCCACATCTCTCCAGCTGCGCTTGTCTTTTGAATGAGGAGAAAGCTCACAAGGTGGCGCTTCCAAACGATGTTTGTTTTCATTGCACACTTCACTGCCAGCTGTGGCAGCATCACCAGCCAAGTCTGAGCTGACGATCTGCTTGGCCTCAGGGAAAACCTCAGCCTTTTGTGGAGAGGAAAACAGAGGGCCATCTGGAAACATGGCATTCTCATCTGTAGAAAACACTGAAGATGGGAGAGGCACCTGCCCTACAGTACGTTCCAGTGAAGGCTTTTGAAACAAGTGACCCTGTATGCTGTTCTTTGCATCGTTACTTTGTTCTCCTGCTACTGCGACCATTTCAACATCAGAAGAGTTGTCACTAGCTTGTTTCCCTTCAT
The DNA here is from genome assembly GCA_004794655.1 of Marisa cornuarietis. Classification (NCBI taxonomy): domain Eukaryota; kingdom Metazoa; phylum Mollusca; class Gastropoda; order Architaenioglossa; family Ampullariidae; genus Marisa; species Marisa cornuarietis. The sequence continues at coordinate 45,367 of SMMW01000540.1, read as the reverse complement.
CACATGTGACGTTTGCATTTTCATTTGTTTTCCTTGTTCTTTTGCCTACAACATTCAGCAAAAAAAAGAATGACCTTTTATCACATTAGTTACGATTCTAACTCACATCAATTTTCATCGATTGCCGTGATATAGCCTTAGATGCTGGCATGGCGTAAGACACAAACAAATTTTCATCGACCATCTGCATTTCTGCAAGTCTCCAGTAAATGGACTCTGACAAGGAAGCTCTCTGAAAATATACCACCATCACTACTCCTCACCACTCATACTTGCACAATATATCTCTTAATGTAGCTCTTTTCACACATGTAAATGACCATGCAGAGCAGCCTCTTTACCTAAAATGTTTTCCCTGTAGCTGGAGTAAGTGATTTGATCGATGCTGGTGGTACGATGTGGGGCGATGGTTATCGGAGTGAGGGTGTAGCTGTGATGTAGAAACACAACCAGTTCTTCCTTCTCCTCCACCTCTGTGCCACTAATACTGCTGCGCTGAGACCCATTAAGGAATGTTCAGCAGCATCTTTAAAATCAACATGCTATCAAATATTTTCTTAAAGCTTTTCATTTGCCAACGCCTTGGAAAGTTCTTTTTAGTTTTTGTTTACCCTTAAAGGGAATTATTAGTTAAACAGCTAACAGTGGACATTTTTCTATGGATGAACCCCGTCTCACTGCACATTTTCAAAGGTAGTTGTGAATAGATGGCTACTTTTATTATTTAAATAATCCCAGCATCCAGTTTTGGACTATTCTCCCCATAAAAGTTTATCACTTCTTTTTACAAAACAAATTATGCAAGCAAGAAAACTCTTTATTATTACCTGTCTTGTGGCATAATCCTTAACATTTCAACGGCTTTAATAATGGAAAGAAAGAAAAGAAAAAAGAAAAGAAAGAAAACTGAGAGGTTTAAGAAAAACGGAAATTACGACAATACAGAGAACTGGGGAAAAAATAAATTAACAAAATAAAATTGCAAATTACTGAAGGATACAAGTCTATCAGCAGGATCTCGCCACTTTTTCTGCAAGTGTTCAGTGATGGATGCCAGACTCCGATTAATTGAAACATGAAAGCGGACACGAGGATTCTGACAAATATTCTGGACTCGAAGCCAAGCTGCCGTAGTTCGAGGCACCATTTCAACTGTTACTTGTTCTGGCAGCTCTACTGCCTCTTCCTTTGATTCTGTTGATAACATTGAAACATTTCAAAGATTCTTTAATAACGATGAATTAAAAACGTTAACATAAAAGTGAAATATATGCATTCTCTTTTTGCAGCTTGCACAATAATTATGTAATATAATCTCATGTACTTAAACTCATTTACATCCAACTGTACTTATATTCTCCCAAGCCATCATAATTAAAAAACTTAACCACCACTAATTTTAAAAAAGCTAAAATTTATCTCTTCGCTATACAGGTAAAAATTACATCTTTGTTAGACAGTTAGCTGACTGCAGAGCTAAGTGAGCACAACCAAACGCTATGTACCTTCAATGTTGTTCAGTTTTTTCAAGGCACTGCACACCGGCGTTCTCAACATTCTTCGTCTGAAAATTAAACCACAGAATCCTATAACTGTAAGCAATCAAACTTGAGACTGAAGTGGACAGCACAAAAATTAAAGGCAACCACAATTTCTGCGAATTTTTTATGCCAACTGATGACAGCGTAATAATCACAGACTTGCATACGTACACACAGCTTCCAAATGTTAGGACACATGTATGCCAATGTTCCGATTAAAAACTACTTACATTCTCTTCTTCTTCTTCCCCACACCAATAGTTTCCTTCACTTTGCTTACTCTACAAAATAACCATGAAACATTAATCATTTATTCGATTTCAAGAAAACATTTTTTCACAAGTAAAACTTAAACAAAAGTACTAGAATACTCAGTGCCAAGACCATGATGATATAACAAGGATGTCTGTACAGCATGGAATTCCACACGTTACTAGGTCATGAATGTGGAACTGACTAGGGAAGGGTGTAAAATAAAAGTGCTCTCTCGCAAAAATAAAAAACAAACAAAAAAACAAATATGCTCACGCATGCACACTCACTCACACTGAGTACATATGGACAGCATAGGACTGCAGCAAGAATAGTGTTAAGTCGTTTTTTTCTTGCCTAAACACACATCCCTTGATGGATAGAACTTTGCCACAACAGCTCTGGCCTTGTGACAACACCTTCCCGTAACCTCTTCTGACTTTTCTGAATCCTGAACTTTCGGATTACATTTCTAACACTCTGATGGTTTCTAGAATTTTTATTTTCACTCTGAAAATATTTGGCAAAAAGTTGTTTTGAGCAAATTTCTTGACTTTGCTACTGACTGGAAACTGTTGTTTGAAATTTACACATTTATTAGAGAAACACGTACCCTCCTGGGGTACCCACTAAGCTGTTTTGCTTTTATTTATGTATTATTTTTATGCTGGGGGAGGAAATGGAAATTTCAAATATGATGATATATTGCAAAAGAACATGTGCTACAAGGAATGACTGAAATGGATGCGAAAAACATGAACCTACATTGTAGCTGAGATAATACAGATCAGAAATTATGTTTAAAAACAGCACCAAATTCAGTCAAAAATGAAATATCTAGTATGAAACTTACAAAGACTGAAAAATAGTAAATGCCATAAGAATTTTTAAAAATCCAAAAATGTTACCGCAAGATCAGAAAAAAATAAGATCTATAAGAAATAGACAAAATGCATGACTTGACATGTCCGGTCAAATATGACGTGATGGTGTATTAACTACGGAGATCCAAGTACAGTGTGATATAATATCAAGTATGATGTAACATGCAATCAAGTAGGGTGTGATACAGTATCAACAGAACAATATTGTGCACCATTTGGCAGCATATGGTATCAATGATACAGAACCACTTAGAGCTAAGCACACACAGATGTGCATGCAAATTCATCTGTACTCATGTCACACATGCAGATTGCGCACTCTTTCTCACTCTTTAACCATTTCTCTTTCAGGAGCAAATAACTTACCCTGAATGGATCAGCTCATTCAAATGAACAGCTGAAGTTTCATTCAAACCTGCAAAAGGCAGTCAGCAAATTTTTTCCACATTCAATGTGCATTGGTGTAAGCTACAATTAGATTTAAAAAAAAAAAGCTTTCAGTTTCATGGTATAAAGTTTAGAACATAAACTGTAGGTGCAGGATTGCTAACAGTAGCTCACAGAAATAAATGTGAGTATACTAGGCATTCATGAAGATGTTGACAATACCCCTTTTCTCTCCCCAGAACAAAAAAAAACTGGTACAGTGTGCCCCTGATACAGTAATTAAATGATGACATTTCTGATGAAATTTATAAGTGACACAACTCAGTTAATTTTTCTTAACCTTCTTGGTACATAAAACAGATTCAGCTGTATTAACTAGTTTCATACCTTTAAAAGCTTTTCGCAGAACCCCATAATTTATGAGTCCATATATCTCCTGTGTTTCTTTCTTAACCTCTGAAAAATCATATTAAAGATTAAACATTAAATGCACAAACTATATAAATATTTAAACATTTGATTTTTTTCCAAAAAAATGTTTTACAGCTTTAGCTCCTAAAAAAGTTTGTTTCTATGTAAAATCTCTGTTATGAACACTTGCTACACCCGACGACACGGCCATGGGTGTTACATGGTTTATATCTGCTAGTCCTTTGTCACACCCCTCCCCCCATTTCCGCTTCTTGCTACTTCCCTGCTCATCTTCCTTTTGCCAAATCACTATACTCTCAGTCCTTGTTACCTGGTTCCTCTGCGTTTTTTTTTTAAATTCACCATTACTATTGTTTATTTTTCTGTAGTTCATACGCTGTTTGCTTGTTCTTCTGTCCTTTGTATGTTGCCCAAATCTCATTCTTGTTCTCAAGTGCTAAGAGCATGCTTTCTAGCAGTGTGAGTAAGCGCTATACAAATTTTGCATTTATTATTATCTGCTTTCTAATTATGCATTTTCTTTTCTAAACTGTTTTTGCTCACTAGCAGTGTCATAAAATTATGATGTTGCCATCTTTATGTCTACCAAAATCATCAAAGGCTGGGAGAAAAGAACACCCAGTAATGAATACAACTAAGTTCTGATCCAGTCTATACTGTAACCAGTATTCTTGGTAAAACATCATATGCAGAATCACAAGATGTCTGCAAATAATGAGATGTGTGATGCAGGAAAACCATGTGGTAAAAAGTATAAAGCTCAACATGACAACAGTCCAGGTAACTACCTGAACAGAGTGTCTATGAGTTTCATATCATTTACATTGATTTATAAGAGAAGATACCTTGACGGTACAGCACCACTGGTGGGCACTCCTCCGACATTCCAGAAAATCTTATAACATTTCTCATGTCATAATGTCAACATGTCATAACATTTCTTAAACGAAGGACACACATTTTCTCATACACATGCAATATTTTGGTAACAAAATAGTTTGCCTGAATTACTTACCATCATCAAAGTGGACAAATTTGGCAATCTTCTGCCATGTCCGGTAGTAAAAGTATCGCACCTGGTCTTTATTCTTCACAATGGAACCATCTATACCACGTTTTTTGCAGCGACTAGCTATCAGATTCTGGACAGCGTCAAAATCTTTGCCATACTGCAAAGCAATAAATCAAGACACATTCGAACTAAAAGGCACGTCTAAAATCATGAATAACCCTTCATCCTCCAAAACAAAACGCATCATTTCCGTTAAACTGATAGTCATAATAGCTTCTTAACTGCACACATGGGATCTTTCCACAAAACAAATTGTAAAACCATTGAGGCACCTTTCAAAAATAACTTGCAACTCCAGAAATCCAGACCACTTATCCTCCCCTGGACAGCATTATATTTCATACTTTTTATTTCTAAATAAAAAAATCTGTAAGATGATCAAAACTATCTGCATACTACAAGCAAAGAGGGATGGAAATGTACCTCAAAAAGACCCTCAAAAAACAAATCTTTCTCGAAATTCCTCCATACTTCCCAAGAACGCCGCTTCTTCTTTTTCTGGCCTCTCACTGGGGTTACTGCCTTTGTTACTTTGCCTGCTGGTTAAACAAAATAAAGCAGACATCATCTGATGCTCTGGTATTTGTCAGTATCTATGATTATGAAATGGCTATATTCACTTCTCAATCTTGCCAACCTCTAAGCATCCACTGATGTGTGTGCAACTGTATAAACATGTGTCTTTCTTACTTGGACTGCCACTGGCTGGCTTTCCTGGTGTGGTGAGTTACAAATTTAAAAAATATCATATAATGTCCTAATTTATTCATCTTTAAGGCTTATTGTTTAATCATTTGTATGCATTTGAGTGTAGTAAAGTATGCCCTCTCCTTCAGCCATTCTACTTTCTTTATGGGGCCAATTTAAAAAAAAGTGACGTCTAGCATGCTTAGAACCTCTCTTTCAGCAAAACATTAACCTCTCAATACTACATTTCCCACACCAAACACTTTTATTTAAGCTTGTATGTTCAGCCACTGGAAATTTACCCGGGAGTAAAACTGAACTTGGTTGGAGACCTCGCAAATTAACTCAAATTCACTACCATTTCTTTCGGATTATAAATTCAATAAAAAAAATGGTTATGTGCTTTATGTTCAGTTTATTTTTAAGGTCTTTAATTAATGTCGGGGTGAAGGAGGAGGGTGGCTCATATTCACAGACATCAGCTTTTTACCCATGGTTAAAAACTGCCAGAACTTGGATAGGGGTAACTTCTGATTCATAAACTGCTAAGTAGGTGAAGCTACCTGACTGACCAGCATAACAGAAATTCCCACCCAAAAGGGTGCCATAGCATATGCATTATTGAGTGAAAGGGTGAAGCAGGAAACCTAGAACTAAAACAAGAAACGTGAAAAAAATACACTAAGTAAGAAGGTGCAGAAAGTTGATTTACTCTGACCAAACAATGCTCATCAAGCAAATATCAGATGACAAAAAATATTAATTTCCATTCAGAAACAAAATGAGCAATGGAAAAAATTGCACACTGATTCCATTATTATTTGTTATGGTATCTGCAAATCTCAATAAAACAATTATATCCCAAATACCCAAATAGTTCTGCACCATTATATTTGTCCAGTTTATTTGCTAAGCCCAGAAAATTTCTGCTGAACTAAGTCAAAATCTCTGTCATATTTATCCTATATGGAAAAAAGTGATCAGAGTGGAGGAATAGGTGGGGGATTCATGCAATATAGGCAAGCCATTGTCCCAGGTAAATCAATGTGTATTGTCTCCATAAAGAATGCAGACTTTGCAGATGGTGCCTTATCCCTGGGACTGTAGTTACAGAGCAGTGGCAAAGATTCCCCAGAGTAGAGTAACGTAAACTATATATGCTGGAACCAGTACATCATGACTACAAGAACAAAGCATTTTTCCTTGATTTCCCCATTTTGCTTCAGGGTAATGACTTATCTTCACTTCATAATTTGGGTATAGATAAATTACCTGATGGTAAAATCATTTTGGTAGGCCTATGCTTAAGTTCATTAAGACAGAGTTTCAGCCACTACCTGTGAGTAACAGATTTACCCAGCTCAGGAAACTGGCAGGGTAAATGTGCTTCATGAATATTACTCTAGGTAAATGTGGGCAGAACTTTGATATAGGGAAGGACGTGACGTCATAGGCTGGTCTATGTTATTTTGTCAGAAGTTTGGGGTTAGAGTTTGGGGTAGGGTTAGGTTTAGGTTTAGTTTATTAGGTTCATTTGGGCAGTTGAGTGGAACGAGCAGACGACAAATGCCGCAAGCCATTTCTGTTATGGCCATTGCCTCCTCCCCCATATCAAAGCTGTACCTAAATGTGTTTTATCACCAAAAGCCCTGGCCCAGTGTCACCTTACTTTGCGAATTTGTCTGTTTAGCTTGAGCAACCAACAATGCTGCACTGAAGATTTTCCCTTTATTTGTCTGCTTTATGACACGTCCACTGGAGGACACTCTCCCATATGTGTCACTTGCTCCTGGAGTCGTTCCGTCAGTGCCGTTGTCGTCGTCAGCAACAAGTGTCGTTGCTGGCGTCGACATTTCTGCTCTTTTATCATGCCTTGGACATCGGCGCTCGGGCTGGGATGGAGGCTTACCCGAACCTGACGATCCTTGTTTTCCCTGTTTTCCATCGCTACAGAAGAATGTGCAACGAATTAGTAAATAAAAAGTATACCGATCATCTAGAAGTCAGCAATGAATGATCACATTTGACAGTCTATTAAACCACTTACCCCTAAGATTTTTTTTTCAATTTTGTATCTCATTAGCTATAGATAGAAATTCAAAATGGCTGCCACAAACATCTTCGAAACAAAGCCATTGAAAGTCTAACTGAAACTGAACTAAACCACAACTGTTTTCATAAGAACATCCCGAGGGAGACTGTAAAGTATCTGTGGCATTTGGTAAAATGACAACAAGCAACGTCAGGCCAGACAGCCCGTCAAACAAACCCGGAGGAACTCAAAACAACATGGCGGTTAATTCGACTACTGTTGTAGATGGAAAGCGATTGAAAAAATACCTGTTTCGGTCAACTTCTTTTCCATCCTGCTCATCCAGCGACAGCTTTCTTCGCTTGTAGAACGGCATGCGCTTAATTCTGTATATTTACTTCCATGGTTAAATACTAATACATAAACATATACCAGGCAGAGATATCACACACCTTCTCACTGATTCTCTGTCCCGCATATCCGCCAACTATGCTGAGACACTCTCCAAATTTTAACACTTATTTCTTGAAAATCACACCCCATTCAAAAGTAAACACTTATTAAATAAAGTCAGTTATTAAAAACCATTTTCATTGTTTGATATCAATTTATGCCATTTTGCCTTTAAGACTAATGAAGAATAGAGAAATACTAGACCGTCAGAAAAAATCATGCAGGTGATTGATAGATATTTTATTACACAATGTGTTTCGATCTGTTTATTTTATTATAAATGCCAGATAATCGTTCACTGTGATCAATATCCACCTTTTACCGCTTTCTGCACCAATTCGATACAAAAGGCGATCGTTCGGTCTTTTTCTTTGTGTTAATTACTGATCTGATCATTTATTGTATAATCGCCCTCGATCGCTGTTGAACAATTTAACTGAAAGTTCTCTTCGATGATGTGCACTTCTACCATAATATTTTTAATGCATAATGCAATGAAACCATTAATTTTTCACACTTTCAAAAAGTACCGTTGTGCACTCTTATAAGCTTGTCACGCGTATATGTAAATTGATCGAGCTGCAACAATTTAAATTATTTTCCTGTTATTATAGAAGTCCCAGTGTTCGCTACCTACCATGTAGTTCCTTATCCATTTAACACGAATCGCTTTATCAGAAACAACTTTAAAATGACACAGACTTGAAATAATGGTCGTTTTGTATACCTGTTAAAAACAGTCTGATCTTAACTTTTCTTGTAAGTGCGCAGTTGCACTGTGATTTCTTACAGAAATTTAAAGAAAATAACCATACAGTGGGTCACTTAACAGAAAGAGTTTTTCAGTAACTAGAGAAATGTCATATCTTTCCGTTTAAGTCGCACGTACATGTTTTCTTTTTCAACTGCAATGTCTTTGCCTACAAGAAAATGTCGAGAGACTTCGTCCAGTGAGGTTTGAGAGGTGGGGTCACCAAGGTGGCGGGAATCCAAGCAGGGAAACCCTTATTTTGATTGGCCAATACATCATGTGATTGGAAATCACCTTATATAATTTAGGAAATACCTTATTACGTTTTAAAGGTCTGTTGAGCGGGGCGAAAATCAATCTGTTAATTTCATTTAGTCAAAGAAGGCTAGAACTAGTTACAAATGACTTAATACTAGACATCCTTTAAAAATAATTGCTTGGGCTTGAACAGCATGGGGAGACATTCATCCTAAGTTCTATTAACTAAATATGGAGGTTAAAATGCACCATTTCGGTAAACAAAAAAATTAACAAATATCAAAATAACTCAGACTAAGCGTTCCTCTTCATATTTACTGTTTATTTCCCCAGACACTTTTCAGATTTGTTTGTACCCTAAGTTCTTCCGGTGTCTGCGATGACATCATTGATTCTTTTTGCAGAGAGAGAAGAAACTGTGCACTCGTTGGTTCAGTTGGGTTTTCGCAAGGGAAGAAGCGCGAAGATGACCACCACTAATACATTTAGTGGACTAAACGAGGATGCTAAACCAACTTCTAGGTATTTAAAAAAAAAAAAATTTTGCATATGTTGAAAGATTGTATTTTGCTTCAGCTTCATTGTAATTTCATTGTAGCGGATCACTGTGGCGTCGCCATAGGTCGAGCCGTTTCGTACAAGCAAAGCACGAAACATGAATAATTTAAAAAGTCCCGTGCCTTCGCGTTTAAGGGTCTAGCGAAGCAGATTTGCACATTGAAATATTTAGACAATATTTTGGATTAGCTTAATGATGAAATAACTGTTTCTGCAAGACCATTATAATCAAATTATTATTAATTCTTATTTAGTGCCGGTGGTCAATCTGGTCAGCCTTCATCGGGTCTAACTCGCTAAACCTAATAGGAAACTGTCTTTGAGATGCTCGATTCATTAACAGAAAGTGAGAAAAAAGTTTCAGTAAAATATTTTAGTTGATCACTTAAGTATCGGAGTAATAATCACTCATCGAAGGCCTACAGAAAACAAGACCAAAATTTTTAATTGATTTCTCTTTTTTCTGCAACACACACGTGACTGAGCAGTATTTGGTTATTTTCATGGAATTTCGTCTCGGTTAAAGTAGTAGGCAGAATACAAAGCATTTAATGTACACCAATCTCATTTCTGTTCTAGTGTCCTTGACAGTGGGCTATATGACAGAGATAGCAAGAAAATAGTTTTATAGTGACAGATCTTAAGTGTTTTTGAGATTGATAAATAGAAAAAGCATTGGATGTGAATGTTTCAGTACTATGAGAATAACAGCATAGAATAAAACAGTAAGATCAAAATGCAGTGGCTGGCAATCTGGTGGTGATCTTTGAATAGCATGCCTGATGTGTGCCCTAAAATCTGTATCATAGTCATTGACTATTCTCCGTTAACTAGTTTACATGATTGTCATTATATAATCCTTTTTTAAAGACAAATGATTGCACACACACTAACTATAAGCATTTTTTGTGGCTTTTTCTGGGAAGCCCTAATTAAATACCCATGCATATATTTTAAGCTGAAACAATCCATAGCTTCTGTTGTTATGCTTGTACATTTTATTGTCCTTTCTACAAAAGTAGCCCTTACAAGTCTGAAAATACAATTTGTTTCCTGTGTTACTTGTAGGGTTTTGAAGCCACCAGGGGGAGGATCTAGCAACATTTTTGGGGCCGAAGCTTCAGCCTCTGCAGCAAAGCCCAAAGCAGGAACCAAAAAGCCCACTGATTCTGGAGTCTTTGGAAAAACTGACACAGCCCATGGCTCAGATCGGGACAACAGTGCAGGCAGGAACAGGACAGCAAGAGATGGTGATGATTCTTTCAACCGTTTATTTGGGGATCCCGGTTCTTCCCCTGCTTTCAGCCCAAAGTGCACAAGTGCCAGCCAGCGGGTTGACACTTACTCTAATCTTTTTGGAGGCGCTGACTCACAGAGCACAGAGCAGCAGCGCAAAGGTGGTGATACTCACTTCAATATCTTTGGAGATGATATCTCTGCACAGGGTGAAGGCTTCCTTTGCACTACACCTGGCCATTCTAGTGGTAGATACTCTGGCAGAGGACAGGGTATGGGCTAGTTAATCTCTCAAAGTTTTAATTTTCTTGCAAATTTCACATCCTCATATTTTTCATTTTTAAAAAAAGAGACTTTCAAGCACTGTCAGATAAATAATCATCACATCATGCTAACATCACTTTATTGAGAACTGAAATCTCATATGGCCAGACCAGTTTTAAAAGTAAAATGCTTGAGGGAAAAATGAATGCATCTTAAAAAAGGAAGCAACCAAGAAGTGTTTAAAAAAAGACTAGCTCTTTTAAACCATTAATAAAGAGATGGGAAAGTCTGGGTTTGGCTGGTGAGTCTGCCAGAATTGTCTTACGAGTTCGGCTTTTTCTGTTACTGAGATAGGAGATGTATCAATGTAGTTTTTATGTGCAGGCTTTACACATTTCCCCCTATCTGCATAAATGATCATCAGCTGGATTACTATTGCCATCATGCATGATTTAAAAAAAAATCCTCAAAGCAAATTAGCTCTGTCCACAAAGATTTTTCAAACAAGAAAACAAAAGAGGGATTTTTAGAAAAAAGAAATGGTATCTGCTGTTGTGACTGAAGTTTAGTCCCTAGAGTGAAAAAATGCTGGCTCTGCATATAAGGAAGTGGCTCTGTGCTGTCACATGATAAGCGTAAAAGTCGAGGAATCGAAGGTATTTCATTTTTGTCGCATCATTTGATGCCATCCGACCGCTGGGCTGTTGCACTGCATGGTGCCGTCTATATTCTATCCAGTCTTACTGTAGCAACACAAATGCATGAGTGCACTATTTTCTTTGCATCAGGCTGTCTCCCTTTTTATATAGTTTCATATGTTAGCTGGCTTTTTTTGTGGCCTTTTTCTTTTAATAGAAAAATCCTAGTTATACTGTCAGTCCCTTCTCCCTCCTTCCCCGTACTAACATTCTTGCTCAGCATCATCCTTATGTAACCTGGATGCTTTTATGCACGCAATTCATTCTAATCTGCATTTTGCTTTGGTTTTCAGCTTTACCATGCATGGCTTGACTGTACATCACTTAATTTTGTAATTTGCAGTGAATTAAGAAACGTGCATTATAGCATTGTAAGTGTTTTATGAAATATTCAAGGAATGCTTCAAAAGTACTACAGCTACTGGCAACATTGATGAGAAGAGAATGCAGATTATATGCTTTCTGTGGCTCTTACCAAGAAATAAATATGTTCACTGTCATGTATACCATTTGAACATATGAAACTAGATTCTGTTCTCTATGCAGCATGATTTATGTATGTGCAAGCTGTAGTTTATTATGTGATCTTTAGTAATAATTTTTAAGAAGTTAGAACAAAAAGTTATTTTATGCATTGCCATTCATGTCATAAATTTTTCAACATTTGCAATGCATGTTTGAGCTATTTCAGATGTGTTCAGAACTGCTTGTTAGAAATGCATTGATATGTTCACTCAGTTTATTTGTGTTATTGGTTATCTATGACTAGATATTAGACTTTGAAATATAGAAGTTCAAACTGTATTGATGAAATTCTTAAGTATGTTTCACAATTAAGCTATATAAATTTAATATAATTTAAGGCAGTTGAAAAATATTAGAAGCATAACATACCAATGCATTTCATGTAGTATTGGTAATGTATTCAGTTTATTGACTTAATGCTAGGTCTCAAAATTTGTTGCTTTAATAATGCTTTCTGCTTCTTTATTGAGTTTTATGTAATACTTGTGAGTTGTGAACAATTGATTTTAACCACAATGTGTAGATGCTTGTCTGTCCTCAGGCTCATACAACCCCATAACTGGTGCAGACTATAAAGACCTTGTGCCAACCCATCATGCGTTGAATGTGAAGGTAAGTTCTAAACATGGAATTTAACTTAGATTGTATCTAGATCCAAGTATGAATTTTGGTATCTTCTTTTAGTAGCAGTTGGAGGCAGGCTTGATGAATTCTTTTGTTTAGTATATTACTCATTGTCTGATAATCAGAGGTAAGCTTTAGAACTTCAAAGTGCTAGTTGTTTTTTATTTTTTTGATAACTTACAAAACATTTTCAAGAGTTTGTTTTCATTTTTGAGTGAATAAATTTCAACATAACATAAATTCTGGGAAACCCTAGGGCACAATGTCTATGTGTGGTTGTGTCCTTCCCCAAACCCAGATACAGTAAAGATTATGGAGCTGGCAAATTGTGGCTGACTCTTGCCGTGCAGGTCACAGCTGGAGTATCCACACAGTGCAAACATACAACTCATGTTGTCATATTATATGTATGGTAATGTGCATATAGGAAAAGTATGTGAATGTTAAAAACAATTTTTCAAGTGTAAAAAAATGATTTTCTTAAATCTTGAATTTTCAACAACAAAAAAGCCATGTAATCAATAACCATATTTATTCAAACTCTTTTTTTAAACTAAAAAAGTCATAAAATCCTGGGTCATGTGTGTGCGGTTAGACTGCAGGGGAGAATTGATATGGATTCCACCAGAAGATGTCACCTCAATTGCAAATATTCCGTAAAAGGGGATCATATGCTCTGACAAAGTGTAGTTTTATGTGTAGGCATTCAGTTGCTGTAACATTACTGCTGTTTTATTTGGAATAACCAAAATTGTAAAATGAAATATTCAGTGTATGCATGTGTAAAATATGGTTACTGTCTTTTATACTGGTTCACTTGGATTGCTGACTGGCCCTTAGCAGTGTACAATGCACACTGTAGAAACTGTTTCTTGTTTCTGCCATAAGGTTTTTCAGATTTATGCAGCAGGTCCAGGATCTTATTACTAGCTTTTTTTGTGTCTTCCCAGGAGCCACCAAAGCCGCAAAAGGAACAACCACCTCTGCCATATTCAGATGGTGAGTTTCAGGTCAAGGAGGGAAAGGCCCAGAACGTGCACACATCCTCTCGTGTCACCAACCCACCTGGTGGCAAAACCCATAAGCTATGGTAGACCTACTGCTTGAAAGGGGCTAAGTTGCTGAACACATCTTAAATCGGGGTGTGTAAAACCTCATGAAGATTGTCTTCTGTTGGCTGTTTGAATCCACCTCTGCCACAGATGTCATTGAGTTCTGGTGCAAATGTTGGGATCTCTAACTTTTCTAACTTTTTTGGAGATCTGAGAGAAAGGTATTCTGTGATAGCATAGAGGACCCAATTGTAAGAAACAAAAGCAGCTTCACTGTGGCATCATGGAAGACTAACAAGCAGCGAAACAAAAGTCATTTTGATAAAAGTTCCTTCCTTTTATTCTCATCCCACACACCCTTTATTAGCCTTGTAACATCAGTTTGAAAAATGCACAAGACAGAAAGAATCAGCAGCAGTAATTCCTTTTTCTGCATAATGAATTGATAAAGCAGATATTTTGTGAAACCATGTTTAGCACTGATATCCTTTTCCTTCATTTCCACCATTGTGTGTAAGGACAACAAAAACAAGAGAAAAAATTCAGAACACTGATCTGACCTGACCACTGGTACTAAGACATTCACTTGAAGAAAAAATAAATTTCTTTCATCCAAGAGAAGTGTTGGTAATGCACATTGCTGAAAATTATTTTGTGTGGTTTTTGTCCTGCATGCATTTTAGATAAACTGTTGTTACTGTATTGTGTCCATCACCAAATAACAAAACTGATTGGTGTTCTGAAAGGCTTGTGCTGCATATGTAATCATAATGCACTTAAAATTGTCACACTGTAAGCGTGTGCACTCAAGTCACTTGACATTGGGTAGTGCATGACAGTTTATAAAAGGGTTAATACCAATGCCTGATGCGTTACTGATATTTAGCATTCCTGTGTGCAGCAAAGCCAGTGTTGGCTATGTTTAATAGGTATCAAGCATGTTTTAAGCACTAATTACAATTTAGCGATGTATGACAAAAGGTCATAGCTAGTAAAGAAAAAAGATGCTTCATGTTCAGGCTACAAGGAAGGGGACAAATGTGTTTTTGTTGCCAATCCATGTTGTTGCATGTTTGTGTTGCTAGCATAAACATCTGTAGCTTGTGTTTACTATAGTTTCTTTTATTTAAAGCCTAATTCCGGACTTGATATTGTGTACAAAGTAACATCTGTTCATTTGCGCATGTATTTTTGTATCATTTTGCAGTGCCATTGGAATGACTATTCACTTTAGGGGTCTGACTTCTCCGTTGAATTGTAAAGATTAGGAAAGGCTTCTATGTCTAACATTTATTTTTTTACTTGTGTGATTTTTATATGTAAAATATTTGGTAAAGCTTTTCTTCTAAGAGGTTTTTTTTTGTGGACTTGTCCATTGAAGAACACTCACATGTCTGGTATAAAAATCTTCATTTTTTAAAGCAACATATCCTGCTGGAAATCCTGTACTATCTGGAAGTTCTCTGTAACAGTTTATTGTACAATTTTACACTTAAATGTCTTTGCCGATTTCAACCTGCTTGTAATCTTTTCAGATACCATGCATTTTCTTAAAATCTCACTTTTTTCGTCTCTAAAATCAAAGCAGCTTGTATAAGGGTTTTTTTGTTTTTGTGTTTTTGTTTTTTTGTTTTTTTGCAATAAGCGTATACTACAGTTTTTTTTAATGGTGTATAAAGTTAAAAACAATAAACAGCTTGTGCAAGCTTTTTTTGAAATTTGTATTTTGTGACTTGATAAACGTGATTTTCCTCAGATGCTTAAAATTGATGAAACAAAAATGATAGTCTGCCAACATGACTAACTAGATCATTGGCATTATTTCAGCAGCAGCAGTTAACATCAAAATTGTTAAATACAATGCTGGAACATTTTCTCTCACTCTTATATCGGTGGTCATTAAAAGCACCTTTTGAGAGAAAAAGGAGATGATGAAAAGATTGAAGATGCAGTTAATTTCTGAATGTTTTCACGCTTCTCATGAGCAGTGATAAAATTAACCCAATTTATCCTTCCTGCAGAGAAAGTTTATCGGATGCTGTGATAACATATATCGTGTCTCACTGGCATTACATAAAAGAATTTAAACATTTGACTTGGTTAGTAACTAGTTCTGAATGAAGCAAAACAACTGTCAATCTGTTGCAATCAATGTAATCACACTCAGGTGTCATGTTCATCACTTCATTTTGTCTATATGTTATATTCATTTATAAAAAATATTTGGACTGCATTGTGCTCCCTATTTACTTTTAAAATAACCATACTCACAAGAGCAACACGTTAACATCAGTATTTTACTCAGGGCACGGTTTTTTTTCATAAGAAATTGTGGAGTTATATTTTTCTGGGTGTCTTGGACATTTGTCACTCTCTTTTAATGTACACTAAAGGCACCGCCATAAGTTGTGTTCATTAACTACATATATGCCAATATATTCACAATATATGCCCAATTGGGTGCTGATGAGATAATATTGTTGAAATCCTTTCAACATTTGTAGTAGTGTGGGTCAAGCAGATTGACATGGAGAATTTCCAGAGCCCATATTTATTATCAATGTCTGTCAAAATCATATTGTCACAAAAAATGTATCAGATTGATCATAAAGCTCCAAAGAATGAGCTACTTTAATTGGGATTTAAAAACCCGTATCAGTTTCATATTAATCAAAACATGGAAATATCAAACCCAGTATTAAAAGTAATATGCTAAGTTTGAAAATAAAAGGTTTCTTTCAAGTGTTATCGACAGTAAAAATCTTGTGATAGGTTTATCAAGGGAAAATGTTTAAACAGTTCTGTTGACAAAGATTGATAGATGAGCTGCCTCTACTGCCATCAGATTTGTTCCCATGAGGGTTTGCACATGGATCCTGCTTTATTATTATTACACACTTTTATTTAACTATGTACTTCCCACCGTCCTTATAGTCTGGATTTTTCACCTGGTACTCATTTCCGGTAACAATGCAATATTAAATCATTTTCAGCAGTTCACAAGCAAATTTTTTTTTTTTTTTTACTTTTTTGTAGGAGAACGTGTAGGCTGAATTAGGGGAGACAACTATAGTTTGAGTCCTAGAGCAGCAGTTACCTAAGCACTAAGAATGAAATGGAAGAGGAGGAAAATAGAAGAAGAGAAAGAAAGTTTTCTCCCCTGTTAATCTTTAGAAAATATTACTAATTTGTATATAGTTCATATTAAATTAAAGAAGATAAATTCACAAAGTAAAACCAAAAAATTCAAAAAAGTTTAGAATGAATAAAAATATTTTAATGCATTTATTTGAAATGTACTAAAAAAAATTTTCCTTAGGTCTCATGATTTTCTTTGTTAAACATCAGTCATCTGGCTTTAAAATCACATCTAAATTTCATGTTTATGTTTACGTCTCTATCTACGTTTTCCTTGGTGTTTTTTTTTATTAGTCTTCTTAAAGACAAAAAGATAAATGTACTCAAAGGGGGATAGTCATTTCACCCCAACACTATATCGCCCCAGCTGTGGCACCTCCCCCTACCCACCTTGCTTGAGTCGAATTGGCCCACCCATGACCATATCGTCCCAAGGAAGACCACGTCATCCTAACACTGAAACCCAATCGTCACAATATTGTAGCTTGGGAAATAAAAATGAATGTGAATCACGATTGTGGGACTATTTGACGGTGTGATGCTATGTTACTGCTGGTGGTGGTGCCAACAGCAGACACTTCTCTTGCAGAATTCTTTACAAAAATATAATTATCACTCTTAATCCAACCCAATTGACAAGTTTATTGGTTAAGCACACAAACATATTGCATTCATTAAGTTGGTATGCATAAACTGCAGCAGTTTTCCCATCCTTTACAAAAATCCCTGGTAGTTTGAGAAAGAAAAAGCAAAAAACACAAAAAGATGAGCAAACTGCCATGTGGAGAAGACTTGTCAAGGTCAGGAAAAGTGGAGGTCCTGAAAAGGACCATTAGTAGGAAGGGTGGGGCTGGGATGATTTGACAAGTAGCACGCTGCGTCACAGCAGCAGCTTACTTCCCACCGCTTGGAGGCTTCTGAGTTTTCTTGGGGAAGACGACGGCCTGAATGTTGGGCAGCACACCACCTTGAGCGATGGTGATGCCAGAGAGAAGCTTGTTCAACTCTTCATTGTTTAAGGATGGCCAGCTGCAGGTGACAAGGAATGTTCTCATCTTGTTGCGAGCGGCGTTGCCAGCCACTCCGTCCCTTTCTTTGCTTAGGGTTCATCTGGTACTGCCCTGTATGTAACAGTTTATGTTTACACCTACAAACTCTCGTAGCTCAGTGGCTTATTTTGCTGGGTTTTGGTTTTACAACCTGTAATCAATTTTTGTCTGACCACAGGTCATACTTCTTCTATCTCTCCTGAAACGGTACTGGAAATGGGAGGCTTGAAAATGTGGATGAAGTGTGACTTTCTTCTTCGTCAATAACAACTGAGGCTGTTTTTCCCCCAAAGTATTGCTTTTATTACAGAACACAGTATGGGCGTACGTATAGACCTGTTGCCCTGCAAATCAAACAAACAGAAACTTATAGCACGAAGTTCCCGAAGTACATACAGTACACATTCAAAATCTTGAGCCTTTCCAGACGAATTTTATGCCTCAGCTGAACCCCCCCACCCCATAACCTGGTTAAAATGCTTCTCAACAAAATGAGCTGCGCTACTGTGCTCTGCAGTATTATTCTACACAATGTCTTCTATAATGCATGTACCTCAAATTTATACGTTAAACAACTTTTACCCCTCTTGCACGTGGTGTAACATACTAACCTACTTTTGCACATACTAAATGTAAGACATACGAAAATACAATACCCTCTTAGAGTAGGGTCTTAAGTATTAAAAGGCAGGATCCTTATAGAAATGGAAGAGGTGTCGATGATGCTAAGCTGTTTATACTAAATACGCTGTACAAACATCTGGAGAAACCTAAAGCTCATGCCAGGCTTCTCTTTGCCAATTTTTCTTTTGCTTTTAACACCGTGCAACCTCACTTGTTAGCGGAGAATCTAATCTCAGACTTCCATCTCCCCCACCAAATAATTCTCTGGATTCTGAACTTTTCAACAAACAGACAGCAAAGAGTTTCTGTTAACGGTCTTCTCTCAGATCCTGTTGTCATCTGTACAGGTTCCCCTCAAGGCTGCTGCTTGTCTTCACTACTGTTCATACAGTGCCAGGTAATGGTGGTTGGTCTCATCATGCAGTGAAAGAAGCAACTGCATCGAAGACGGAGATGACTTTCTCTTGACGCTGAGCAACATCAGTACTTAGTGCACTCCAGCGATTTATGATGCAAGATACGAGCTAAACAAAAGATGGGAAATCTCCCAGTATGCTTTTACCAACTCTGCCGAGGAAATATTCATTCCTGAGAACAATATTTTAACTTACATTGCTGGTTACATCCCCAAAAAGGGCCAAAGGAAATTGTGTGCAGAATGTAAAGAAATTATTATGGGGAAACTAAGAAGGAGCTGTACGGGAGACTCGAGTCTGATCAGTTGTCAATTAAGCAGGTACCTCATGCTAACTATGGGCTAGTAGTCCCAACATCTCAGCTGGTGACGTTTGTGGAGAAACTTATGTTCAGAAAATCTGAACAGCTCTTCTACATGGACCGAGAGAGACCTCGATTTCAGGAATGTTTCGAACAGAAATCGAGTTTGCTCATGTGTCCGTCCCTCCAGCAAATGCAAACCAGGCAGTCTTGTTACTCAATTGTTTTAAATATACAGCTGCACTTTGCACTGAAAGAAAAAAATAGAAAGCCTCCGCAAGGAAAAAAAAAATGTTAAAACTGCAACATCTGTAAATACACGTGTACATATTTTTTATTTTTGCAAAGGCACTGGGTGTAAAGAGGTTTTAGATATGTAACAACTATATTGCCTTTGTGTGAAAAAAAATCTGTCCAATTAGAGTTACTTGCAAACCTATGCTAATGTAGACTTGAAACGCAAAACCAATCGCCACCGCAACTCATTCATTCCATGTGTCATTCACCTGATCAATTCTACTGGCCGTGAACTTGTATTAGCCTGAGGTGACCTAAGGTCACCAATATATCCACTATATCTACTGTTCCTGGGAATGTGTGCGTGTGCACGCATGCGTGAGAGAGAACAAAATTATTTCAACATGTATAAACTATCTCCTTTTATATCATGTATATGTATTATCTTCTTAATTTATATCATGTATATGACATGTATGTATTATCTCTTTACATCATGTATGTATTACTGCTAGTAAGAGCACTATGTGGAATTGCCCTTGTGGATAAATAAGTGGTATTGTATTGTATCCTTTCCCGCCTAAAATTAATTGCTATCACGAGGTTACACCAGCCCTTGACTACAGTTCACAGATACAACTTTTAGGTGTAATCTCGGAAAAAACAAACTGGACCCCATAGACAAATTATAACTAAAGCTGCAAAATAAGGAATAAACCTAATGAGAGAAGTTAGAGGAAATAACTGGGAAACAAATCCTTAATCTCTTCTTAACCTCTGTCAGGCCCATGTTATGTCTAAACTATTATATGCAGCACCACTTCTAGTCCACATTAGGTCAAACCAAATAGCTAAACTTCAGTCAGTACCGGCCAGGGCACTAAAAGAAGTTCTGGGAGTACTTTCGTACACATTAAACCTAGCAGTACTGGCGGAAACAGGTCAGAAACCTATAGAATTAATCACCAAAGAAAGGAGAGCTAACTACTACTACAAGATGCAGTGTCTGACCATCCAGTCCGACAAATTTATGTACAAGCTCCACCCCACAACCCACGATACAACTACATCCAACATATAGAAAACATAAAAGGTGCAGAAATCAACATAACAGCGGAGCCCTTACCCACCGAACAACATGCAAACACCAACAACAATACCTATTAATATCAGACTCTTTGGCAGCACTACAGGCGCTAAAAAAAAGTCCTCAAACAGAACAGACATAGTATATGAAAAACTGTCTATCGTAAATAAGGTCAACCAGGATATTGGAGACATTAAGTTTCTTTGGTTTCCGTTCCATATAGGAATAAAAGGAAATGAAGAAGCAGATAAACTAGCTAGACTGGCAGTGAAACAAAAAATATTTGAAAACTTTATTATATATGTCGCATCGCCAAGTGTGAGATTGAAAAACTGTTGTAAAATCAGTCATCTCAAAACAGGGCTACACACTGTGCACGTCGTATTGACGCCACGTCGGGTTGTTTCCCTTGCTTACGGTGGGAAAAGATAAGTATTGTTTCAAAATTACGATGTTTATCACCGTTTTCTTAGTGAACCTTCGTAGAAATACGGTAAAACGTTGAAGATAACAACTACAGTCAGAATATCAAGTGAGTCCTTAAACAGATAGCGCCATTCTAACTTAAAAAACACTTAAACGCCATGCTATGTTGCCTAACCCGAATGCTAGATGCTATTGTCGTCCAGTCTAAATAACTTGCTAGTCGCTATTTGGTCTTGAGGTCCAGGTCGCCATATTCGACGGCTTCCAGGCGCAGTTGGGTGGTGGACATGTAAGCGACCTCTCTATTTTTTTTCCGTGCAAATATTAACACTAACCAGTAAAATGTAACAAATAATCGAACAGTTGAAATTTACCGACAGTATTTTTCTTTTTCTTTCCCCACTTTCTTTTTTTTCCCTACTCTGTTCCATGTAGGTTCTTTTAAATCGCTTATCTTCGTATTGTCTGATTGCCTATCCTACCCCGGTTTGCTAACATTCTTTTTATTTTTATTTATTTTTCTCATTTTTCATGCTAACATAATTAACTCAAACTGTTTTTTATTATTATTTTTATCTGTTAGAACTAACATCGCTCTTTTCAAATAGCGTAGGCCAGTATACTGGTTCTCAAAGCGTGCAGGCATAAGTCAGGTGGTCCGCGGCTGACTGTCATATGTTAGGAAAGTGATGTTTAAATCGCCAGATAGGCTTGTAGAAAACTTCACTTTTGTGTGCGACCCACAACCGTCTGGTGGTCAAGTTACCACCGAAGCTGATAATGGCCTGAAAGGATGGTAAAGGCGGGCGGCTATGAATCTTGACCAGTGACGATGACACGCCTGCCTGCACAGGACGGCTCCGTTGAAGATTTTTAGTATGTGCCAGCTTCCTTGAATTGGTCAAACACGAAAGAGGACAAGGCAGGCAAAGACCACTCCGCTTCAGTAAGAAAGGTTGTACACTGTCACGGATCACCCACTGACATGCGCATTCGTTCTAAACAACACGAGATCGCTTCAGTTGGACGTCCCTTTCCGGACACACTTATTATACCACACAAAAGTCAAGATTATCAAAATTACAAATGTCTTTGCCACTAGGCAATCTCCAAATCAATTGCAAATAAACAATCTACTATTGTTAGAAGAATAACAGGTACAACAATGCTATCAATAATACTAAAGACTTTCAAATTGCAAAAAAATCTCTCGACCGCACACAGGCTATAGTCGTCGGCAGTCTCTAAAACTGCATATGTCCACATTAGGTACAGTTCACCCACCCCACACACACACACACACACACACCCCACACACACACACACACACCCCCCACACACACACACACACACCCCACACACACACACACCCACCCCACACACACACACACCCACCCCACACACACACACACTTCTACACACACACACACACTACACACACACACACCTACCCTTCACACACACACACACCTACCCTACACACACACACACACACACACTCCACCACATAATAACACACACCACATTTCACACACACCACACCCACACACCCACACACACCTACCCCACACACACACACACACACACCCCACACACACACACATTCCACACCCCACACACACACACACCTACCTACTACACACACACACACACACACTACCCACCACACACCACACACACACACCCACACTCCAATAACACACACACACACACCCACCCCACACACACACTTCCTAATTCCCACACACACACACACACACACCACACACCCACCTTCTACCACACACACACACTCTACACACACACACACTAACACATACTACACACACACACACACACACCCACACACACACAACACCACTACCACACACACACCCACCTAATAATACAATTACACCCACACACCCTACATACCCACCCACACCCCCTTCACCCCACACACACACTACCCCACACACACACCCACACACACCCACCACACACACACCTAACCCAATACACATACTCCACTCCACCACACACACACACTTCTACACACACACACCTACACACACACACCCCACACCCACACACTTCCACCCACACACACACTCCCCACACACACACACACTTCCTACACACACACACACCCCCCCACACACACACACACACACACCCACCCACACATACACACACACACACACACACCACACACACACACACACACCCTAATAATACACACACACACAATAATACCCCACACACACACACACACACACACACACACCCCCACACACAACACTCACCTACACACACACCCCACACACACACACACACCTCCCACACACACACACACACACACACACACCACACACACACACACCACCCATTACAATCACACACTCCCCCACACACCCCACACACTCCACCCCCACACACACACACTCCACCCCACTCACACTACCCACTCCTACACACCACACCTACACAATCCTACACACCCTACACATACACACCCACCACCAATCTCTACACACACACCCTCACACACACACACACACACCACTCCACCACACACACACACACACACACACACCCACACCCACTCTCTACACACACACACACCCACTTACCCACACACACACACACTCCACCCCCACACACACACACTCCACCCACACACACCACACCCACCCACCACACACACACACACTACACACACACTACACACACCCACATACACACCACACTCCACCCACACACACACACACACACACCCACCCCCTACACTACACACACACACCACACACCCACACATCTCACACACCCACCCACCCACCCAATAATATCTCCCACACACACACTCCACACCCCTTAACAACACCCACCCACCCCATACACAACACACCTCCACCACTCACACACACACTCCACCACTACACACACACACACACACACCCACCCACCCCACACACACCCACCCACCCCACACACACCCACCCACCCACCCCATACACACCCACCCACACACACACACCCACCCACCACCACACACACACACACCCCCACCCCACACACACCCCCACCCCCACCCCACACACCCCCACACACCCTAAACCCCACACACAATAATCCCCACACCCCAACCCCACACACACACCCCACACACCCTAACCCCACACACACCCCACACACCCCAACCCCACACACACACCCCACACACCCCAACCCCACACACCCCAACCCCACACACACACCCCACACACCCCAACCCCAACCCCACACCCCACACACCCCAACCCCACACACACACCCCAACCCCACACACACACCCCACACACCCCAACCCCACACACACCCCACACACACACACCACACGGCTTTAAAAGTTTTCAGTCTGCACACAAGTCCTCAGCAGTCTCTAAACTGCTTACATATAAGTCCTCAACATAACAGTCCTCACACAGACAAATCTACTGTAATTACTGAAGCCTCTCAATCAACAGTTTTACCTCTACCCCCGGTAGAAGGTGGAGAAAAGTCAACGAGGTGACGGAATCTCCCTCTAACTGGAAAATATGTTAAAGAAAGTCTTATACTTTGTGTACGCCGTGTCTCTTGGAAGTTCGGCGTCCCCGATAGCTCACGTTTGCCCTGCGTCAGAGGTCCCCCGGACGTAACGGTGCATGCACGATGGACGTGGCTATCTTCGGCTCGCTGCCCCGGGTTAAAGAATACCGCGACAGCCCTCCCCTCAGTCGGTGGGTTATCGTCGTTGACACTGGTGTTGGTGGAGCACAGTAGCTCGACACTCTGGAACGCTGATGTGACTCGTACCGCCTTTCTCCCCAGCTCCGGTTGTCCTGACTGGTTCTGACAACCTTCCGTCAGCTTGGCGCTTGTTCTCCGCTCACAGCAGCAGAATGGCGTAGAGTCTTCAGCTCTCTTCTCAATAACCCATCCGGTGACAGCAATAGTAGCAGCCTGGCTTTAGCAAAGGTGCGACAACTCAAAAAGTAGCATCAGCAGCAGCCCACTGACCACTTGCGGTCGGGATTAAATACCCACCTCTGTCCACCTGGACAAAAGGTGAGCTCACCCCGGACCGCACGAAAAATACGAGATTTATGTGAACTCCTAACTTCCCCTGATCTCTATGCGGCAGCGACTAGAATCAAAACACCCTGTTTACCTGGACAAAGGGTGAGCTCCGCACGGCAAATACGAAAACTTCATTTTCACAAGATTCCTGTGTGTGTCAGTGACAAGTTAAAAAAAGACCCTGTGTGTTAAACTACGACTTTTACTGTATTACTGTCCAACCCCCCCCCCCTTTTACGCTACATACATTTTCGTATCTGCGTGCTGGCGAGAAGAAAAAAAAGGCTGGCCGCCTTTCCGTGATGCAGCGTTATTAGTTGCTGGCTGGACGTTAAACACAAACCCCCACCTCGTCTTACTGAGCATAACAAAGTTTCTTATGTGACATTGTTATGCTCACGCCTGTGTTATGCTCATTAAGACGAGGTGGTGTGAGAGGGGTTGGTGTTTTACGCCGAGCCAGCAACTAACCCTGCAACATGGAAAAGCCAGCCTTGTAAACAGATTTCACGTGCTGAGAGAAAGGACAGCATCACATTAGAAACTTAAGTTTAACCGCTCTGCTTGAGAAAAATGTATTAAATGGTTTGATAAGTGTTTTAACTCAGAACAACTATTAAATGTTTCAAAAAAGGCTTTAAAAGGTTTTTAAAAGGTCGACAAAAAGTTTTAATGCAAATATTAATAAAGCATTACTTTGATGGGCAAATTTTCCAAATTTTCTGCAGCAGGGGGTGTAGCATCTCTGCTGCGGCTGTTGGATCCGCCTTGAATGCCTCTGCAGGAATGCCATATGGGCCTGCCGCCTTACCAGTTTTCAGAGACTTGATGGCTTTGATGATTTCTGCCTTGGTTGGTGGGTTGGTGTTCACCTGGAGTTGCTCGGTGGCTGGGGCAATGTCCAAAATTGTTGCTGGTGGTGGCCGGTTCAGTATTTCTTTAAAATGTTCTGCCCAGCGAGATCTTTGTTCTGCATCCCCAGTAATGACGTTGCCATTTTTATTTTTTACTGGCCTGCATGCATTGATGTTTTTCCGTCCTGACAGAGTTCTTGTAATTTCGTATAGTCTTTTCATGTTATTTTGCCCAGCTGCTTGTTCTGCCTCTTCTGTCATCCTGTGTGCGAACTGTCTCTTGTCGCCTCTTGCACTCTTCTTCACTTCTCGGTTCATCTCCCAGTACTTTGCTCTGAGCTCTTCTTTTTCCTGCTGGTCTTGACACTGGCTGATCTTCTGCTTCAGCTCTTTCCTTTCCTCTATCTTTTTCCAGGTCCCTATGCTAAGCCATTCCTTGTGTTGTTTCTGTTTCTTTCCCAGAACACGTTTGCAGGCGGCCTTCCAGGTCTCCTGTAATCCTGTCCAGTGGTTGCCCACTGTTTCTTCAAAGAGTCCCTCCAGTGCCTCAAACCTGTTTTTGACTTCACAGTTGAACTCTTCTTGATTCCTGCGATCTCTAAGAAACTGCACGTTGAATTTGTGGTGTGGTCTGTCTGATGACTCATGGAAGGACCTCAGCTTTATCTTCAAAGTTGCTACAAGCAGGTGGTGGTCTGAGGCTGCATCTGCACCACGCCTTACCCTGACATCCAGCAGACTTCTTCTAAACTGTCGATTAATGGTGATGTGATCGATCTGGTTTTCTGTCTTTCCATCTGGTGAAGTCCAGGTGGTCTTGTGGATGGTTTTGTGAGGAAAGACTGTGCCTCCGATTACAAGGTCATTAAACAAGCAGAAGTCTGTGAACAGCTCACCATTCTCATTGCAGTTGCTCACACCGTGCTTTCCCATTATGTGTTCTTTGTCCGTGTTTTCATCTCCAACTTTGGCATTCATGTCGCCCATGATGATCTTCAGGTCTCGTCTTGGAGTACGATCAACCAGCGCTTGTAGGGAGTTGTAAAAGTCCTCCTTCTCCTCTTCTTTTGCTGCGTTGGTAGGTGCATAGCACTGGATGATGGTCATCTTTCTTCCTTTGGAGTTGAACCGAGCTGACATGAGTCGTGGGGAAACTGGTTCCCATGATATTAGTGCCCTTGCAGCCTCCTGTGTCATCAGTACTGCTACTCCTTGTGAGTGGTCATGGTCAGGGTCTTCATGTCCAGAGTAGATGATAGTCTCTCCTGACGAGAGTCTGGTCTGACCGCTACCATTCCATCTGGTCTCGCACAGGCCAAGGAGATTGATGCCATAGTTCTCCATCTCCTGTGCTACCTGAGCTGATTTTCCTCTCTCGTATAGGGTTCTGATGTTCCAGGTCCCTATCCTGGTTTTTGCCTTGGCCGTGAGAAGATAGCTGACTTCCCGAAGGCTTTCGCCAGCACGCGTCATAGGCCCCTCCAAAGAGGGATCTTCCCGTCCAGGCTCTCGTTGTGGTAGTGTTGTAGTTGTAGTTTCTGTAGCAAGGGTTGTTTTACAGGGTGGGGTTGCTAACCCCACGCCCAACCCTCCTCCTTCATCCGGGCTTGGGACCGGCAGGTTACCCGGGGGGTTTCCAGGCTGGATATGGCTTTGACGAGTTGTCCACACAAAAGGAAAAGGACAGAGACTAAATAAAATTTGACTGAAGGGCTAGACAGACGACACTGAAACAACACGAGTAAAATAGTAGTGGTAAACGAAGAGCAAAGTATTCGCAGAGAGAATATAACCTGCCATCTGGATTAAAAGGGGGCTCTGAAAAGAGCCTAAAGGATTGGAAGACGTTGAGCAGCATGTGAAAACCGCCTAACCACCGAAGCCGTACAGAGTGCGGCCCTGGCGTTTCAAATTAAACGGTAACGGATTCTCTTGGTATGCTCTGTGTAAACGAGGAGAACCATGAGAACACGACGAGTGTCTTTGTATATGAGAACAGAGATACGTTTAAGATAAGCGGAAGGCGGCCAGCAGCCCTATTTATGACTGCCAGACGGACCTGCTAGAGAGGCTCTATACAGTGGGCTGTTTGTTTTTACACTGTTCGAATCATGTCCAAAATGCATAGGGTGTTTGGCGACCAAGCTAGCACCCTGTGTTTTCCACCGTGTGCTTGTGCTTGTTTTTATGCGTGAAAGAGACAGAGAGAAAACAAGAAAGGATATTAACTGCTTGCTTTATATAAATAAATAAATATATAATCTGTAAGCGTGTAAAAGCTGGCCATCGGACACAGCGCGGAATATCTGCAGAATCGTCCGTGGTACACAAAACATCAGAGAGCAAGCAGTGCTTGCAAGCAGTGAGCCAACTCGACGATGCTCTCTTTCCCTAGTTTGTATTGTATTGAGCATTTCAATTCGAGTTTACTTTATTTTAATTCATCTCTCCTGATATCTAAGCTGATCCCTATGCTGCAGCCATTTGCTGAAATTACACAATGTTCCTTTCTCACAAACTTACACAGAGTTATAGTTAGCTATAGGTTGCAACAGTCTTTGAAGGAAGTAATAATTAAGAGATCTGGTATAACCTCAAATTAAATTTTTCAAGAAAACAAAACAACAACGGAAAATAAACGACGAGATGCATGTTAGCTTTAGCTGTGCTGATTCGTATAAACTGTACACGTTAAATCGACACACATCTGATGGAGGGAGTATATATATATATAATTATGTACGTGCTTCCTGCATGGGCATGACACTTTGACAACAGCGCGCCTCTGCCCCTTTTGAACAGATGCTCTATATACAGTTGAAAATTGACAAACATACGACGGCTTAAGGCCCTTTTCTAAAAACTTATTGACAAGTAATTTTATTTGCACTCGCCACGATGCGTGTTTTAAACATTGCATCCTTAACTGAAGAAAGTATGGTATCTATAGTGTGCTGTCTGTTTTTATACTGTTCGAATCATATCCAAATTGCATGATGTAATCATCTAGTACTACATGTTATAAATATTACTGCATGTATGAACCATTGTCTTTCCTTAGAAACAAAAGATATTGGTTGTGACAATGAATAGTGGGACTTCTTCACAGCGTCGAAAAAGGTGGTAAATTGTCTCCCTTATACTGCCACACAAGGTACTTGCACACATGCACTGCTATAGTTATCTTTTAGCCCCCATAGACTCGCTCAACGTGTGTGTATCTAAAGCTGCACAGGCGATTCTGCACTGATTTGATTGATTGATTGATTGATTGATTGATTGATTGATTGATTGTTTTTGTAAAAATACTCTTTGAGGTCTTTAATATCTTGGAAATTTCAGTATTTTGTTCCCACTTGCTGCAGCGTCTGGGCATCCTTGTGTTTTCAGTTATTATTTCATAGTAGCATTTACATTTAGAGCGTCTTGTTATGGACTTGATCACTTTTACAGATTTGGGGGTCTCTAGAAAAGCGGAATCGTTCAAAGTTTAATAACTGACTGAATTTATTTTATACAATCCTAAGGCTTTCCATGAATGTATAAATCCTGTCTAAGGTACGGGTCCATATTTCATGTTAATAACCTCCAGAAGAAAGAAGAGATCCAGATTCAACACACAGTAACACAGGCATTGATGTAGTAGACCAAAGAAAAACATTTGATGGGTAAAAAGCCACTTGCTAGAGGATGAATTCCATCATCTATTTGATTGTAACAAATACGATGAAGAGTGTAATAGTTACTTACCAATTTGCTATATTTGCAACCCAAATGCTTATAAATTCCAGTCTTCATAAACTTCAAAAATATAAACAGACCCTCAGCAGAGTAGCTTGATTTGTAAAGATATTACTTAATTATTACTAAGGATAGTGAACTAGAAAAAATGATACAATGTGTGTGTGAGTGTGTGTGTGTGTGTGTGTGTGTGTGTGTGTGTGAGAGAGAAAAAGAGTGTGCTTATCCTTTGTTTACATGTGTTCATATGCTTTAATTTATTCAACTACATATGCAAGTATGCATGAAGAGGATGGAAGCAGGAAAGAATGAGTGGATGATACAAAGAATAAGTTTGTTTCTGTTCTTGACATTTTCCATGTTGTTTTTTGTTCTTTTTTTAATTATATTAGCTGTCATAAAGTGACCAGTGAGTGTATGTGAATGAGAGATACTATATATAATGATAGGGATGCGTGTGAAAGTGTATGGATACAATTTGAATTTCTCGAAACCCCTTAGAGGGTGAGAGAGTAAAGAATGTGTTGAATCTCTAATAATTGCTGCTGAAATGACCGAAATGTATACAGAGCAGCCCCAATGTACTTGACGAAGTAAAAAAGCTGATTGATTTGAAACACTTTGTGTATAACAAGTGTGCAATCTGGCAACATCATTTCCTTGTTATTTATTGACTGATTACATGGAAGAAACTTTTTTTTTCTTTTATGCGGTGAATAAGATTGTGAGAAAGCATGTAAACTGCAGGACCCTTGACATAAATCCCTGGGAGTTATGAGAAAAACAAAAAAGCAAATTACGAAAAGAAAAGAAAACAAAGAAAGAGAGTAGCAAACTGCCATGTGGAGAAGAGACTTGCCAACCTCGGGAAATAGTGGAGGTCCTGAAAAGGACCGTTAGTAGGGATGATAAGCACCGACGAGTAGGTAGGTAGCAGAGGCAGCAGCAGTTTATTTGCCACCGCTTGGAGGCTTCTGAGTTTTCTTGGGGAGGAGGACGGCCTGGATGTTGGGCAGCACACCACCTTGAGCGATGGTGACGCCAGAGAGAAGCTTGTTCAACTCCTCATCGTTACGGATGGCCAGCTGCAGGTGACGGGGGATGATTCTCGTCTTCTTGTTGTCGCGAGCGGCGTTGCCAGCCAACTCCAAGACCTCAGCAGCCAGATACTCGAGCACGGCAGCTAGGTAGACGGGAGCTCCAGCACCCACGCGCTCGGCATAGTTGCCTTTGCGAAGCAGACGATGGATACGTCCCACAGGGAACTGCAGACCGGCGCGAGACGAGCGACTCTTGCTCTTTCCCTTCACTTTGCCTCCCTTGCCACGGCCAGACATGATGCGAGCGTTAAGTTAAGTCAAGTTGCGAAGAGCGAACGACGTGCGAGCGAGCGAGCGAGCGAGCGAGCGTAGCGTAAACAGCGAGCTGTCTGTTTGTGTAAGCCTGGCGGTTGTTGTTGTTGTTGTTGTTGGTTTTGAAAGGGAAAGTGCTTCCACCTCTCGGTGATTTCGCACTGTGGGGGATGGGGTCTTTGGGGAGTGTGGGGAAAGGGTTGCTGTTTTGTGGTGCCTGATGCGTGGTTTCACTTCTGTGCGTGCCCTCTATTTTTGTGGGTGTTTAGGTTTTCCAAGTCTGCATGGGTGGTGTATTGTATTTGTGCCCTCTTCATCCATTATTGGTCTGCCAAGTTTGCATGAGTCGTTACAGTGCTGCTGCCCTCTTTCCTCCTGCTGCTGCTGGTGCCGTTTGTTGCCAGTGTTTAGGGGTCCTGCCACGTGTACCGTGGTGGTGTATTGTGTTTCTTTGTTTGGTTCCATGTATTGCTCTTCCTCAATTTTTTTTTTTTTTTTTTTTTTTTTTTTTCCAGTGTGGATGGCTATGTTGTCCTGTTTACCCCTATTCTTATTTTATATTAGACTAGAGTTTGGGTGGCTTGTTGCTATAACTGCTACTAGTGACAGTATACTGTTCCATAGTTCTTTAGGTGGGTTGAGGCAGTTTCTGAGGTTTAGTCCCAGCCTATACTTATCTAGGAAATGTTTTAGTTCTTCTCTCTCTGGTTTATTTTCATTGCATTCCAACAGTACATGCGGGGTGCTAAGTCTGTCCCCACAGGCACATGAAGGTGGGTCTTTATACATTTTATAATATTCTCCACTAAGCCTCATTCTGGTTATTTTAGTTTGGTCCGACCTGATTGATGTTAGGTACATCAAGGTGAGACTAGGCTGGTCGTCTATCAGTCTTCTAGTACCTATACCTTCATTTTTGTATTTTTCTTGCCACCTTATTTTTATTGCTGGTTTTATAGCTATTTTTCTCTCTGCTGGTGAAATAGAGATGTTTAGGGTGGTGACTTTAGGGTTATTTTCTTGTTTTACTGCCAGTTTAGCTAGTTTATCTGCCTCTTCATTTCCTTTTATTCCTATGTGGGAAGGAACCCAAAGGAACTTAATGTCTCCCTGTTTCTGGTTGATTTTCTTTATGATGGACAGTACCTTGTATACTATATCTATTCTGTTTGAGGATTTGTTTTTTAAAGCCTGAAGTGCTGACAGTGAATCTGAAATTACTACATATTGTTGTTGCGTTGTGTCCTTCATTCCGAGATGGAGTGTATGGAGAGCTGTCAGTATGGCCGTCAACTCAGCTGTAAAAATTGAAGTGTGTTTTGGGAGTCTGCTGGAGATGGTGATGTTACCGGGTTGGTATACTCCTAATCCGGTTGTGTTTGTCACTGGGTCATGAGATCCATCAGTATAAATCTGCACGTGTTCTTTGTATGTGGTGTTTAGCTTGAGCTTTGTTTCTGCAGTGATTTGGGCTTGGTGTTGTTCTTTGTTGTATTTGGTGAGGTCAAGGTCTATCTGTGGGTGTGGAAGTGTCCAGGGTGGTGTTTGTATGTTGTCTGGTGGGTAAGGAGCTGTTATGTTAGTTTCTGCTCCCTTTGTGTTTTCTAAGTGTTGTATGTGTTGTTGTAGTGTGGGCTGTGGGGTGGGGCGGCCTGTTCTGTGTCTGTGGGGTTGAATATGAATCTGTCGGACTGGATGGTCAGGAGGGAGACATTGAATTTTGTAGTAGTAGCTAGCTGTCCTTTCTTTTATTATTAATTCTATAGGTTTCTGACCTGTTTCCGCCAGTATTGCTAGGTTTGGTGTGTACGATGGTACTCCCAGAACTACTTTTAGTGCCCTGGCCTGTACTGACTGAAGTTTAGCTAGTTGGTTTACTCTAAGGTGGACTAGCAGTGGGGCTGCGTATAGTAGTCTAGACATGACATGGGCCTGATAGAGGTTAAGGAGAGATTTAGGATTAGTTCCCCAGTTATTTCCACTAACTACTCTCATTAGGTTTATTCCTTTTTTGGCAGATTTTGTTATTTTGTCTACATACGGGGTCCAGCTTGTTTTTTCCGAGAAGATAACTCCTAGAAATTGTATCTGTGGACTGTAGTCAAGGGTTGTTTGGTTTAGTGTTAATTTGGGGTATTCTGTCTTCTGGTTTGGTTTTTGGAATATTATTGCCTGTGTTTTGGTGGCTGAAAGTTTAAAGCCATTATATTTGAGCCACTTTGCTATTTCATGCAGATCCTCCTGTATCTTATCTATTCCTATGATTTTAGGTCTGTTGGGGTCATTTGTTGGGCGTATTTCTACTTTTCCTAGGAGGGACGTGTCGTCCGCAAACTGTTTAACTTTGACATGTTTTACACATTTGGGGAGGTCTGCTATCATTATGTTAAAGAGTAAGGGACTGAGGACGCTTCCCTGTGGGACTCCATTTTCTAGTGGTACCTCGTTGGAAGTTTGATCCTCAATTCTTACAGCTATTTTTCTGTTTGTTAAGAAGGATTGGATTAGTTGCACTATTCTGTTTGGGGTGCCTATGCGGAGGAGTTTCTGAAGCAGGCCCTCATGCCAAAGCATATCGTAGGCTTTTTCTATGTCTAGAAAAACTCCGCACAGGTTCACTCTTTTTTCCGTGTGGGCATTGATAATTTCCTGCTGCAGTGCTGTTATGTGATCCATAGTGCTTCGTTTCTTCCTAAAACCACTTTGCTCTGGGGGCAGGATGTTGTTGGCCCCGCAAAAGTGGTTTAATCTCTTCTTAATAATTGTCTCAAATGTCTTGCCTAGTTGCGAGGTTAGCGCTATTGGTCTGTAGCTAGATGGGGCTGACTTTGCTTTGCCTGGTTTGGGGATGGGGACCACTGTGGCCCTTTTCCACATTTTAGGGAAACAACTTCTTTCAAGAATATCATTGAAGAGCTCTAAGATAAGGTGTTTGGTTTTCTGATGGCAGTTTTTTAGCATTTGGTAAGTGATAAGATCTGGGCCTGGAGCTGATCCTAACGTTTTGGTTGATAGGGCTTGCTCTAGTTCTTCTATAGTTATTCTGTTTGTTAGTTTGAAAGGATCTTCTTGGTTTAGAGGGGGAAGGAAGTTATTTTCTGCCTGTTCTTTGAATAACTTAAAGTCTGGGTCTAAGTTAGAGTCTGAGCTGACTTCTTGAAATTGTTCAGCCAGTAGGTTTGCTTTTTCTAGGTTTGTCTCATATTTGGTACCTTCTTTTATCAGGGTGGGCATGGTGGATCTTGGCCCTTGATTTAATCTTTTGATCTTTCTCCAGCTATCATTTAGGTTAGCATTTAGGTCTAGAGATTCTGTGAACCTGTGCCATTCCTCTTTTTTGGCTTGGAGGATAGTGCTTTTTGCTGCAGCTTTGGCCTTTTTGTATTCTAATCTGTTTTCTATGGTCTTGTGGCTTTTCCATATCTTAAGTTTATGTTTCCTGTTCTTAATTGCTTGTTCACATTTCTTGGTCCACCAGGCTTGCCCAGCATACCTGTACTCCTTACCATTTCCATTTGGTGTTGCTGATTTGATTGCTTTAGTGATGCTATCTGTCAGTTTTTCAGTCTTGGTGTCTATGTCGTCGTCAGGGAGCCATATCTCATTCACTTCTGTTAGTGACTCGTACAGGGTCCAGTGAGTTCTTTTAGTGTTTATTCTAGAGATTAGGGGACTTGGTTGGCTTATTTTAGTATCTGGCATGGAGATTATAATTGGAAAGTGGTCACTCCCTAACGTGTCTTCTTCGTAAACTTCCCATTCTAAAACATTTGCTAGTTCTGGGGTACAGAGAGATAGATCTATGGTTGAAGTTGAGTCTGTGGAGCCCT
The DNA here is from genome assembly GCA_004794655.1 of Marisa cornuarietis. Taxonomy (NCBI): domain Eukaryota; kingdom Metazoa; phylum Mollusca; class Gastropoda; order Architaenioglossa; family Ampullariidae; genus Marisa; species Marisa cornuarietis. Next base: position 10,526 of record SMMW01000540.1, on the reverse strand, counting down.
GACAGAACACATGCGTGGGTTGGCCATTGTTTAGCAAACAGACCCTTGCATCTTCCATGGCTTCTTCTATCATTTTACCTCCTTTGTCTGCTTTTGGGTTTTCCCTATCCCAGAGTGGGTTTTTAGCATTAAAGTCTCCCAGTATTAGGTTCCCTGACTGGAGTAATCTTGTTAAGTCTTCTACTGTTATTGAATTATATTTGGTTTGGTTGGATATGTACGCGTTTGTTATTTTTAGCTTTTTTCCGGATGGAAACGTGATTTCTACACCTACTGCCTCAATTTCAGGATTTAGGTTATGGTCTATTTCTGTAGCTGTTATTTCGCTTTTGATATAGATTGCTACTCCCCCTCCTTTATGCGGTTTAGGTCTTGATTTAAATATTGGTGGGTATTTATAGTTTGAAATTTGGATTGGTTCTTTTGTGAAATTTGTTTCCTGCAGGGCGATCACTTCTGGCCTATTATTTTTTATAAAGTTGAGTAACTCGCTTTTATTACTATTTAGTGCCCTGCAGTTCCACTGTATAAATCTTATTGTTTGCTTAGACATTTTCGTTTAAAATTGTGAGGAGACCTGATAGAGTTCTTATCATTTTAGTCAGACTCGGTACATCAAGTGTCCGTAGGTCTTTGGTGGTCTGTTTCACGTTTGTGACGTAGTCGTCAATTTGGGTCATCAGGGTCAATATTTCCTTTTTCAGCAGGGTCAGGTCGTCTGGTGGAGTTGTCTTGTCGCTCTTTGTTTTCTGGTGTTCTTCTTTATTCTTTGTTAAGTCTTCTATTGTTGTCTCTATGTTGTCGCTCGCCGTGATTGTCTGTGGAGTCTTTGTCTGTGTTGTCTCCGTCTGTGGTGTCTCCGTCTGTAGTGTAGTCTGCTGCGCTGGTGGAAGCTGTTCCCTCTTCTCACTGGTTAGCTCGGATCGAGCGTTAGTTTTTTCTTTGTGGGTCCAGTATTTTTCGCTGGAAGTTTTGAGCGCTTCGCTGTATGTAAGTTTACCTGTCGCGCATATTTGGCTGGCTTGTCTGTGGATTATTTTGGAGGGGCATCCACCATACCTTGCACTGTGGCCAGATTCTCCACAGTTTATGCAGACGAACTCCTGGTGGTCTTTTACGCTGCAGTTTCTAGTGTCGTGTGTACCTCCGCAGCGCCCACATACAGCTCTTAGCTTGCACTGGTCCGCAATGTGACCAAAGCCGTTGCAGTTAAAGCACTGTCTTTCTGTTTGATTGAATTGCTCTACTCTATATGTCAGTAATCCTATTTTGATGCTCGTGGGAGTTTCACTATCTATAAATTCCATTAAAATTGCTTTACTAGGTGTTATTTTTCCCTTGGCTTTTATGTTGAATCTTTTGACAGCCCTGATTTTGGGTCGCCCTGTTTGATCCATCATCCTGTTAATGTCCTCCAGACTTTCTTCTAGAGAAATATTTTTAATGACACCAAGCCCCTTCTTCTGTCTTGGCTGTTTGTTTTGTTTGCCAGGGACGTAGCAGGTCACGCTGATGCCTAGGAAATTTTTAATCTCCGTTGCATTCCTTTGTTGGGCTGGGTCTTTACAGCCTATAATCAATTTGTTGGATCGTATTGAGGGTCTTACTTCCTCTACGTCTCCAATCTTTTCATTGATTTCTCTGGACATTCGTGAGGGGCCTGCTGTCACGATGTTCTTGTTTCCTTTCTCATTGGGGATGATGATAACTGGAAAGGGTAGCTGGGGGATGGTATTGTCTTGTGCTCTTGTCCTCTGTCTTGGTTGTAATTTCTTTCTTCTATTTTTAGTAGTTACGGTCTGGAAGCCGTCGTCTGAGTCAGAGTCAGAGACCTCGTTTATGTTACTGTCACTTTCACATTCAGTCCGTTCGTCTGGGTCGTTGGTTTTCATACTGTATTCGTTCCCTTTGATGGTGTCTGATGAGTCACAGCTACTTGATTCGCTAAGGTAGAGGTCGTCATTTATGTTTATCATATCCTGCTTTCTAGCGGCACTACGGGTTACTCTTTTACCTGCTTCCTTCTTAGTGAAAGGATTTACCTTTCTGGTTTGTTTGGGGGAGTCCCCCATTTAGACCGTTTTCTACCTCAGTTTGGTCGGGTTAGTAATGTGGGTGCAAAAAAGTAAAAGCAAGTTCGATACATCAAAGGGGGTAAGGGGGATATTCAACTAGACTATGGAAGTATGTAGCTTAACAACAGCTAAAGTGAAAGGAAATAAGGGAATAGGGGAGAAAAGGGCGGGCGATTATGGAAACAATAAAGGATAAGAGGACAGAACAGGGAAATGAGCGCGAGGGAAAAAAAAAAAAAAAAAAGGGGGGGGGGAGAAAAAGGTTAAAATATAGAATAAGAGAAGGAGAGGGAAAGGGGCCTTTCAGCAGTGTCTGACTAATACAATGTAGTTAAAGTTTACTTATTACTGTGATATTTGAGGATGATTAGTAAGATTACTCACGGTTTTGTCCACCACCCGACTGCGCCTGGAAGCCGTCGACTATGGCGGAACAATACCACGTGGCGATACGTCAAGCTTTGCTTTCACCCACGATGCTTACACCTCGCTGGTTGAGCCTCGAATGCTGGTTGTTCGAAGCCTGGCGGCGGGGATTTTTTACCTTATATACTCGCGCTCGGGCGGCGCATGTGTACGACTTTCCGATACGGCCGTGCCGTCCTTGCGCTTTCACCCTTCAGCCGCACGATAAAAGGGCGAGACAGCCCGCGCGCTCCATTCATTCGCTTCCTTCACTCTGCTGCACGACGCACCATGGCTCCTAAAGTGAGTTCGAAAGGCGCCAAGAAAGCCGGCAAGGCTAAAGCCGTTCGCTCCGGAGATAAGAAAAAGAAGAGGAAGCGAAAGGAAAGCTATGCCATCTACATCTACAAGGTGTTGAAGCAGGTGCATCCTGATACTGGTATCAGCAGCAAGGCCATGTCCATCATGAACAGCTTCGTCAACGACATCTTCGAGAGAATCGCTGCCGAAGCTTCCCGCCTGGCGCACTACAACAAGCGCTCTACCATCACCAGCCGCGAGATCCAGACAGCTGTGCGCCTCTTGCTGCCAGGTGAGCTGGCCAAGCACGCCGTGTCCGAGGGCACCAAGGCCGTCACCAAGTACACCAGCAGCAAATAAACTTATTTGCACACCTGACACTACTGCTAAACTTCGTCACACAGGTCCTTTTCAGGACCACCACATTTTCTCGGTGGAGACATTACTCTTCTTCACGCAAGTTTGCCGCCGCCCCCTCGCTCGCTTTTTCTCACTAATTCATTCATTAATTATCATTATTATTGTAAATGAGTAGTGATTTTAATTTTTCGACAGGTGAGTCGGTGTCTGTTTTACAGTATCTTTGTTCATTCCAATTCTATTACTTGACTAGTTATTCCTGTCCTGCAAAGTCTCGCTGCATCAGCAGAAGCTTTATCTTTCGCTCCCGTCAAAAATTTGCCACATCACGTTTTATGTGCATAAAAAAGAAAAGCTGCTGATCGTCACACCAACGCACTGCACACACGCGCCGCAATGCAACCTCCCTCCTGTTCAAGTATACTCCCCCCACCCACACTCGATATTGCCCCCACTAATGTCTAACTAAGTACTGTCTTTGTTTGTTTGTATCAGTCATCAGTACTGTTGTTTACATTTCCGTCCTTTGTATCCTGTCCGTGTCTCAAGCGCTAAGACCACTCTTCTTACGGACATGAGTATGCGCTATATCGATCACGCGATGATGATGATGATTAATATTATTATTATTATTAAACGTCACCAGCAGCACACCTTTTGTTGTTACTATTTACACCTGACTGCCCACAAGCAGCTAATTTTTGTCCCGTCTCTCGCTAGCCCTTTCCTTTTTCGTTCCTCGTCAATGATTAATATTGGTGGTCTAAACATAACAGAATTTAAATTGCTATCCAACCAGCAGACGGTGCGAGTAAGCGAAACGTGCACACACACACACACACACAGAGTTACAAACTTGACACCACAGTTAAAAAAAAAAACCCAAACAAACAAAAAATGAACCTCGTTCAAGAAAACAGAAAGGATAGCAAACTTCGCGAGAGAAGTTGACGACTCATCTGAAATAAGTGGGTGGCTCTGAAAAGAGCCTAGAGTTCGGTTGACGATATTGGCCAACGCACAACAGCACCAGCAGCAGCAGCACCAGCAGCTGTTTGTTTATGCGCGCTCACCGCGGATACGGCGGGCCAGCTGGATGTCCTTGGGCATGATGGTGACACGCTTGGCGTGAATGGCGCACAGGTTGGTGTCCTCGAACAGACCCACCAGGTAAGCCTCGCTAGCCTCCTGCAGAGCCATGACAGCAGAGCTCTGGAAACGCAGGTCAGTCTTGAAGTCCTGTGCAATTTCGCGCACCAGACGCTGGAAGGGCAGTTTGCGGATCAGCAGCTCTGTGCTCTTCTGGTAACGACGAATTTCACGAAGAGCGACAGTGCCTGGCCTGTAACGATGGGGTTTCTTCACACCTCCTGTAGCTGGGGCGCTTTTGCGGGCGGCCTTGGTGGCCAGCTGTTTGCGGGGCGCCTTGCCTCCGGTGGATTTGCGAGCGGTTTGCTTGGTACGTGCCATTGCAAATGTCTAGTTAGGCGGCGAGTCGACGACGATTTCCAACAATCTTAGCTAGCTAGAGCGCAAGATAGGGAGAAACTACATTCCCACACTTTGTTGTTGTTGTTGTTGTTGTTGGTTTTGAAAGGGAAAGTGCTTCCACCTCTCGGTGATTTCGCACTGTGGGGGATGGGGTCTTTGGGGAGTGTGGGGAAAGGGTTGCTGTTTTGTGGTGCCTGATGCGTGGTTTCACTTCTGTGCGTGCCCTCTATTTTTGTGGGTGTTTAGGTTTTCCAAGTCTGCATGGGTGGTGTATTGTATTTGTGCCCTCTTCATCCATTATTGGTCTGCCAAGTTTGCATGAGTCGTTACAGTGCTGCTGCCCTCTTTCCTCCTCCTGCTGCTGCTGGTGCCGTTTGTTGCCAGTGTTTAGGGGTCCTGCCACGTGTACCGTGGTGGTGTATTGTGTTTCTTTGTTTGGTTCCATGTATTGCTCTTCCTCAATTTTTTTTTTTTTTTTTTTAAATTTTTTTTTTTCCAGTGTGGATGGCTATGTTGTCCTGTTTACCCCTATTCTTATTTTATATTAGACTAGAGTTTGGGTGGCTTGTTGCTATAACTGCTACTAGTGACAGTATACTGTTCCATAGTTCTTTAGGTGGGTTGAGGCAGTTTCTGAGGTTTAGTCCCAGCCTATACTTATCTAGGAAATGTTTTAGTTCTTCTCTCTCTGGTTTATTTTCATTGCATTCCAACAGTACATGCGGGTGCTAAGTCTGTCCCCACAGGCACATGAAGGTGGGTCTTTATACATTTTATAATATTCTCCACTAAGCCTCATTCTGGTTATTTTAGTTTGGTCCGACCTGATTGATGTTAGGTACATCAAGGTGAGACTAGGCTGGTCGTCTATCAGTCTTCTAGTACCTATACCTTCATTTTTGTATTTTTCTTGCCACCTTATTTTTATTGCTGGTTTTATAGCTATTTTTCTCTCTGCTGGTGAAATAGAGATGTGTAGGGTGGTGACTTTAGGGTTATTTTCTTGTTTTACTGCCAGTTTAGCTAGTTTATCTGCCTCTTCATTTCCTTTTATTCCTATGTGGGAAGGAACCCAAAGGAACTTAATGTCTCCCTGTTTCTGGTTGATTTTCTTTATGATGGACAGTACCTTGTATACTATATCTATTCTGTTTGAGGATTTGTTTTTTAAAGCCTGAAGTGCTGACAGTGAATCTGAAATTACTACATATTGTTGTTGCGTTGTGTCCTTCATTCCGAGATGGAGTGTATGGAGAGCTGTCAGTATGGCCGTCAACTCAGCTGTAAAAATTGAAGTGTGTTTTGGAAGTCTGCTGGAGATGGTGATGTTACCGGGTTGGTATACTCCTAATCCGGTTGTGTTTGTCACTGGGTCATGAGATCCATCAGTATAAATCTGCACGTGTTCTTTGTATGTGGTGTTTAGCTTGAGCTTTGTTTCTGCAGTGATTTGGGCTTGGTGTTGTTCTTTGTTGTATTTGGTGAGGTCAAGGTCTATCTGTGGGTGTGGAAGTGTCCAGGGTGGTGTTTGTATGTTGTCTGGTGGGTAAGGAGCTGTTATGTTAATTTCTGCTCCCTTTGTGTTTTCTAAGTGTTGTATGTGTTGTTGTAGTGTGGGCTGTGGGGTGGGGCGGCCTGTTCTGTGTCTGTGGGGTTGAATATGAATCTGTCGGACTGGATGGTCAGGAGGGAGACATTGAATTTTGTAGTAGTAGCTAGCTGTCCTTTCTTTTATTATTAATTCTATAGGTTTCTGACCTGTTTCCGCCAGTATTGCTAGGTTTGGTGTGTACGATGGTACTCCCAGAACTACTTTTAGTGCCCTGGCCTGTACTGACTGAAGTTTAGCTAGTTGGTTTACTCTAAGGTGGACTAGCAGTGGGGCTGCGTATAGTAGTCTAGACATGACATGGGCCTGATAGAGGTTAAGGAGAGATTTAGGATTAGTTCCCCAGTTATTTCCACTAACTACTCTCATTAGGTTTATTCCTTTTTTGGCAGATTTTGTTATTTTGTCTACATATGGGGTCCAGCTTGTTTTTTCCGAGAAGATCACTCCTAGAAATTGTATCTGTGGACTGTAGTCAAGGGTTGTTTGGTTTAGTGTTAATTTGGGGTATTCTGTCTTCTGGTTTGGTTTTTGGAATATTATTGCCTGTGTTTTGGTGGCTGAAAGTTTAAAGCCATTATATTTGAGCCACTTTGCTATTTCATGCAGATCCTCCTGTATCTTATCTATTCCTATGATTTTAGGTCTGTTGGGGTCATTTGTTGGGCGTATTTCTACTTTTCCTAGGAGGGACGTGTCGTCCGCAAACTGTTTAACTTTGACATGTTTTACACATTTGGGGAGGTCTGCTATCATTATGTTAAAGAGTAAGGGACTGAGGACGCTTCCCTGTGGGACTCCATTTTCTAGTGGTACCTCGTTGGAAGTTTGATCCTCAATTCTTACAGCTATTTTTCTGTTTGTTAAGAAGGATTTGATTAGTTGCACTATTCTGTTTGGGGTGCCTATGCGGAGGAGTTTCTGTAGCAGGCCCTCATGCCAAAGCATATCGTAGGCTTTTTCTATGTCTAGAAAAACTCCGCACAGGTTCACTCTTTTTTCCGTGTGGGCATTGATAATTTCCTGCTGCAGTGCTGTTATGTGATCCATAGTGCTTCGTTTCTTCCTAAAACCACTTTGCTCTGGGGGCCTCGCAAAAGTGGTTTAATCTCTTCTTAATAATTGTCTCAAATGTCTTGCCTAGTTGCGAGGTTAGCGCTATTGGTCTGTAGCTAGATGGGGCTGACTTTGCTTTGCCTGGTTTGGGGATGGGGACCACTGTGGCCCTTTTCCACATTTTAGGGAAACAACTTCTTTCAAGAATATCATTGAAGAGCTCTAAGATAAGGTGTTTGGTTTTCTGATGGCAGTTTTTTAGCATTTGGTAAGTGATAAGATCTGGGCCTGGAGCTGATCCTAACGTTTTGGTTGATAGGGCTTGCTCTAGTTCTTCTATAGTTATTCTGTTTGTTAGTTTGAAAGGATCTTCTTGGTTTAGAGGGGGAAGGAAGTTATTTTCTGCCTGTTCTTTGAATAACTTAAAGTCTGGGTCTAAGTTAGAGTCTGAGCTGACTTCTTGAAATTGTTCGGCCAGTAGGTTTGCTTTTTCTAGGTTTGTCTCATATTTGGTACCTTCTTTTATCAGGGTGGGCATGGTGGATCTTGGCCCTTGATTTAATCTTTTGATCTTTCTCCAGCTATCATTTAGGTTAGCATTTAGGTCTAGAGATTCTGTGAACCTGTGCCATTCCTCTTTTTTGGCTTGGAGGATAGTGCTTTTTGCTGCAGCTTTGGCCTTTTTGTATTCTAATCTGTTTTCTATGGTCTTGTGGCTTTTCCATATCTTAAGTTTATGTTTCCTGTTCTTAATTGCTTGTTCACATTTCTTGGTCCACCAGGCTTGCCCAGCATACCTGTACTCCTTACCATTTCCATTTGGTGTTGCTGATTTGATTGCTTTAGTGATGCTATCTGTCAGTTTTTCAGTCTTGGTGTCTATGTCGTCGTCAGGGAGCCATATCTCATTCACTTCTGTTAGTGACTCGTACAGGGTCCAGTGTGTTCTTTTAATGTTTATTCTAGAGATTAGGGGACTTGGTTGGCTTATTTTAGTATCTGGCATGGAGATTATAATTGGAAAGTGGTCACTCCCTAACGTGTCCTCTTTGTAAACTTCCCATTCTAAAACATTTGCTAGTTCTGGGGTACAGAGAGATAGGTCTATGGTTGAAGTTGAGTCTGTGGAGCCCTGACAGAACACATGCGTGGGTTGGCCATTGTTTAGCAAACAGACCCTTGCATCTTCCATGGCTTCTTCTATCATTTTGCCTCGTTTGTCTGCTTTTGGGTTTTCCCTATCCCAGAGTGGGTTTTTAGCATTAAAGTCTCCCAGTATTAGGTTCCCTGACTGGAGTAATCTTGTTAAGTCTTCTACTGTTATTGAATTATATTTGGTTAGGTTGGATATGTACGCGTTTGTTATTTTTAGCTTTTTTCCTGATGGAAACGTGATTTCTACACCTACTGCCTCAATTACAGGATTTAGGTTATGGTCTATTTCTGTAGCTGTTATTTCGCTTTTGATATAGATTGCTACTCCCCCTCCTTTATGCGGTTTAGGTCTTGATTTAAATATTGGTGGGTATTTATAGTTTGGAATTTGGATTGGTTCTTTTGTGAAATTTGTTTCCTGCAGGGTGATTACTTCTGGCCTATTTTTTTATAAAGTTGAGTAACTCGCTTTTATTACTATTTAGTGCCCTGCAGTTCCACTGTATAAATCTTATTGTTTGCTTAGACATTTTCGTTTAAAATTGTGAGGAGACCTGATAGAGTTCTTATCATTTTAGTCAGACTGTACATCAAGTGTCCGTAGGTCTTTGGTGGTATGTTTCACGCTTGTGACGTAGTCGTCGATTTGGGTCATCAGGGTCAATATTTCCTTTTTCAGCAGGGTCAGGTCATCTGGTGGGGTTGTCTTGTCGCTCTTTGTTTTTTGGTGTTCTTCTTTATTCTTTGTTAAGTCTTCTATTGTTGTCTCTATGTTGTCGCTCGCCGTGATTGTCTGTGTTGTCTCCGTCTGTAGTGTAGTCTGCTGCGCTGGTGGAAGCTGTTCTCTCTTCTCACTGGTTAGCTCAGATCGAGCGTTTGTTTTTTCTTTGTGGATCCAGTATTTTTCGCTGGAAGTTTTGAGCACTTCGCTGTATGTAAGTTTACCTGTCGCGCATATCTGGCTGGCTTGTCGGTGGATTATTTTGGAGGGGCATCCACCATACCTTGCACTGTGGCCAGATTCTCTCCACCATACCTTGCACTGTGGCCAGATTCTCCACAGTTTATGCAGACGAACTCCTGGTGGTCTTTTACGCTGCAGTTTCTAGTGTCGTGTGTACCTCCGCAGCGCCCACATACAGCTCTTAGCTTGCACTGGTCCGCAATGTGACCAAAGCCGTTGCAGTTAAAGCACTGTCTTTCTGTTTGATTGAATTGCTCTACTCTATATGTCAGTAATCCTATTTTGATGCTCGTGGGAGTTTCACTATCTATAAATTCCATTAAAATTGCTTTACTAGGTGTTATTTTTCCCTTGGCTTTTATGTTGAATCTTTTGACAGCCCTGCTTTTGGGTCGCCCTGTTTGATCCATCATCCTGTTAATGTCCTCCAGACTTTCTTCTAGAGAAATATTTTTAATGACACCAAGCCCCTTCTTCTGTCTTGGCTGTTTGTTTTGTTTGCCAGGGACGTAGCAGGTCACGCTGATGCCTAGGAAATTTTTAATCTCCGTTGCATTCCTTTGTTGGGCTGGGTCTTTACAGCCTATAATCAATTTGTTGGATCGTATTGAGGGTCTTACTTCCTCTACGTCTCCAATCTTTTCATTGATTTCTCTGGACATTCGTGAGGGGCCTGCTGTCACGATGTTCTTGTTTCCTTTCTCATTGGGGATGATGATAACTGGAAAGGGTAGCTGGGGGATGGTATTGTCTTGTGCTCTTGTCCTCTGTCTTGGTTGTAATTTCTTTCTTCTATTTTTAGTAGTTACGGTCTGGAAGCCGTCGTCTGAGTCAGAGTCAGAGACCTCGTTTATGTTACTGTCACTTTCACATTCAGTCCGTTCGTCTGGGTCGTTGGTTTTCATACTGTATTCGTTCCCTTTGATGGTGTCTGATGAGTCACAGCTACTTGATTCGCTAAGGTAGAGGTCGTCATTTATGTTTATCATATCCTGCTTTCTAGCGGCACTACGGGTTACTCTTTTACCTGCTTCCTTCTTAGTGAAAGGATTTACCTTTCTGGTTTGTTTGGGGGAGTCCCCCATTTAGACCGTTTTCTACCTCAGTTTGG